>JAFISB010000082.1:146597-162200 GCA_022560015.1 Diplodia mutila | reverse complement strand
AATATTATAAAATATTTAGTTTTAAAATAGTAAACTATTTCTAAATCTTTAATAATTTCCGAATTTCTTTATATTATAAAATTTAGAGTCTTAGAAACTACTTCTTCTCTGCTTCTTAAGTAAAGGGCCTTCGTTTTCTTGACTCTGACTTAAGGGTCGCTTCTTAGATATCTTTCTATTCTGCTGGTCTTCGCTCTTGTTTCTTTGCCGGTAAAGTGCTAATTTCTCCTGCCTGTCTTTATTCAGTTGACCCTGGAATTTCTGCCGGCCTTTGGTTTGGCCCTGGCCTTCGTTGCCAACGTTACGATTGTCTTCGCCTTCTTGTAGACCCTCGTTCTGACTTTGCTGATTAATTTCGCCGTGGCCTTTCTTTTCTCCCTGCCGACCTTCATTCTCGCCTTCCTGTGGACCTTCTTTCTCCTCTTCCCGTTGACACTCGATTCTCTTCTTCTGTTGACCTTCGCTCCTCTCCTCCTGTTGATCTTCGCTCTCGTCTTCAGCGCTCCTTTTCCTCTTTCTTTCGTCTCTGTCTTCACCATGGAAGCGTCGTTTTGCCTGTTTATTGCGACTCTGATCCGCTATATGCTTTTCGATCATACTAACGGTATCGGCATTTATCCTCTCGATGGAATTTCTATTCACGATGATGAGCCATGATGGATTGTACCATGTATTATTCTGAATGAGCAACACATCAGAGCAGTCTTCGGGAGATACCGTGCGCAACCCAGGGTTGGTCTCTTGCATTGTCAAGATGAATAAAATCTGGCCAGAGCGACAGTATTCCATTGCCTGTTTGCTCAAGTCGCGACCGTTTATCCGGAACGTATGCCAGTCTGAACCATTGGCATCTATTACATTGATCAAGCGCGACTGTTGCTCAGGGCTAAGCTGGGTCGCAGGAAGGTTGTCCCCGGCAACGGCAGGGCCAGAGACCATGCTCCTCGCAGCCTGGCCCGGTTTGGCGAATGGGAGTTGTGGATTTTCGCCTTCGTTGTCATCAACGGAGGCGAACTGCGAGTCGCACACAGGAGCCGGTGGCGGATACATATCTGTAGTCGCTACATCATGTATTGGGCTCCCGGAAGTATCGTCGCCTTGATTGTCGATATCGAAAAGGTCATCCACACTCTTCATTTGGGACGGATCTGGTTCTGTATGGGAGTAACACCCTCCGCTCGCGACTTCCGTTGGATGCAGTTCCTCACTTGGCCGTGAGGTACCTTGCTCCTGCGGTGCCGGAGCATCCGCTACCATATCAGTAGTGTCACCCATTTCCGTCGTCTCGTGTCTGTCGCCTAAGATCGGATTTGCCTCGGTACCATTCCCCATATCCGTTGTTACCGAGGGTAGACCGCAACTCGGGGTCCCACTTCCCTCGACCCTTGAATCGGGTATGGAAACACTGCTTGCATACTCCCAGTGAGGATGTGTTTCGCTTTGGGGATGATTTTCCTCCGCTGGTAGCTCGGAAGGCGCCTGCTGACCATTGTGGTCATCATTGGAGGTCTCACTTGGACCAGCAAATCTCTCGGTGGACCGCTCGTCGTCAAGTTGTCGTTTTGTTGAACGCTCCGAGGCTGTCTGTTCATCCGGGCTAATGCATTGCGGTTCATCGTCACGCTGCTGATTCATTAGAGTTTCCGAGACCATCTGTTCATCTGGGATAGTCCGCTGCAGTTCGTCGTCACGCTGCTGATTCATTGTATGCTCCGAAGGGGCTAGCTGTTCATCTGGGCTACTCCCCTCCGGCTCCTCTGAAGCGGTGTTCTTCGGTCTGTCATTGCAGGTGCTTGGGGCCGCCTCCGGATTTCGGTCTGGATAGCAGCTTTTTCTATCATTATGTGCACCATCAGCAGACCCGACATCGGGTACCGGACCATCTGGGGGAGTCGGGTTGGTTTGCGTGCCCGCGTCTGGTGTCACATGTTGCTCCTCAGAAGTGGATTGCGTTCCGAAATGCTCCCCGCTTTCTGCTTCTCCGGAATGGTTCTGAGGTTCGGGCTCCGGCTCTCCTGGATGCACTCCACCCGCCTTGGGGCTCGTAGGAAACTCAAGAAGTTTTTGCTGTCCAGGCTCATTACGAGTGCTTGGCTCTGCTTCCTCTACCTCGGGCTCAGGGTCATGTTCGAGAGATGTTGTTTGGCAGTAGGGGTCTAGAAGTCGCTGCTGCTGAGGTGGAGAAGGTTCTGACTCCGGCTCCTCTACTACGGGCTCCAGATGACGTTGTTCTAGAAGTTTCTGCTGCCGAGATGTCTCAGGGGTCTCTGGTTCTGGCTCTGATACTTCGGGACTATCCGTTGCCCGACTTATTCGAGCTTCTCCACTTGGTCCATTTCTCGGTGCTTCAGACGAGTTCCAAATTTCCACTGTAAAGTTCGGGCCCCCTCCCAGCAAAGTGTTCAGATGTTGAGCTCTCCAAATGAAATCATCAATATACATCTGGGGTCCTGTGCTATCCTCCACTGTTATATCATCTTCAGCTGAAGTCATTGAGTTTTGAACGATTGGATTGGAGTCGGACGGGTGTTCTTCCTGCGATGTTGAGTTCCAATCCATGTACTCCTGGGTAGCGGTTCCGTCCCAATCCATGTACTCCTGAACAGCGGTTCCGTGGTCCTGCGGCAAAATGAGGGTGGTATTTGGTGTAGATGAACTACCGTCTTCGATCTGCATTACACGGCGCCGACGATCTTTCGCAGTTCGCTGGTACGGAAGCTGTTTGGCCAGATCTTCGCGGTGCTTGCGCCGTACAAGATGCCGACGTTGCTTAATAACAGCTCTGCTGCTCTGCGGTGCACCAGAGGTAGATATTTCGCCGCCCCGCGGTGTTGAAGGCCGGATGCTCTGGGGAACAAGGTCCCGGCAATGGTTCGACCCAGAAGGGACATGACTCAGTCTGTCGCCCTCGAGTCGTGCTTCTGGACGGTACGCTGGCTCAACGGCAGCAACGTTGTCATTCAAGGGCAATGTTTCCGCTGGAACTGTTTGTGATGTCCGAAAGTCCGGCACAGGCGGACATGGAGTATGGACTGAAGCACTGTCCAGAGGCTCGTTTGATATCTGTCGGGGTGGTTCAACATTGTTACCAACGGGATTGAATATGTGTGCGTCTACTTCGCCACCACCACTGGGTTGATGCGAAGCAACGACTTGGCGCGGGGTATCGATATGCATCAACGCATCCGCATCTGGTTCGCCTTGCGGGTGGTGGTCCATCGCCGTTTCAGATTGCTCAGGGCTTTCCGAAGGGGACTCTCCTTCTTCCATAACCGCCGTTGTGGAGTCCAACCCAGGGTCCTCATCTTGGGGCGAAGCACAGCTTTGACCGTCAGCTTGGTAGTGATTACCATTGGACCTCTCAGAGACGTTGTCATTCACCTCGCTACTGGTGCCATCGTTGTGGTGCAATGGGTGAGTAGTAGGATCACCATCACCATCAAAATGACTGGAGGCGTTGTCATTCACCTCGCTACTGGCGCCATCGCTGTCGTGTGATGAATGAGGAGTAGGATCATTATTACCAGATATATGACTGGCCTCATTTTCGCTACTATTAGCACCACCGTCCACGCATAATGACTGAGAAGGGGTGGAGTCACTATGACTGGATAGAGGATGGGTCTGATTTGCGATGCTTCCAGTGCCACCACCATCACTGAATAGAGGATGGGTCTCATTTGCGTCATTACCGGTACCATCTTCGTCTAAAAACAGAGAAGAAGATTGAGGAATTGCAGCCACGTCACCGCTGGTTCCATTATAGATTAACGGATCAGGAGCAGGGCCATTGTTATGGGAAAAAGGGCTAGCCCCGCCCCCGTTGCTCGTAGTACTGGCCCCATTAGGAAGTTGAGAAAGGGAAGAGCCATTATCATCGGATAGAGAATGGGCCTCAGTTTGGTTGTTGGGGCCGTCATCATCGTCGAGATGATGATGACGGCCTTCCGTTGCCTCACCCTGCCTCTGTGGGATCCTGGTCTTGAAGAATGCATGAAACTGGCTTTTGAGGACGAACCAAGACGTGATATATTTAGCATTGACCTCATTTAGTTCAATGAGATGGTCCCAGAAGATGGGATATCCATCGTTTATACATGGATCCTTCGGAGCGCCGTAGCAGTCCATCGGTCTCAACGGCCTCTCATCGGCGTTGCTCCCGAGGTCCGGTGACCTGCTGATAACGTCCAGTGCTTCCGGCTCTTGATTTGAGACATGGAGTTGGATAATTGTTGTAGAGTAACCAAGCCTATATGCTAGACTAGCAAATGCGCGTAGGTACTTCTCTTCAGACACGGTCGCTTTCGACTTCTTGTTTTTTGGAAACTTGTGCGAATGGCGCAGTGCAAACATAAGCAGTTGAAGGTATGCAACGTTTTGTATCTCATTCTCGAGAAACGTTCTTCTCTCAAACGTGGTCTCGCTCGTCTGTATATCGATCGATTCAGACGTAATAAAGTTGTCGGTAAGCTCTGTAAAGAGTCCTGATCCCCTCGGCAATGATGGAAGGAGGCGCCTTATACAAGCAGTCCACGGCGTGAGTAATTTCATGGCATCTCTAAAGAAGGTCTTCTGCGTAGGTATTACTACTGATGGAAGGGCTTCCAAGCGTTGTATAATATCCTTGCGCTCGTCGTCGCTAAAGCCGGTAAAAAGCCTTTTCTTTCGAACCTTATCCTTTATGTCGGACATATCTTCTCCCGAACATGAGGGGGCTCTGCCTTCAAGTTCCTTGATGATAGCCTCGTCGACTCTGTTGCGCCAGTCTTGACAACCGCCAAAAATCTTTCTCCAAATATCGTAAGTATGGTTGATATAGCAAATAAGTTCCTGCAACCCGTTAGCGAGGTAGCTGTGGAAGGAAATAGTATAAGTAACCTCGTTGCAATGAATACTAAAGAGTTTATTAATCGTTGATAAAAAAAGCTGTCGTCTCATCCCCTTTATCGTGTTGATTTTAAGCAATGCTGCGTAGAGATCTTTATAAGAGCTCTTTAAGGTTTTATAGTGGGATTTAGCTGTTTGATCTAGATTCGCCAGGATTAATTTTTTCATCTCTTCTCTTTGTTCAACGTCTTCATTCCGTTCTTGGTCTCTTTCCGGGAGAGACCGTGGAGGGTATAGCTTAGATACTCTGAATAGTACCTCTCCGTTATTTAGACTCTCGGATTGCCATGTCTGGCTAGCAAGATAACATCGAAGGAGAGGATTCTGACCTGGATTATATTAATACGGAATGTGAAAGCAGGGTATAAAGTACTAACTGGTATCGTAGAGCTCTACAACTAACCATCGATCCAGTTGGTCTTCATAAAACTTCTTAGCAGCCGCTACTAGCGCACTTCCGCGGAGGCAGAAGAGTTTGCATTCGGCCGGAACTCTTAGAAATTGAGGCTCATTACTCGGTGGATGAGTCAAATCCTCCTTGCGAAAACCTGATATTGCTAGACACTGCTGTAAGATATTATCGTCCACCGAGACAGTAATACTCATATACGGTTCGAGACGAGAAGTCTTGCATAGCGAATACCGCTTCTCCTGTACTTGAGGGCCCTCGTCCAGGCCACCTTCATACGAAAGGCAATCTAAACGAACTTTAGCTCTCCCTCGAAACCATCTCTGTTTTAGCACATTATAATAGTCCTCGTTGTATGAGGGAGACATGCTTCCTGGTTTCTCGCTGGGTGAATGCGCCGCCTTTGTTGTAATATGAACAATGGCCATGGTCCTTTGTTGGTAGAGACCCTCGGCAAAATTTTGAGGACAAACGCACATTAAAGTGACCCCCAAGGCCTCTGATCTACTCAGTCATGCATAGTATATGGTGAAGACGTATCACGCCCCAGAAGTCTTTGCCATGAATCGGCCGGACATGTCCAGACATCTTGCTTCCGACCGGCTCGCCACGGCAAGAACCTCCATGCGTCGGTCACCCTACAGCTTACCAACCGATTCTCATACAACCGAGAAACGGCGGAGGCACTCTGATATGAATTATCAGCCTGCATCTAAAATTGAGAAGCGGAATAGTACAAATCAACTGAGACCGCTCCTGCTTTCCGCTCAGCCACCGAAGCAGCCCGATAAACTTATTAAATTGGGTCCGATATTCGAGCTTGATGGGTCCGTCACGCTTGTTTCCACCGAAAAGCTTGGAGGACATGTCTATGCAATGAAATGCATCTCTTGCGAAAGCGAGTCCGACCTTCAAAAGAAAATGGTCATGTTCTACGGCGTAAAGCAAAGGTGTATCTCCAAACACGTTGCCTCCCTTGTCAACGATCCGATGGTCTTAGCGGATAATACTCTCTCTATTGTTTTTGAGTTTTCCTCCATCGCTCTTAACAACGTTGCAACCTCGGGAGCACAAATACATTTAAATTACCATCATATATGTTCTATCCTTCGTCAGGTAAGGCTACGCTGGTACTTCTACTACTTGTTTCTAACGACGTAGGCATGCACTGGGCTCCTTGCGCTGAGAAAGGCTGGATTATATATTGAAAACCCCAATTGGAAGTCATTTTATTTGAATGCGAGCGGTAACGTTCAAGTTGGTACGTGTTCATTACGAACGGAGAAGTCTGCACTAACAAATGCTTATAGCAGGCCATGAGTCATGGAAGAGTTACGAAGATCACACAGATCGAAAAGAAAAAAACCGGAAGGATATAACCACGTTGGGTGCTCTTCTTTTTGCTATGAATCTTCGGTATTTCATCGACGGTGCGAAAGTGTTTTCTCATCCGGGCTTGAACGAGCTCCATCTTGAATCAGGCAATACTATGAATAAGCTTAGGCAGTACTTAGATGGCGATGAAGACTCTCTAAGGGATGTTCTAAAAGTTTGTTTATCTCAAGTTTACCTCCCATCGGTCCACCGCTGATAAGAAATAGCTCCCTGAACTTTCCAGCCAAATTGTGTACTCCAACTTGTTGGACCTTTTCTGGATTTCCGCCACGACGGCTTTTGTTTCAATGAGATTTTCAGACAAGCAATCTGGTTTGGTAGGTGGCTAGTTCAGTTGTTATCCCCTCGAAAATCATTCAGCTCAAGTGGCGAAGGAAATGGCCATAGTAAATCTTAGCAAGCAGCCTTCTCACGTCAGCATGACGAGGAGGTGGCGATAGCCAAAAAATGTGTTGGGATTGGAGAGGTAGTCGCAATTTTCACGGGTGACTAAAGATGCCTGATGGATGCGCGAATACCAAGCGCGTGCGTTGACAAGGATTGGGTATTTCCTAAGATTTAATTGAGACCTTTGTTTCGAGACTCCGATGATGTTCCCGTGCCGTGAGAGATGCAAAAAATTGAGGTAAGGGCGAGGGAAGGCTTCAAAATGGCAAGACACCCACCGCCTCTGCGGCAGTGCACCAAGAACCGAGAGACCTGACCTCTGAAAATGGGCGGCCCTCCTTGGTACGATCATCGCTCAGAGGAAATCCACTTTGAAAAGCGTAGAGGCTATCGGAACTACGAAATAATCTGCCCCGGCGGCTTCGTGCCGCGACTGGTACGCGCTATTCAGATAACCAGCCCCGACCAGATGAGGATAATCCAACAGCTTCACGCCTACGTGGAGAGAATCGGCCGGGAGGAATTTGAGAGATTTGAGCGGGAAAATACAGACGTAGCGTCCTATCTACGGCCATGGTGCTTCCAGCTCACGAAGGACGGAGAAACCGATGCCGTTCAGGAATGCCGGGAGAGAACACCTTGGTTTCAAGACGCTCCTGGGATTGAGCTGGAGGACAGGACCATACCGTCGTTTGACTGGACCAGCGCTAACGTCGTTCGTTGGGGCGGGTTTTGCAGCAAGGTCGATATTGCTGGCGAGCTCTTCCTCTACTCTCCCGTGTCCGATGGTTGGCCCTGGAAAGAAGAGTTCGTATCCATGCTTGAAGTTTTCAAGAGGATAACATCGAGTAGGTGTGGAGCCGCCCGTCGGGCTCCTCAACTGAAAGGCGTCCTGCGGGATTCCCTCGACAGAGTTCATGGCAGACTGCAAAATTTCGTCCATGGCCCAAAGCTTCGCGAAATCGACATCAAAAATGTTCCACATTCCATACGGAAGCGGTGGGTCTCTCAGATCCGTGAAACAGTCCTTCATCTACACGATCTCGACGTCGTGTGGGGAGGACATCAAAAATCGATGCTCGAGATTACAATTGATGCCTACGACAACGCCCACATCGTGGAAATCGCCCACTGTGTATGGACTACCGATAACGGCACATCGGATTTCCGCCTAGTCCCGTTCACAACCAAAGAAGAAGACGTCCATGCGCTGGGAATGCTTGCGCAGTTTCTCGGTGTTGAAGAAATATCCGAACAGAAGCCGCATCGCCCACGCTCCATCGCACCGGTGGCCAATGCGACCATCCTGAGCTTACCCCCGGAGATCAGACTCCAGATATACGAGTTGTTTGTTCATGCTGAGGATGGCTTGGTATGGACTATCGACGACTTCTCCCTCGTACGGCCTGGTGGGTTCCCCACACCTGACGCGGGCCACATGGGACTTCGATTCGTACCATGGGTAGACCCTCCACTGCTATCTGTGTGCCGTTCCATGAGAAATGAGGCTATGCATTTATTTGCAAGCCGCAACGTATTCTATGTTGAATGTTCCTGGCTCCCGCGCTTCCTTCGTCGCCTTCGTCCATTCACGGATTCTGTGAGGCAAATCGTCCTAACTGTGGAGCTTTCGAGAAGGGAAGACTTGGTTTCGGCCCAGCTCCACGGGATTGAGATGTTACTGGAGTGTTCCCGCTCTCTCACCTCCATTAGATTGGTGCTAAGCTGTCAGCGGAGTGAGCTTTGGAGAGAGTACGGCTGGTGGGAGCATGACCCGTTGCTACTGAGGCTAAAGGAGTTTCGAGGTATACATTCACTTTCCGTTTCAAGTCTCGGTGCAACTTCTACGATCCCGTTTGGGGTTGACATGAGGAAGTGGCTTTGGAAGGACATGTCACAGACTAAATGAATTTTTTTCCTACTTCTAAAAGTCATCATGTATACAAATAATGCCTTCAAACACGTGTCTCAGAGCTGCTGGAGGTAAGCCTGCCATTGCCCGATATAATCTTGAATGACTCCAAAGTTGTGTATCGTGTTGTCCGTGTCCTTTTCGTGGCGCTTGTTTAGATGTTCGATAGTTGACCTAATCGTCTCCATGTTCGAACTGATCGCCTCCATGTTCGAACTGATCGCCTCTATGTTCGAACCGATCGTCGCGTAGCACTTCCTTAATTCCTCCATCTTGGAGGTTACCTCGCCGTAGAACGCCTGTAGTTGCCCCTCCAGCCTTCCTATGCCCTGTTCGATCTGGGTCTGTATTGCTTTGTAATCCGACGTCCGCCTTGCTTCTTCGGATTGTTCGTCCGCCTGAGGAGCTGGAGAATGCCGTGTCTCCTCCACTACAGCGGGAATTGGATTTTCGTTTGCGGCGAGGTCGCCTTGGGACGGCGGGTTGAGCCCGTCACCTGGAACACTGGCCATGGTGTTGGTATTTGGGGGATATGTGAGGTTCCAGCCTTGGTTCGTCATAAAACAGTCATCGAGCTGGGAGTTTTGATAATTCTCTGCAAATAGCATCTCTTGACCCAATCCCCCAGCGTCATGCCGGGGACCAATGGAGAAATCGAAGTCTCCATGGTTGGTATGGTCAATGTCGTTATTATTGATGTTGTTTTGCTGACCATCCTGGGCCACAGAACCATTAGGAACAGGGTATGTAGACTGCGAAGGTTGCTGAGGTTGATGAGGTTGCTGAGGTTGCTGAGGTTGCTGAGGTTGCTGAAGTTGCTGAAGATGCTGAAGCTGCTGAGGTTGATGAGGTTGCTGAGGTTGCTGAGGTTGCTGAGGTTGCTGAGGTTGCTGAAGTTGCTGAAGATGCTGAAGCTGCTGAGGTTGCTGAGGTTGCTGATGAAGTTGCGGAGGTTGCTGATGAAGTTGCGGAGGTTGCTGAGGTTGCTGAGGTTGCTGAGGTTGCTGATGAAGTTGCGGAGGTTGCTGAGGTCGCTGATGAAGTTGCGGAGGCTGCGGAGGCTGCTGAGGTTGCTGATGAAGTTGCGGAGGTTGCCCAGGCTCTGCTGGCTGCGGAGGTCGGACAAGTTCTGTGGGCTGGGGTGGCCACGTAGTCTGAGGAGGCTGTGGTGGCCACGTAGACTGAGAGGGCTGAGGAGGAGGCTGTGGTGGCCACGTAGACTGAGAGGGCTGAGGAGGAGGCTGTGGTGGCCACGTAGACTGAGAGGGCTGAGGAGGAGGCTGTGGTGGCCACGTAGACTGAGAGGGCTGAGGAGGAGGTGGCGGTGGACCCGTAGGCTGAGGAGGCCGAGGAGGTGGTGGTGGCCCCGTAGGCTGAGGAGGCCGAGGAGGTGGTGGTGGCCCCGTAAGCTGAGGAAGCCGAGGAGGTGGTGGTAGCCCCGTAGACTGAAGGCAACGTTGTATCTTTGAAAATTCTTTGCCAATAGATTCAAGCTGCTTGAGAAGTGATTCACTGAATGTTTTCTCCGACATGGTGGGAGACGAAAGAGAGAGAGAAATCAGGCTAAGAAGCTTCTCGAAAGCACTTTACAGCGATGCCGGAGTGAAAGCTGTACCAAACGATGCTTTATAGGCTCATTCGATCGCGCCGTACCAAGGAGCAGCAAACAGCTGAGCGCACGATATGGTGAGCTAATAAAATGATGTGCCCTAGCGCAAGATCCTTCTCGGTTACAAGCTAGTCAATAATGCCTTAATCTTCCGCTAGCACCACCGATACGAAACGCCCCACTCCCAGTTTATGGGCACGGTCGCCGGCCCGTCCCATGTGATCCTTCAGACGCCAGGGGTCCCCTGTTGATTGCTTCGGCGCTATGATTTCCTGCTCACGACACGCGGCTGCCCCGATACCACGACTACGGCAGGGCGAGTAGTGTCGAACGGGGGCTTCTTTTCTACAGCTACATAACTGCATCTATCGACCTCCAAAACTTGAGCCTGCCAGTGACGTCACACTGTGATGGGAGGCCAAGGAGGATTTTGGAGTGTCTGCTCACCGTAGGAGAAGCAAATTTTTGATGCAGCCACCCTCAAATATTTGCATCGGTTGGAAGACATTTCAAGAGAAGGAAATGTCGCACTGGGTACAGCGTCATAGACGCGCCTGCGCCATGCGTGCCCAACTTTCCCCAGCACTTGCCTTCTGGCTAGGGACATTGGTGCAGCTGCAAGTCACGGCACACAGCTGGATTGACCAGTTGGTAGTAGTGTCATCCAGCGGTGCCTTCATAGGCAATTATGGGTACCCTCGAAACTACATTGCGCGATCGGATTCCGGGTACACAGCTGCAAAGAACACATACATGCTTCCAGCGGGAACGTCCCTGCGTTCCCGCATCAACGCGTCTGACATCTTGTGTTCTGATAGCCAGCGCTTGCAAAACCAGACTTCGGCCTGGCCACGGTTGAAAGTAGCCCCTGGTGATTTCATCGCGCTCAGGTACGCAGAAAATGGCCATGTGACGCTACCTGGAAACACCCCTGGGAAGCCGGCGTATGGTGGAACAACATTCGTGTATGGCACTGCTTCTCCAAGCGTGGAAGAAAAGATTATGGATGTGCTTCAGTGGACTGGTGATGGAACGGGTGGTAACGGCCGCGGACGCCTTCTGGCTGCGACTAATTACGACGATGGACGCTGCCATCAAATCAATGACGGGAGCATCTCGGTTGAGCGTCAGAAAGCATTCCCCAACTACGAATCAAACAACACACAGGTCAAAGCTGAACTCTACTGTGAGACGGACGTGAAGTTGCCCAAGCTTACTGAACTCGGTTCTACGTACACCCTCTACTGGATTTGGGAATGGCCGACTGCTTGTGAAGGAGATCAGCAAGGAAAGGACGAATGGTACACAACTTGCTTAGATATAGAAGTAGTCTCAGAGCATGAGAGGCCGTCATTCCCCGCAAACAGCAGCTGTCAATCCTACAAGCTCGCCCAACAGGATCCCGCACCGTCAGCAGTGTCCGATTTTAAGTCTCGATCTGCGGCAAAACCCACTCCTGTGATTTACACTTCAACCTGTTCATAGAAGTAGACACTATATAGAATAAATAACATCTTTTACCGACGACCCTCTAGACCATTCGGTCCGTTCGTTTTGTGCACTATTCACCCCAACTCATCTGCTCCAAACGCAATTTTGCTCGCCCAGATGTGTAATATAAGACCCCGAAAGGTGACTTTCTTCAGTATTGGCTCCATATTTGGCATTTTGGTGCATTTATTGGACGGGCATACTAAACTTAAGGGGCCATACAGAGGAAATATATTTCAATCGAGCAACTCCACGTCGTGGAGTCTCCATAGCCCACGCGCATAGACTGATTTGTTGGCATATACAAAAAAGCCATAGTAGATAAGCATGCAGACCACTAAGCCAATGCGTGGCCATACAGCAAATCAGGCCCGGACACAAGCCCAGGCGCGCACAAGATCGCCGGTCGTTGGTAACAACGACGAGCAGCCAAATATCCAGCAAATCCGACTAGACTCAGATGATGATACGCATATGGCGAGCTCGTCTTCCGACTTCGTTTGTGATAAGTCTCAACGTGAAGAAAAACATCTCTTAAAAAAGGAATGGCTCCAGTCATCAATTTCGGAGTGGCTTAAAGGCATATCAGTAGGCCAGGCACCTCCCAGTGTTGAGAATCCTGGTCGCAAACCGAGGTATTACGCCAAAAATAACTCACATGTTAAGGAATAGGCATTTCGGAGCGAAACGGCGCTGTTTGAAAGGCATACCTTAAGGGTGCGAGATCCTTCCCGCAAGCTCATAGCGGAGGGGAATTTGTCATGGTGATGGTACATTGATCATGATTTTCTGTTATCGCAAAAGGTTAGGATATATCTCAAAGATAGGTAGCAATCAATCTGAAGTTTCGAACCCTCGCCAGTGCCGCGGAAGTTGCCGTCCTTCCTCATAAAGTTGCATGCTTTCGATGTTTTTACCCCTCCCGACGTGCAATATATTTAAACCATGATATCTCCAAGACGATGAGCTACCAACTCGTCTCCGTCCCCCACAGCAGCTCACAGTCAGAGCGCTGTTCGCCGATGACTTTTAATGTCCACACCGAAAGCCCGGAGGAGGAGCCGGTGGTAAGTTGGCGGGGAAATATCCTCAGACTGAGCGGATTCAAGCTAACAAGGCTGCGGTGAAGCAGGGCCATGATGTCAATTCCTCGCAAGCAGATGTGTGTGTTGAGCACAACACTGATCTGGAGCAGTGGAAAGCCTACCTTCTCCAGCTGAACACTGCCTACTGCCACGAGAAGCAGTCTCTGTCCCAAATGCAGGAATCGTACAACGCGCTGCAAACGCAGCTCTGGCAATTCAGTGCCGCTTACGCGCACTTGAAGGCCGAGCTGGAGAATGAACAATTGGAGCACCGGAGGACGAAGGAGATGTTGCACGAGGAGCGTATCGAGCACGGAACAGTACTTGAGGATCTTTCATGGCAACGGCACCGGCTCAAGGAATGTGAAGGCGATATGGATACTCTGTACAAGGCTCTACAAAACTGCCGGCAGGTCGCAGAAAAATCCTTGTTTGCCCTTTCCGATCTGAAGTCCTGGCCAGACATGGAGCTTGGGGACCACAAAGTCCGTCCAACTACCAGCCCCGAGGAGTCAAGCTCGGAGAGGACCACGACCGAGCTACTCCGGCCTCTTCTCGAGGACAATTCCAGGCTACAAATCAGAAATATGGAGCTGGAGAAGCTTCTGGCTGGAAAAGCCACCGACAAATCAGCAGCAACGAACTCGCCAGATGAGCGGAAACCAGAGAGAAGTCGTCGGCGTAGAGGTGGCAAGAAAAGACGTGGGGCAAAGGGTAAGAGCGGGTGAAAGGAAGGGTATGCTACCAGGGTATCTCCCATCTATTACGTAGCTTTCGTAGTGTAGACTGCGACCCGTACGAACATGCAATTTATTGCCCGACCACCCTATATAAAGGCCACCGGCTGCAAGGTTGGCTTGGACTGTGATTCGTCCTAATGGCTGTTCAGCTGGGGCAGAAAAAGCTTCGAGAGCGAAGAAAGCTTCGGGCGAAACGACACCGCCAGGCGAAGCATCACAACGACCTGGACAAAGCCCAAGAGATAGTATTGAAGACTGGCGGCGTCACTCTGAATTATCTTCAGAGCGCGGAATATCTGAAAATAACAAAAGCTGAGCTGTCGCTCAACCGAATTGATTTAACGGAGCGGGTCAAGGAGCTGGAGTGGGAGAATAAATGCTTGGATTGGGAAGATGAGATGCGCGGCGTCGTTCAATCTCTACTTATGGCATGGGTACGTGAAACCATGGATAGCGCCAAGGATCTCAAACGGGCGTGGGATAACCAGAAGCTGAAAGGATTTCCGATCGTGGAGAGCTTTTCCATACGAAACCATATATGCAACTATCAACGTCGGGCAGACAGCGCCAAGAGAGACCAGAACAACGCAATGAACCGGTATAAAGGCCGCTGGTATTCACTACGGTTGAAAGCCGGGACCTATACCCCCAAATATACTTACGAGCGAGTGCCCGGGCGAACAGGCAGTGTGGTTGTGCGCAAAGATCCCAGATCCGGTCTGGACCTATTGGGACGTGTCGAGAAGCTCGTGCGGGACAAGTCAACACTGGTCGCTAACTTGGCTTACAAGTACGAGCTCATCGACTCCACGGATAAATACGTGCTAAAGATTCAAAGCCTCCTCAACACTATGTCCAACATCTATAAAGAGTCCACGGGTGGCTCAAGATTTGATGAAAAGGAATTTATGAAGAACCTAGAGTTGCTTCTTCAATGCATCCAGAGAGGTTGGGATCTCATGGTAGACTCCGAAAATAGAACTATTATGCATTCTTCTTCGAAATAGCTTAGTTGTTGGTGTATATTCGAAGATACCTGAGCTTTGACTTCGCATCCTCAAGCGATAATAGATAGAACAGAATGTAGAATCTGTATACGTGTTTCATTATCTTAAAATACTGTTCTTACTACATCGTCTCCTCCTACACGAACAATTTTAGGGGGGCGCTCCGCGTGCTGCTGCTTTTTATAGCGCTTGAAGAGCGAAACCCCCCCAATAAACATCAATATGACTATTACGCTTACTCCAAAACAGATACCGGTAATTGATCCCGTGTCTAGCTTTGCATCTTTGTCTGACGGTGCGCTCGTGTCGGCGGAGACGGAAGTCTGGCTGTTGGAGTTCATGGTGGTGAATATAAACGACACACGAGATGGGCTGCGTTCATCTTGAAGGGACTGGGCGACGTCGTGGGCTGTGAAAGACGTAGTAGACGGTGAGGGCTGTTCAGGTTGAAGAACAATAATTGAAGATGACACGGTTCCAACAGTCTCGTTGGGCGTGTCTGCAGGCCCGGTCATGCGATTTGACGTGCAAAGCTCGGCCACGATCATCTGCGCACGATTTCGGTTGGTTTGTTGTGGTCGATGATCCAACGAACAAAGCTGGGCGGGGAGGTGTAGGTGTAGAAGCATCAAAATTGCCATCCGTGCCATCACTTTTTTGCACACCCCCCCCCCCCCCCCC
>JAFISB010000082.1:96834-146587 GCA_022560015.1 Diplodia mutila | reverse complement strand
CGCTTACTGGCCCCCATCCACCCACCAACTTCCTGCCGCTCTGGAGCTATACAACGAAACATATAAGACGTACGGTTACTACCATGTCGGCCAGAGATTATGCACTACTGGAGGCAAGGCCGGTCTCAACGATGACCTGCGCAGATATCCCATCCGCCAACAACAATAATGCTTGGCATGCTGATATCCAGAGGTCGTATGAAGGACTTAACCAATTGTCCAGTTTTTTACAAGTATTGGCAAGGAGGCCACCATACACATTGACCTTTCATGATTCTAGAAGCATAGAAGATGCGTTGAAAACGTTGGGAAGAGCCGACAAACACGTTGTAGTGGAAACGGATCCTTCTTTTACGGTCCAAAGGCTCAATCGGCTGACGTATTGCCTACAAGCGCTGGCAAGGAAAGAGCCAAAAATGCTCACCGTTGATGACTGTCAAAGTGTAGAGGATGCATTTAGAAACCTATCATAGCTGGGCCGTCCACCAACTTTCGTCCCCGGCGTGGTGAAGAACAACTGGACTGGAAGCGTGCGGCTAATGGCGAACCATTTTATAGTGGTGATACATTTGAGACGGGGTCCAGTAAGCGTGTACATGTCCACAGCAATGTTTCCAACCATCAGCAATAGCTACCGTTTGTATTCTTCGTCCTATATACATTGAACACCAAAAGTTTGAAACATGAGATGGAAATACTAGAGGTAGTACGAGAAAAAGCATCACTTCACCACATCATCTTCCGTGTAGCCTTATCCGACAGTCACATCGAGGCCACTGTTTCGTGGCACGAGCAAGTTTGGCGGCCTGGCGCTCCATTTCATCCTATCTGCATTCCATGATATCATTCCAAACGTGTCTACTCACATTTGAATCATTCAAGACGAAGCGAACGGCTGCTTTGCTGGAATACGCATGGTGTCAGTGCAGCACCCGAGGGTTGGGAGAGGTCATGGATTGGGCCAGGAATGTGGGCTGAGGCCGGTCCTCGGATGAAGAGGCCACGCCAGCGAGCGGCTGATCCCTACTCCACGTTGGGATGCTGTGCCGTATGTCGAGACATTGCATCCGACCAGGGCCTTCCGGGCATGAAGCGGCCTGGGCTCGAGGCATGCAGCGTCGGTGCTGTACCTCTGAAGCATTTAAGGGGACGAAAACCGCAAGTACGCCACCGTAACCAGTCGGTCTCGTCCATCAGATCCCTTCCCTTCACACTATCGCGGTACTTTGAGCCTCAGCATCACAACCCGAAGGCCGGTCACTGAGAGGGAGCAGCCATGTCATCACCACCCCCGGAAGAATGGGCTCTCAACAGCACTGCCCCAGGCGGTATGCTCGATCCACCTACTTCTTTACAGAGACGCCTGACCATTGTCCAAGATGTGAACGGCGCGCCGGAGCATGATTTCCTCCTCATGCAGACCGAGGCATCGACCATTTTTTCGGAAGACAGGGAACCGTCTTCCGACATGCACAACCTCGATCTCCAGTGCGCGAAGCTTCTCCGCACAATCGACACGGTCATGGGGGAGGGGATCAGCGATTGGCGCAAGGCGCAGTGCATGCGAAGGGCCAATATCCGCCTGGTGGAAGAGCTTCTCCTGGCCGTGGACGAGGAGAAGATGGTGGAAAGGGCGGGATCGACGGGGGGCTCGGATGGGGGCGGAGATACGCAGCTCGCGGCGAGGGTCAGGACACCGGCGGGGCCCGGGGCAGCTGTGGCGACGTGCAAGGACGTCTGCCTCCGCTCCACGTCGGCGCCCCCTGTCGTGCATGGCGCACAGAGTCAGGGAATGGAGCAGACCGGGAGAGCAGTGATGGAGTGGTTGGAAGGCTGTATCTAGAGTGCCACAGACCCCATGCAACAATGAAGCAATTCGCCCTGCAAGCGCCAGGATTCAAGTCATGCCTGCTCGGAAGCCCGTTCCGCCGCGCCACGTCCAGGTATTCCGCTGTGCCGCACGCCAGGTATGAACCGGCCAAGGGCGGGATTGCCACCAACACCCGGCGGAGCCCCCGATCTTTACTCGGCGGGGGTTAGAGTAATTTCTCTAGTGCGGCGCAGTGTCTGGCATCGCCGATTGCGCACTGGGCAATGAAGGGTGAAGGTGGAAGAGCCAAGGGCGGACGAGTCAGGGGAGCGGAGCGCCAGGCAATTCGCTGTGCCGCACGCTATATTAGTGGCGGAGCATTGGCCAGGGGCGTGGTTATGCCCAACAAGAGGCGGAGCCGCCGATCACTACTCGGCGGAGGCTTGAATAATTTCCTTTGTCGGATGCGCCGAGATTGCTGATTACGAAGGCGGAAGAGCCAAGGGCGGAAATTCAGGCGTTCCGCTGTGCCGCACGCCATGCAACATTGACTCCAACAACAGGGCGGAGCCGCTGAATATTGTTGGACGGGGCTGGGCGAAAATACCGCACTGTGACTCATTTCCTGCCAGGCGCGGTGCCGCTGATTGCGAATGCGTGGCACCGGATTACGAGGGATGATGTCTGCCTCGAGGCGCAAGGGCCAAGGGCGGACGAGTCGGTGCGAGAGCGGAACGCCCGCCCGCGAGCTACTACGACCCAAAGAGGCCGCCGGGCTGGGTTTCCATTCGTTGTGCAAACGATCACCCCACGGACCAAGTGATTGCACATCGCTGCTGCCTGTCTACCAACGCCCCTCTCCGCCCCTGCATCCCCGTCCGCTGTCGGATTTGTACCTCGATATTTCCGCACTGCGCCACGAACGGTGCCTCATCCCATCCTACGGCGACAGGGCAAAGCGAGATGGGTGCATCGATGCCCGAAAACCAGAACGGCATGCCGAAGACACCGAGCGTCGGCCGAGCAGGAAATCGCGAGCCCATGGAGATACTCGGCGTGTCGAGCATCTCGGTTTGCCAGCGCAGCGAGGCCGGTGGCATTTTTTCAAGGGAAAACACCACTGCAATCACACAAGGTAGGCAAACAAGAGATTGATTTTACATACGCGCCCCCCACTTCGCCCCCTTTGCTTGCTTCATCGTTCCTCATGGTAGACCACCTCCATGCTGGGGGAATGACCAGCTCGCCAGCTCCTACGTCGCGAGGGAGGTGTCAGTAGGCGGCACTACGGATGCCGGCCATCAGGGGCCATACCGCATTTGGTGAAGGGTTTCGCGGAGTGAAGAAGCTTCCTTCTGTATTGGCATAGGGCTCCTGCCACTGGAGAACCCTACGTTGACTGTGACCGTCTGCATCCATGGCTCCGTGCGGCCTTTCATCAGTAGCTTCGCCCCTACAGATGCCGCCTGGAGCCACTGCAGACAGCGACCGATGATCAGCCGTATCATAGTTGAAGGTAGGACGAAGGGGCTGGATCGAACGGTATGTGGAAGCCCGAGAGGCCTGCATGATCAGGTGTTCATCCGAATGCTCCGGTGGTTGGTTTTTCCCCTCTTTTTCTTCAACATGTCAGTGACGGGCGGGCTCCGTGTGAGTGAGGCACGTATACCTTTGAGACGGCGCAGCTTTCTCGAAAGGGCTTCCGAGCTACGTGCTCGGGGACGACGTTCCCGGTCTTTGTACACCTGGTTTATTATTATGTTGAAGATTGTTTCTCGGTCTTTCCAAGAAAGCCTATTGTCCTTGCTGAGCTGACGCAGGACCGCTGTCTCCCTGCGAGTCCAGCCGATGAGAACGAAACCGCTCATTTTCAAAACGAAGGTGGTGGGTGAAAGGGCAGCCTGGGTGCAACAATGAGATTGAATAGGTACTAAGTACAGCCGCCGTCACAGCGTCCCTGCGGACCAGCCATTCTTATGGCTTGACCCTCAGTCGTCCGTGCAGAGGGGAGGCAAAATTTTGAGGGGAGAGCCGGTCGGCTGCTCCTCGCGCCCAGCAGTACGTCCACCCACTCCTAAGCTTCGGTACCTCCACCGGAACCCGCGGTGTAATACCAGGTGATGGCTCCCTTGCCCGGAACCTGGGCTGATGTCAGACTCGCTGCCAGAGCGTCGCCTTGGACGAACTCACGTTGATGTCCACACTGTCTCCCGGACTGCGCACCTTGTTACTCATCCAATATTGAACGTTCTGGGGAAGCACAGACGACAGTTCAAAAGAACCAGCAGTCTGCGTCAACCAGTTGATTGACATTTGGTCGTGAGGGTCCATCCTCTCATATATTGTGATTGAAAGGTGTTTTTCATCTTTGCGCTGTAGAACGTCAGACTTGCGGAGGATCTGGGTCAGAATGAATTGCACTCACCTGGATACCGACTCTCCCATCGCTCGGGCAGTTATTTTTGAGCCAAAGATGCACTACTAAAGGCAGCTCTTCCTCCTCCCGCAGAGGAAAAATGTATCGGCCAACGTTTGCTTGGTGCACAGACGTTCTCGTACGCCACTCAGGGTGTTCGTTCGCAAACGCGGTGTTGGGAGTTTGGGGCAACGGACGAGGTGGCTGTCTCAGTGGATGGCCTGCAGAGGGGCTCGGCCTGTCGAAGGAAGACACGGGTGGCACTATTCGATGATGCAAGAGTAAGCGGCTATCGGGCAAGAGGGATCAGGAATGGTTGGAACTTACAAGTAACCTGTTCATGTTGCTGGTTTTCGGGGCTCGACTCCTTGGGTTCCATTGCAGCTCAGAGATTCGCAATTGTTGTGGTAATGCAAGCCTTCCATGTCGATGGTCTCATCTATATAATCTCCAGGAGGGGGCGAGGGGGAAAAGAGGGGGGAGGGTGGGATGGCGTCCCGTGAAGCGTTGGAATCAACAGCGCCCATACCCAGAATAGGATCGTAAGCGCCGTGGCGGAAAAAGGGGATGGAATATTATTTTCGAACGGGTTGCCATGCCCTGGTTGTACGGCCCTCGTGGTGCCGGGTCTGTTGTGCAGGGCGGTTGTTGTGTGGCCCGTGCTGAGCCCTCCATGGAGGCGTTGTCTTTCTACGCCTCTATCGGTCCGCTCTCAGTGAGCTTGCGCGGCACTTCTGTTCGGCATTCCACTCAACCGCTGCGCCGCAGCAAGTGCCATGGTCCGTTTGCCTCCTTGCACGAGGGACTTTGGGCATTGTCAAAGCGAAGGCAAGGCCTACAGGATTGCGGACTCGTATGCCCATGCTCCCCTTCGACACGCGGGGCGATTTGCCATCAGTGCAGTGGTAAAATTCAATGAAGTGCTGGTTTCATCCCACATGGAACTTGACCAGGCACGCAGCTTCCATGCTCTGAGATCGTCGAAGTTTCACTGCATGAGACAAGGTGCATTGAAGGCGAAAAAATTAGAGAAGGTAGAATTCTAGCTAAGCAAAATCTTCATGCGTTATTATCCCCAAACACTCCCCGAATGACCCCGCTAGTTCTGCGTTCTCCGCGCCAGAACGGCCGAAGCGTGGGCAATGTCGCACAGCACAGGCAGAGACACAGCTCCGTGGAGCTGAGGGTGGTTATATATAGCGTATCACCTGTTTGCAGTGAGCACGCTGGATCAGACGTTGCCCTTTTGAGGTGAGGCTCTACCCACAAAGATACTCTGCTTTCGCGGAGATTTTGCGGAGCTCGACGGCACGGGCTATGCCAGCCATACCGGCGCTGTATCCCGTCAGCTATCGCACCGTGACGGACCCGATGAACTTACAACACGCCGAGAGAAAGGGCTAAGAGAGCCGTGGATTTGCCCTGCTCAACTCTCAAGATTGGACGCAGCACGACCCACGGGAATCCGGCCAGCAACATGTCTATCATAGCCGTGTATGCTATTGTGAGTCAGCAGACCTGCGCAGTCCTCTCAAGGGCCGGAACATACCTCCTGTGAAGACTGCAACCACCATGAAGTTGAAGTGGCAGTGGTCGCCTGCAGAGGGTTGGAAGATGGACTCCAGCGGAGAGCACTGCGCGAACATCAAGACGACGCACAGAGTACAGATGGCCACTGTACTCATGATACATGCCCATAGAAACCGTTTCTGCCAGGGCTTCTCACAGAGTCTCAAAAGGACGCAAGCGACGGCGGTCTTGCTCGTCACGATGGCGGCAAGGTTACTGGCGTGACCCAAGAGCTCGAGCTTCTTCGCAGAGGCAAACTGCGTAGCCGCCAACGGTTCGCCGCAAGAGCCCAGGCCGTAATGCACTGCGATCGTCTGCAACGCGGCGGTGAGGACGAAAAGAACCTACGGTGAGAATTTGTCAGCAGTGCGAAACGGGCGGGAAGAAGCGGTACCAACCATGGAGATGTACATGAACACATCGTCCCAGCCCAGGAAGTGGAGGATCCTCGTACGGGTGTAGAGCTTCAGCGTCAGGCAGATCAGAGTGACGGTCACTTCGGCCCACATGATGACAACGGACCCCGAGACGGCCCAAGCGGAGGCCATGGTAGAGTTCGTAGCTGGTGGCGGGATGCACGTACCGGGGTTCCAACGGTCGTGCATAGGGGAATATATGGCTGCTGCGCTCTCTCACGTCACGGACACATCACGAATTGCTAGCTGAGGCTGGCCGACGCAAAGTGTTGGTTCCATGCTGTGCAGCCCACAAGGACAAGAGATAACCAGGCGCCCTCTTTCGATATGCCATACCCATCATTGAGGCTAGCGGACATGTTTCCGGATGAGGCGGGATCGGCAATTCACCTTTCCGGTCTGGTGCAATACGGCCCGATGCCTCGGCTAGGTCCGCTGCCCCCTCCGGGCCGGACCATTTGGGCCGGGTATGGGCCAGCACGCCAGCGCCTCGATTGAAGCACGGCCTGCGCATCCCTGTACTGCGCCGCAGCGCGGGGTAGAAAACGTCATATTCATTGCACCCCCGAGACCAATGTAACTCCACCAGAGCACACGCCATGATTCCATCCGACGAGCATTGCCGCACTACCCGAGAGTCATGGATAACCACGCTAGTAATTCACTTAAAGACCGTGCCTGCGAGCGTCTCACAACGTCACTCTCTTTGCCATCCCCATCCAGCTACATCATGCTCACCTCCAATCGGCTCAACCGGACAAGCACCGCCAACAGATGGTCGCCTTACGCCCAGCCAACAAAGGCAATGGTCGCGGCCAGAGCTGCGCCGTCCCAAACCCATCCCGGCGAGTCCAACGAGAGAGCAACCGCGTCCAGGCTTTCCGGACACTCGCCGCCCGACGGCGCAGGCGCCCCTGTCTTCCGCGTCCTTGCAACTCGCGATTACCCTCTCACTCTCACTCTCACTCCGAGCGTTCCCCGTCATCCGCAAGCCGCAGCGACCACGCGCCGTCCTGTCTCTCCCGCAAGACCGGCGTCGCCGCCCAGGTTCCATCATTACAGTGGAAACGATATTGTCAGCGGGCAATGGCTCCTCGGGCGCCCCGTGAGTGATTTGCAACACGAACCGTCGCCTGTGCTTGAGCTGACATACGGACTGCTGTCCCATTCACTCAGAGACTGAGACCCCGACCCAGCGCGCTTTCTTCGCCCTCCGATTGGATCTGCACGGAGATGGGATGTGACCAGCGGGGAAGGCAATGGGCCAACCGTAAGAGCTACGTATCGCACTGCAGCAGAAAGCACGACGGGGCGTACCGCTGTCCGGTCGCCGGATGTGTGCGAGCCGCAAGAGGCTATCAGGCGGCCGGGTTTCTGAAGACGCACTTGGCTGGGTCTCATGGGCTGGCTATCAAGGAAAAGTAGATGTAGCTGCGAACAATCAAAACAAGCTCGTCCCTTTATCTGCTGCCACGCTTGGAATCCTCGACCGCATATTTCTGCGTCTTGCGAGCAAGTTTCGAAACGGAGCCATGCATTTTTTTGCCTCTGGGAGTGAACTTAAAAAGAGAACATGTCCGAACCCGAACCATCCCGAGCCTTGCCCTTGCCATCGTCTGTTTGCAAGTATGGCTGAACACGACTGGCTTCATCTGCATCGCGGAGAGCACGGCTGGATCCTTGGGTCGCCATTGAGACTAACCAGATGGCCATCCGCCCATCATGACCCTGCATCCCTGTACCCTTCAATCGCCATGTTTGTAGGCAGCAAGAAGAACAAGGTTCTCAAGGATACTTTTGCCAACGACGACGGCCATTGCCTGGCAAGCTTGCACGAAGACCGCAAGGCGAGTAGGGCGTTGTATCCGCTCTTGGTTGCAGATGTCGACCTCGATCGGATATGCACAGCTTCTGAGTGTTGCGCGGAACTTACCCAATCCAACATACACTGGGCTCGAGACGGCCCAGAAACGGACATCACCAACGCGGTCTTTGCCCGTCTTCTCGTGCCCTTTGCAGACGCTGTCTTTCTTCTGGTCGGGAGTATCGAGGAGGCTGCTGATTACGTACGGGCGTGGAAAGGTGTTCAGCCGGTTCTGAAAATTATGAAACCCAGACTGGTTGTTGTCATTCTTGACGGTAGCAACGGCGGAGATCCTCAGCTGGCCGAGTTGGATGTACCGCAATTGTTTGAGAGTGTAGAAACTTTCTTTCGTAAAGGCAACTCTTTTAATCTCAGAAGGATGGTCTACAAAACAATGAGGACAACACGCCAAGCCAGGAAAGCCAGTAGAACGCTCTTCTCGCAAAGCCACCTCTCTGCCTTTTTTGAAGAGGCCGTATCGCATGCCGCTAAGTCCCTAAACGATGATTTGAATGTCATAGAATTCTCCAGAATGCACGACGAGGTGGATCCAAGCCTCGTGCATCATCTGTCCACATTTTGTGATCTTTGCGTAGATGGTGATATCCCCGCCCAGGATATGTGCAACAACATTGCTTCGGCACTGGTGCTGGATCACTTGTCCCCGAAAATGCACCGTAAGTTTGCTGTCCAGGTGGAGCATATCCAGCTTACAAACGTAGATTTTGAGCCCCGGCTGGTGTTTCGGGCACTGTATCTCGATTATCTAAGGCAGAGCCTTACACGGATATCCGACGACGGAGATATACAGGCTGCCATCGATTGGATTGAGGGAAAGTTTCAAGCCTACTGCGAAGAGCTGGAAAAGGGCGTCAAATCCGCCACCCTTTTGCGCGAGGGAGTTTGTCAACACCAAGAAAAGTCAGTGACTTACGGCTCCTCTGAAGTGTCACGCAGACGCACCTTGAAAGACGTTCACAGCAATTTGACATGCCTCTTCTGTCTTAGGCGGAAACCGGAGAACGTGCTACCATGTAACCACTCACTTTGTGATAGATGCGTGCGGATGAAGTACCCCACCGTCGTAGGCGTAGAATCAAGCTACCACGTCAAGTCTTGCATCATCTGCGGCACGCAAGCAGACTGGAAGGTAAGAATGGTGCCGTCAACAGCAAGCTACCGCAGCGCAGTTTTCGATGGCGGTGGAATCCGTGGTGTTGTCTCGTTGGAGCTACTCGGAGCACTAGATGCCGCAAGAAATCTTCCGTACAATATCCAAGATGATTTCGATCTTGCTGTTGGGACAAGTACAGGTGCGGCTGGCATTACGCTCAATTGCAAATTAGTGCTAACAAGTTCTTCAGGAGGCCTCATTGTCTTGCTGCTGTTTCTGGGAAACTATAGCCCACAAAGATGTCTGACCACGTTTAAGCAGTTGGCCGGTCGTGTTTTCCCTCCAAGCCAACCTTCGAGCTTCCCTCTTTGCCAAAAGGTGCTCGAAATGTTAACGGCACTGTTCGGAAATGGTAAATACGACGTTACAGTTCTAGAGGACTGTTTGGAAGAAGTTTTCGGTGAGGACCGCAGGCTGTTTGCCGTGTCACCTGCGGCCGTCTCCGGCATGAAAGTAGCCGTTACAAGCTTGTCAGCCGCCACGGCAGAGCTTCACCTGTTCACTAATTATAATGGAGATTCCCGACAAAATAGAGGCTACCGACACGTAAGGCCAGACAATATTCATAAAGAAGTTCTGATCAAGGAAGCGTAAGTAACGAAGCATCAAAAACTCTCCTGCAGCGATACTGACTGTCACAGGGCACAAGCAACGTCCGCTGCCCCTTCGTAAGCACTACACTAGACTTGTGCAGGGATAGCATGCTGACAGAATTTCAAACAGGATATTTCCACCAAAGCACATTGCCGCACTCGATTGCTCGGTTCAGGATGGCGGTGTTGGGAAGTTCAACAATCCAATCGAGCCGGCAGCATGGGAGGGCAAGGTACTTTGGCCACAGGCGCAGAAGCCGGATTTGGTCCTCTCCACTGGGACTGGATTCCCAAAGGCTCCGTCCGGCGCCAGCGTGACTTCGGTTTGGAGTTGGTTCTACGCAACGACATTGGCGCGTTTGTCTCGTGCCTTTCTTTCGTCATCGGACAGTGAGCATATATGGACGCAATTCCTCAACGGCGTCTTCGATGAGGACCGCCACATTTACCACAGGTTGAACCTACCGCTGGATTCCGTTCCGCCGTTGGATTGTTCGGAGGCAATAGACGATCTCTGCCAGAAGGCGAAAGCTCACATCCAGAGCGACTATGAGCTGACCAAGACGGTAAACACAGTTACTGCCACTTTGCTTACCACACAGTTCTTTTTTCAACTAACCGAGCACCCTACTTTGATTGAGAATCGAGAGAAGGAAAGGGAAGAAGCGCGGGATGAGGAAAAAGGGCGGCAAGCGGAAAGAAAGCTGCAAAGGAAGTGGCAAATAACGGGCACGATACGTTGCCGCAGTCCAAACGCGCTCGCCGTGGTGAACCGCATACTAGACGAGTACCCCTACTCGGATTTCGTCAAGGACGACGGTGAGATTATCGGTGAGCTCAGGACATCCGACATCTGCGTCCAATGTAGCCTGTACAAGAAGCAAGTCGATTTCAAAGTCGATTCGATTGAAAACGATGTGCAGATAGCTTTGCAGCTACGCGCTAAAGGAGGTGGGACCGTCAGACATGCTATTAGTGCGTTTCAAAGCCCTCGGAAGGTACGGTGGTTCATCAGACAGCAAGCACTTGGTAGTGCTTTTGCAACTCCGTTATTGCCGAGAGACGAGTGCATGGCAGGGCACGGCGAATGCAAGATGGGAGAACTATCACAGGTACCAAAGGGTAATGGCATGGCTAAGCGGAGAGGAAGGCAGAGCAGAAGGGTGCTTCATAATGCAGGAAGAACAGAGTCCTTGGCTCAGAATCAGGCCCAGAAGAAAAGAAAAGCTGCGGATGCACCGCAAGAGCCGCGACGTAAACGTCCGCGGATTGGTGTCAAGCGCGTCGCCGCTCCGTAGCTTGGTTCGAAGCATGGACAGGGGTTGCTGGAGTATGGTGGTTGGTTAATACATGCATCTTCTTTTTGGTACCACACGCAAGAAACAGATAGCTAATTATCATACATTCAGTGCAACTACTCTGTGGAGATTCAAAAGAAGGTCCGGGAGGGGGCGGGCTCTCCGAGGGTGCGGGTCGTACAATCGGGGAGGCTCTCGCCGGGTAAATGCGGCGTGCGGAGGTTTTGATTGGCTGGACCGTTGAGAGGATTTTTTTTGTCCCTCCCTGCCTTTGGACCGTCTGCATTGATTCCCAGCCTCCAGCAAGTTGCCGCCATAGCCGTCAGCAACCAGAGCTAGAGCATATTCGAGGTTGTAATAAAAAGCGAGGTGCTAATGAAGTGATTCCACAATGTCGGGAGCCGCGCGTGCCATGGGCTGAGGTCATGGCTATTGAGCCCGTGCCACGCAGGATGCGCACTAACCCCATTCGGAGAGGGGGGGCGGATCAGACAAGGGCATGCCTGCGCGCTGACGATGAGGTTCAGATCCTTCGAGCGGTGGTAAGTAGAGCCGGCAATGGCAACCCGTGCTCCCCACCCGGCGCTCGCAACGCGCGTTGTGTCCTCGGCCAGAGCTTTCCGAAGCACAGCACGGTCCCGTGCGTGGTTGCCTCTCGATGGTGATGAATTAAACCGGTTTTGTTCAAAAGCAGCCTCTGTCTATCCGGCAGAGGACCTGCGGCAATTGACGATCCGCCATCATGAAGGTTACCGACTTGTGCTGGCCGGAGGGCCAGTACAGCGCCCTGCGGCAAGAAGAACCCGTCGACGGTGAGCCAAACCCTCTACTTTTCGTCGTCCAGCAAGTGAGATTCTGAGTCATTTCGTAGTCACCGGCACCAAAAGCCATGCAAATGTAAAGGCCGACGAGGACGACAACGACGACGACAACAACAACAACAACAACAACAACAACAACAACGCGTCCATCGTCATTCCGCCCTCCGAGCTGGAGGTTGAGCTGTTCGAAGTGAAGAACAATACCAAGAAAAACTTTCAAATCGACCGCGACAAACAAGCCCCGGACAATGTTCCCATGTGGGATATGCTTGGCCATCATCCGGTTGATGCTCCCGTTTATTTTGGATTCGACAAGCGTCTTTTTGTCGGCAACCTGGTATATGTGAACCTGGACCCGTATGATCCCAAGGCCGTTGCGCAAATTGCCGAGATTCGCGACCTCCCCGATGGCCAGCACCTGCTGCGCATATTCTGGTGTTATACCAGGGATGACGCTCTACGGATGATGAATGGGATGAACGAGATGGATGAGTCGGAAGTCAGCTCGGTGTTCCCGTCCGACCATAAATTCGTCAAAGCGACTCACGTTCAGGTCATCACCTTGGAGACGGTAAATGGAAAGGCGGATCGCGGGCTTTCACTACCGGGAAAGGTTCTTGAGATAATCACGTCGAAGAAAGCCGTTCTTCACGATGAAGGCGACCCGCCTGTAGAGTGGGCACGGGTCGATGAAACTCGGGCGCGTTCCTAGATCATTGTGGGCTCAGTTGTCGTGGGCAATGGAGCCGGCCCCCGCTCGCAGACAGCAGCACTTTGTTACATGGCCTGTAGATCACCACATTACCAACCATGCGAGAACTTTTGGTGTATATCCCAAGCCCATCAATCATGTTTTGAGTGCCGACAACCTCACTTCAGAGGAGAATGGATAGTGTACTGGCGGTGGCGTGACGGGCCGAGAGTTTCGGCGTGCAGGTTTCCGGAACGAGTGTGTGTCGGGATTCTATAATAGGCTTCCATAGACAAACAAGCAATCCGATATTCTTCAACGCAGTTCCCGGCGCAAGGCCGGCTGCCCGGCACAGTCACGGCCTCGAGGAGGTGACACGGACCCGATTTCCCTGGGGTTTATACCCGAAACATTCTCGTGGAATCACTGCTTCCTTGCAATAGGAGAAACGGTAGTCCCTAGAGCTCTAGCCCCGATAAGAAGCCAAATAAGCGCTTTGAGCCTCAAATTTCAAACGCGGCTTCATACAAAATAAGAAACAGAGAAAGACTAGAAGTTATCTCTCGTTGTATAATTCTTGAGGTCTACCTTTACCTTATTATTCACTATGCAACGCATCGCCACCGTTAGAGAGCTATATTCTAATATTACAAGGTTCCTACGTCCAACAGATATCTGTAGCCTTTCAGCTGCGTTACTTGGCGAAGGCATACCTCCGTTCCCCAATAGGGAATATAGTAGTGAAACAAAGCTTATTATTCCGTGGCGGGACTACTTCACTACGCTGGATTGGACCGGTCCACTTATACAACTATTCCAGCAGAAGGCTTTGGACGCGGAGATTATAA
This sequence comes from Diplodia mutila, assembly GCA_022560015.1. Taxonomy (NCBI): domain Eukaryota; kingdom Fungi; phylum Ascomycota; class Dothideomycetes; order Botryosphaeriales; family Botryosphaeriaceae; genus Diplodia; species Diplodia mutila. The sequence continues at coordinate 133,087 of JAFISB010000082.1, read as the reverse complement.
TTGTTGGGCCAGATCTTCAAGAATCGAGACTACCGCATACCGATCACGTCCGAGGCCCTGTAGATCTGATGCGTCGCCGGGAATTGCTCGTCAGATACGGTATGCCATATCTGACAGTATACGTTGTACTACGGAAAGCACTGGGTATATCTTACAAGCAACTTACAGAGTGGCGAGAAAAAGTACGCGAATGTCTCAAAGACTACATATTGGACAGCCACTGGATTGATGATGGGAGAATTGGAGTGGCCATTGTCATATTCACTAGTAAAACGCCCTTGGAGACCTTTAAACCATTTGATCCACAGGAATGGATGAGGACGAACGTGGAGACCGTGCCTGCTCTGGCTGTGCAGCCTGAGAGGTTGGACATACCGTCAATGGGTTATTGGCTCTTTTCAAAACGTGGGACCGAAGGCGGAATAACACTGAATCCCGTCTGTTTCTGTCCTGAAGAAGGCAACTTCCATTTCACTGTGGGGGGTGATGTCGTGCCCTACCGACTCTTCGAAATACCTGGATGTGGGTACTCGACGGAAGAATTCGATAGAGATGCCGGTAAAGAGAATGGTTCAGCGGACGTGCACAACAAGCTTCACGTCCTAGGGTATTGAACACGACTTCAAGCAATTCTTCACATGTTGGCATTAGGAAAGAGAAAGATAGTGACAATCAGTGGCCAAGGCCTGTTGAGTTCGCACCCAAAAGATCGAATTTTTTTGCGGGCATGGACGTAGTCGTTTCGAGCGAACAAAGGCTGTACTCGGAGGCTTTTCCAGTGGGGAAGGGCCCGGAGCGGCATCCAACAAGAGAGCCAGATTGAAATTAGATAATACGAACAGTCGCTCACGTGGGATAAGCAAATGACGTGTGTCGGTGATCCGTGCAGCGATGACCCTCATAAATTTGAGGGTCAGGCCATAAAAACGTCCCCCTGTCCCCAGTGAACACAGCTCCCAACCTCAAAAAATGAAGCTCGACAAACGGATCAGCGAACAGTTCAGAAAGCGCAAGAAAAACTACTTCCGGAGGGCGAAAGAAATTGCGGATCAGTCCGGAGCGGACATCTACGTCCTCATTCGCAAAGACGGCGTCCACTATTCCTTCAATACTACAAACTCGACTACATGGCCTCCAGAGTTCAAAGATCTAGTACGTTTTCGCACTTTCTTGGCTTGTTGTCGCACCGTGCTCACCTGTGTTGAAGGCACGAACGGAACACAGAACGAGCACATCTGCGGACATAAAGCCAACTACAGTTCACGATCCGAGTGCACCCCGCCGTCCTCGTGGCGGGTCCAGGAACCGTCGCAAAAAATTGCCGGTGCCAGAGCCGCGGTCGCTGCCGCAACTACCCGTTTTTCGCCTGATGAAGGCCAAATGAATTGATGGAACATGGCTCACGCGACCGGGCCTCTATATCTTACTTCGGGCTTTAATAAACTCCTCAATCAAGCTGTTTTTCCATCGTGCCAACTCTTGTTGTATTTGTGACCCTTTTTAGATGAAATGGCAGCCAACCGATGTCCACCACCCTTTCTTGACGCGTCCCAGTTCGTCGACAGCGAAGCTGATGGCTGTATGGACCACATCTGCGCAGAAATCGACGAGTTCTAACGGGTAGACAGATGCCGCGGGTAGACATTGTTTCAACCTCGGAGGCCATACTGCACGCTCGTCGTGCTGCCTGCCCTGCCCCGCCGTGCGCTGGATATATCCATCTTGTACTCATCCCGCCACCTTACGCAGCTACCTGGCAATACGCTGACCTTTCAGCAGCTTTCAGCAAGGCATACCGCGTAGTGACAGCCTTCAACGTTCCTGGGCTGGTGCTGTGTCTGATCCTCCTCCTTGCATTGGGCCGAGATCGTAGTGCAGACCGCTCCTCAACAAAGATCAGCATGTGCTTGGTTGTTGGCGTCTGTAGTCTGGCAGTAAGTGCTCCACGTTTCCTCGAACCATGCATGGGTGCTTTGCTGACCTTTGAAGCTGGGGTTTGTTGTGCCCCTGGTAGCGCAACCCGACCAGTGTGCAGATGCCATCACCCCTAGGGACATGCACTCTAGTGGCACATGCGCATTCTCCGGAGCTTTCATTGTTTTCGGTGCACTCAGTGCTACCGTGTGGGGTAAGGCCTTCATGCGGAACACTACAGTCGGTCTGCTCACGCTGAACAACCAGTTTTTATAAAGACAGTGATACTTTATTGGGACATAAAACTCAGCCAAAAGCATGATCTCGCCATCCAAACACTAGGGTGGGGCGCCTCGGTCATTTTCCTGAGCCTTACACTTGGCTTGACTGGTGTATCTTTCCGCTTCGGAGACACCTGCCACGTAAATATAGAAAAGTCTATTCCCAACTTCTGGGGGCCATTGCTGGTTCTGGCTGGACTCTCAACCATCCTGCAGATTGCTACTCTTGTACAATGCATAAAAACCCAGATCTATCAGAAGTTTATCTTTTCAGATGAGTCGGTCCATCTACCCTATTACAGAGTACTCAAAGCTGACCACCTTCGCAGGGAGTCTCGCCTATCTCACTTCCGCTTCCGCGAAGCTAAACCTACTCTCATAAGGCAGTGGCGGTCCATTCTGATCATATTCTTCATTGTACTGGATGTGACATTTTTTGCTATCTTGTTTGTATATCTGGATGAGCGCGAGTCCCAGCTGCTCTCAGACCCGGATAGGGTTCTCCCCTGGATAGGTTGTATCTTGGCAAACCCTACCGATATTAATGAGTGTAAGGATCGGGCTGAGGCGCTCTTCATCCCGGAGGTTGCGGTGATCACGGCTCTCGCTTTCTTGGCAGTAAGTGCGTCACAAAGGTCACTTTCAACATTCTGACCGATTCACAGGCAACGGGATACCAGTGTTTCATCCTCGTGTTCCCTGTGACCGTCAGAGAGAGATGGATGAAAGCTGTCAGGGAGAAAAGCAGGATGTGGATCAGGAGAGCTCACAGCCACATCGCCGATGAAGAGGTGAGCCCCGGGGAGGTCCGAGCTCAGCCCCAGGTTGAAACCGGGCAAAGAGTCAGAAGTATGGCAGCTCATGTATCCGTTGCCTTACACGGTCGAGGAAGTTCCTTGAGTAGTGAAGAGGACAGAATTGTGTCGAAAGAGTTTAAGTAATCTTGCCGTTCTCATTCTACGTAATCGGTCCGCATTGATTGCGCCTTGTAATGGGCTAAGCATGATACAATGGCTATGAGAGAGGTGTGCAACGATACACTTGTGATTCACCAATCCAGCTCGAGAATACGACTGTGTATACCTGGGGCTCGAATTCCGTAATTTGAACAACACCGAATTCCTCATACCTTTTAAGCGTGAGTTGAGTTCGACTGCTAATAGACAAGCACTTACATTACTTGAAGGATCCAACGGGATCTGTCTTCGGCAGAGCACAATGCGTTCAAGCGGTCTTTGAGCGAAATCATTTGGCCAATCTCATTCAAATCAGGATGGCTTCGGTGGCTTGTCATCGCGATGCATTTCAATGTCGGCGGAGTGTCCATCGCCGATGTCGCGTCCCCGGGCCTTGCGCGCGCGTTAGAGAGTCGGAGGCAGGCCAACGGTGAAGGGCTTACCAAATCTGGGGCTCAGCATCCTGTCGATGGTTGTTTTCGTCCGCCTGGAAAGTCGGCAGCCACGCATGTGCAGCCACTACTGCGTCATGCGCCGACTCGATCAATCCACTTCTCGGACCGTAACCGAGCTGTGGTACACACCGTGGTAAGTCGGACACAAAATCAGCCTGCATACGGAATCAGCACTCCCCGATCTCAAACTTTCTCCCTGCTACGTATTTGTCCTGTATTTGGGTGAGCGCCGGCAAAGGCGCTCAGGTGCAATGATGTCTCTGATGGAGAGGACTTGCTTGCGGGGCAGGCTTACCAACTGATCTGAAGCTACGCCGTAGCTGCAAGTGTCTCCTTCGAGGACAATTCCCCCCGCAAGGATCACAGCCGGATGTCCATCTTGATCGAAGGTTTCATCGACATGAGAAAGGGATAGCAGCTCTTGGGTTTGCTCCGAAGGAAACATTCTGACACCAAGAAAGAGAAAATAGATGAGCGTCAGATATGCAGAGTGGATGTTGGGGATGATGGGACGGCATCCTGTCCCCGTAAGCTGGCTAGGTACTTATACGATTTGTGAAGAAAGATTCTAGAATACCACGTGCACTCATACGTCATATAATTTGTGACGAGCAGCCTTTCCCTATCGGATTTAGTAATCGAAAAGTTCGAAGAGAGCAAGCTTTCTCTACAAAGCTTCGTGTACATATAGAAGCGTGAATTCTAGTCTTATTTTGCACACGTTATCCATGATAAGGATACGATTTTATTACCCTGGGTTCGCCTGGGGGAACAAATCGACATTCCAGCGTTGCTGGGCATCTGCCACAGCATTACAAACCATATCCATGAGTTTTCCAGAACCGCAAACTATTACCGCCGCGGCGCCCTTTCCTCCTTTGAGCTCATTCTCTAACGTCTTCCTCACCTGCGGGTCTTCGAGCGTCTCATACTCGGTTGTGATTTGCCGGGGAAGACCTTCGTTAGCCATTCGCCTTTTCTTCATGACTGTCCAGAGACAGATCCTTAGAATGTCATCGGGGTATTCTTGTAGGTCCACAAGCCGCTTGAGTCGCGGCAAAATCTCTTCAAACAAATCCGAAGATCTGTTGTACCAATCGAGCCGAATCTGAAGCACGGCGGATTTATTCTGCTTCCGAGACTTCTGGAGATTTTCGATTTGCATCAGGTGCGGTGTGATCCCAGCACCACTTGCAAAGAACATGATATTGCCATATGAATTGAGATTGCAACTTCCAAAAGGACCTTGGACAATCGCTGCAAATGTGCGCGGCATTTTGTCCTCCCCAAGCGCCTGATGGATGTTCTTTGTAAATCCCGAGTAACGACGGATCAATAAATTGATCTTGTTTATATCGTCATTGCCAGTCCCTGCTATAGAAAACGGATGTTGAGTGAGCCAGCCGATTCTTGGAATAGTCAGATATATGTGTTGTCCATGTGTGACGTTCCATGGCCGCGCAACACTCAGACTGACTTGGACCACTTGGTCGTCCTTTGTATCATTAACTTCTGCAATTGTTAAGCCGGGCCCCAAGTTGCGATACATGATGTTGAATACGCGAAGAATGATCTTTCCAGTGTTTTCTTAGCACGTGTTCTTCTCTACCAGGCCATAGAAAGCTCACCTCAATCAGCCAAACGAAAGTCGCCACCTGAACGAAGAGCAAACCCGGCAGGTCACCGGTCAAGCTATGAATCCAGATACCCACTAAAGTGAGCGCCGCTAACATTATATGTAAGTGGTAAAACGTTTCATGTATGGCGTGGCGAAACGGCGCAAGCGACTGTATGGAGATGAGGCAGGTTGCAAGGGTGGCCCGTTATGTGTTAGTGACAGTGGGAGGAGAGTGTTTGGTCTGGATACGTACAACGGTTCCCCAAAGCAAGAACTTGTCAGTCCGTAATGTGGAAAATGCTACAGCCGTGCCTTCTACAAACTATTAGCATCTAATCTTTCTCCATCTTCATTTCCCGATGACGTGAACGCACCGTTCCATACCATTGGAAGCATATGGGCTAACGAGTGGCTACACGCCTCTACTATCACTATACGGCCACACCAGCGGTGCAATGTGACTCTGGTGAAGTCTGAAATGCCGCATAAGCGGAGTATTGGAGTGTTTCGAAAAGCCAGAATAAGCAGTGGAATAAGGTTCAGTACACAGAGCTTTCCCGTCCTTTTGCCGAGGTCATTAGCTGCCTTATCCCGCTGGCTCCAGTCCACCTCGTATAGACACATGAAGACGTTCACGGCGGAATAAAGAAAAAGAAACAGAGCTTCAAGTCTTCCAGGAACGAATCCGAGCACTAGGATGACTTCATCACGCTTGGTGTCCTTGTTTTTCCGAGTTACAGCATAGCTATTGTACTTGCGCGTTCCGAAAAGAGGAGAATTTTTAAGATGTCTCTGGAACCACGCGTAGTATACGTTTGGCTTCGCATAGTAATACTGTGAGCTGAAGCTCTGTTGGGCTAACTCGTAGGAAGCCTGGCACTTCCCCGTGATGTACGTCGGCAGAGTAAGAGGGGCTCCGTCCCTTAGTCCAAGACATGCAACACGGCGATTATGGCGCGCGAGACTGAGACCGAAGGCGTGCGTAACTACCAGTACAACGGAGACAGTCCAGACCAGGAACAGGATCAGGGCCATTTTGGAGCTTGCTGTGTCGTTTGAAGTTCTCATATCTATCGGGGCCAGGGTGTTACCGTGACCCTCAAAAACTTGCCGTTGGGCCTCCGAAGTCACGCCGTCACACGCACATTGGGACTGCATCAGTGACGCGGGAAGCTCGCCTCGCCTTCGCCGGTCTCGACCTCGCCTGGTGGCAAACGAAAAGCTAATAAGATTAGTGCACGGGAGAGCGGCGAACGATAGAACCGCATCGCACTCTGGCTCAACATGTCGCCCTTTTTCTTCATCACGCCCTACAGAGCCTCTGATCGTGCCCAGTCCACGCTCTACGACCCAGACGACCCCTTCCGTGAATTCGTGGGTGTGTATTTTGGCTCCGATGATGAGGAAAAGCCGTCTGAACCGGCCGGTCGAAGAGGCCCTCGGCGAACACAATCAGGATCAACGTACACTCATTCACACAATACAAGATGTAAGTTCGGTCACTTATGGAACTCGCCGTCCGCAATATTGATCCTTTCTGGAGCAAAAACGAAGCCGAGACCCCGTCTACCCGCGAAAGCCGATAAAACAAAGAAAGTACGCAGGGACAATTCAGACAGCATAGCCCTCATAGATCTGGGCAAGATTCGGCAAGATGAGGAAAAGCGCGGAGAAAATGAAAAATGTTTGGAAGATGCGGCGAACGGCTCATCCCTGCACCCTTGGATCCTGGAGGCCACGAACACGCAGGGGGAATACGTAGAAGAAGCTTGTATTTCGCCACTTGATCTTGGTAAACCTGAAACTGGGGGCTCGGAATCTACTTGACAAAATAGTTCATGCATCTGGTAGTAATAAAAATCGGTGCCGACTGTCTCGCGTCACTCTCTCCTGCATGCTCCATCGCGAAGTCGTTCAATGCGTTGATTGAAATACATCCACCGGGTACGAGACTCGTAACCTCAAGAGTGACACCATGTCATCCACATCCTCTAGCCTGACGATCAAACCCCGTCCACGGTACAACGAGTCCTGTGCATCCAGCCGCTCGACGAAACGACGCCATCCACCTTGCAGGACAACCTTTCGAAGGCCGATTTCCAGTAAAGTGGACTGATGATTCTGGAGAAGGGAAAAGATATCCTTTTCATCCAATTCGCCTCCAGTGATGTGGACAGATCTCAGTTCGCTGGAAAATGTCGAGGTGCCGATTGCTTCGCCAAGCTTGGGAATGGACAGGACACGCTGGAGTCCCAAATGAAGCTCCTTTAGCCTGGGCATTGTGGAGAGGAGTCTCATGAGGTTGGTGGTCAGGTCGCCATGCTCAGACCCGGCCGAGATTCCTGGGATCCAGAGACTTAATTGCAGCACTTTTAGCGTCGAAAAACAATCCTCCAGAAGCGATTTGAGAGGATGTGGTAGAGTTATGGAGTCACAGTGTGCTCCAATACCGTTTTCGCCACGCAGAGGCTCATTCCTGAAAACGCACAGGCGTATTTGGCTTGCTGCCACCGCACAGATTGTGATAGACAGAGTTCGGGTTTGTTCGTGGACCAGGGCAGTTCCCGTCTCTTCCTCCAGCTTTTGCGCACCCCAGCTGCGCTTGCCACTGGCAGAGGAACTCCCCGCCACGATTATCTCCTCTACAGTGCCCTTGAGTGCTGTGAGTGCGACCGTCAGAAGCGCCGTATCCAATCCGCGCAGGCGGAAGAAGGTCTGACTGTTGCACAACTCGTGAAACCTATCGTCCCTAGATATGGGCTCGGATCTGCAATATACGAGAGCTTCTGACCCAATGCGCAATACTTTGATGAATCGACCGAACCTCCCGGCTGCTAGACTGCAAAGGGCTTGAAGTGCATCGCCGGAGAGCATGAACTGCTTGACACTGAAGCATCGTTGTCCGAAAGGATAAAAGCACTTGCCGTCGAAGCTTCTACAAACGGTACGAAGATTGGCCAGGTCGGTATTATCAAGATAACTCGAGATCATCTGGAAAAGCTCTGTTGGTAAGTCCAAAAACATGACAAAGCGTGAAGAGAGCAGTGCGACATGGAAAAGAGAGCGACGCTCGTGGGTACAGCCCGTCTGAAATTGCAACTACTTAAACAAAGAAAGCAAGTTTATGACGTCTTGTATCATTCAGAACCATCCCAAACCCAATCGCTTGCCACGCCGTAATCCGACTTCAGGATCAAGAACGATTCAAAAGGATCGAAGTTGTGACAGGACTCTCCAACAAGAACAGGAACATTCTCAAGCGTGAATTGTCCCCAGAAGTGGTCAATGAAATCAAAATTCCGGCTGGCAGCGGCGTAATCCACCAAGTTTGGCACGTGGTGAGTCTCCTTTGCGAACTCATACCAAACAGCATCACCAACAATTACGTGTGCATTCTCTGCAACTTTTGTGTCGATTTCGGAGAACCTGGAGAGGTTGATGCGGAGGCTTCCGCCATCAGCCAATGTACGAAGGGTTCCATGGGACCCAGTGCGCTCCTCGAGCCGATATCCATCCGGTATTAAAGACTCGTCTGGGGAGGAGTCCATGCCTTGGAGCAGGATGACGGCCTCCTTTCTTTTTGTCGCAGCGAAGTTCATGTGTATAGCTGTGTAGCCCGTCAACATGCACTGAAGATGGCTTATGCGAACGTCGCACAGGTGACGGAAAGGTGCTGTGAGCACGTTTGTGCCGAACTCCCCTTCGTTGGGCTCTTGAATATGCAGAATGACTGGGGTTCTCCCATCCCGTGCTATGCCCTAGACAGAAGTCAGGATACCTTGTCTTTCGTGTACCCTGCACCTCGAAAGCGCTCCGAGCGCCGCCGTCATGTCCAGCACCTCTCCACTCCTCGCCGTCTCCAGAGCGCTATTGCGGATGGTTTCTTGGCATGCGATACAGCCACGAACTTGGCGCGACGCTCTCTCCAGTGGGGCCTCCCAAACAACGCCCGCTTTGGAAAGCGAGAGAAGCACGTCGAGGATATCAGCAGGGAACCACTGGGCAAGGAAATCCCACGCTCCGTCGTGGTGGGGGCAGTCTTCGGCAGAAAAGTACTGAAAAGCCCGTGGTCCGATAAGGACGGTGCCGGTACGGCTGAGACATCGGACCAATTGCTTCACGTTGCAAAATGACCTGCGGAAGTGGGTTGCTGGATCCAACCGGTTGTTCACGGCATCCCTGAGTTGAGTGGTTGTGATGCCGTCCGCCTGCTGAGGATGGCCGCCGGAACCGCTCTCTTTCAAACAGGCTTTGACCACTGAGGCAACGTCGGAGACGGGAAGATATTGGAATACATGGTCTTGCAGCTCCTGAGGAAATCGTTTCATGCCGGATGTTCAGCGCAGCGGGTTTGGTTCTGCTTTGTAATGGTATTTCTTCACGAGTGCGAGGCTATAAACAAATTCATAGGCGACCGACAAGGCGGCCCTCAATTATTTTGTCCTGCGCAGACATCTGCGTGTATGTACATCCATCCACCTTACCATTGCTCGATACTACATCAGTGGCTGTCTGAGAGAGACTTTTCCGGAATTGTCAAGTGTCCCCTCATTGTCTACTATATCTATCTGGAGATTCTGAGCCTCCGCATCCGCAATTTCTAGCTTACTGAACCCCACTGGATCTTCGGGGATGCTGACGCACGGACTATTTTGAGTGATGTCTTCCGGAAGGTATTCCTTCGGCTTCCAACCATCATTTCGCTCTTCTTTCACGTCTGCGGCCGCTGCTAACGGCATTCTGCCACCGAGCTCGTTCCGAGGGAAATTTGCGGCCGGCAGGAAGGCAAATAGCGCATCAAACGTCTTCTGGACCACCCGATCAAAAAAGAACGTGCATGTCGCCCCCGCCGCTACAATGACAGCTTGCCACACGCAGGCCAACTCTCCCTCGGAATTGGTCACGAGGAGGAGGAGGAGGAAGAGAACGGTCTGCATCCCGTACAGTCCGCTGATGAGGTGCTTGACTGCATTCGGGTAGAAAGACGCTCCGGCGCAAGGGCGTCGTTTGTTGCCATGGTCAGCGATGTAACGACGGGTGGCGAGGATGAACGCAAAACAGAAGACCTCGGCGTAGAGGATGAGCGGTGAAATTACCGAGTAAATAAACCCTGTGTTTCGCGATGTGAGCCCCATGAATGTCTGCACTGGTGATCAATCACGTACCGACACTTGCCAATGCTGCGTACGTGGGAAAATGTGTCCCCCATTCCGCCTCTTGTAGTCCCTCGGCGCGTCTCTTCTGCTGACTCAAAGTTCTCTCGAGCAGTGGCCCCGAAAAGAATCTGTGGACAATGTCCTCCGTCTGCAGTAAGGTGCTGCCGCTGATGGAGAATGCTTGCAGGAACAGGTACGTCAAATAATAGTTACTTGCTTGAGGCACTGCTCGGATTATGGCGTCTAACGTCGCCACAAGACCCTGCTCCATCTTACTCTTGACAGCGACGAAGCCAGACGTGACGACTATTATGAAAAACAGCTGGATGAACAAGAAGCGAAAATAATACTCTTGCACGACTTCCTCGACGGCCTCTCGCGAAGGCGCGCCGTGGACAACGGCGAGCTTCCTCAGTATTGTGGACAGAGACCAGAGCAGGCATGCCAGAATGGCCGGAGGGATCACACCCTGTATTACGCCCAGCAACCAGTCGGGCAGCGCGTTCAGCCAAACAAGCCCAGGTACAATGGAGGTTAGAGATGTGATTTGGGAAAGTGTGCCTGCGAAGGCTACTGGCACGGCAAAGAGGGAAACAAGCGCCATGATGCCCCCCTTGACAATCATGCTCCTGTAGACGCTGTGCATCCAATCGATCGATACATTCTCCCAAACAACCTCCTCGGGCGAGTGAAAAAGGCACACGGGGATTACCGACCCGGGATGCTGGTGTACCACGATTTGTCGCAAGATATGAGCCTCGGTGGGGCGGGAGAATCGGACGAAGGCGGATCCGGACACGGGCTTTTCCTGAAGCCGCCGACGCTCCCTGTCGACCTCAGCAGCTGCCCGCCCGTATTTCGCTCTCCAATAATGCAACTCGTCTACCTTTTGGCCCCGGAATGGAAAGCTGGGCCAGATTTCTCGCCGGCAGGCTACTGCAACACGCCTTTTCCTTTCGTCAGTGTTCCGTTCGACATCATCGGCCTCTGAGTTCCAAGCCTCTGTTGCTCGTCGTAGATAGGCAGTCAGAGCGGTCTCAAGCCTCTGGGAAACCTGGCGGTGTTCTTTCATTTTTTGAACCAGGGTGCTACAGTCTTTGTTCAACCATACGGAACGGATTGTGCATTCGAATGCGCGCAGCAGTAGCTCAACCCCAGACTTGGTCCGATAGGCCGTTGGAATGGAGGCGAGTAGGACTGTATCTGCGCGAGGTATGTTTTTATCAAGCATTTTGTCGCGAGAGTAGCTTGAGTACCATGTCAGTTCATTCCATACGATGAAGCATACGTAGATGTTTGTGAGAACACCCAGGATAGCATGAGCCCAGAATCTGTCTGTTTGGGAGGATGGTATGTTGGCCCAGCTGAGACGGTCGAGACCATGGATGTTACCTGCCTCATCGCGGCCATGGACAAGGTTGAGCGGTATCAGGATCGGTGACAGGACAGCTGACAGAGGGATAAAGATTTTCAACAGCACGGTCAAATAACGCATGTGGAAGAATTCATCGGGGCCAATCTCCTTGACGGCATCGTAGCGAAAGCCTCCGGAGAAGTAGTCCTTCCAAACCTTCGGCGCTTCACCTCTCAACCATTTGCACCGGCTTTGCCATGAGGGCCGCGGATGACTGTAGCTTATCAATCAGCTAAGATGATGCGCGATGATCTTCAAGCTTACCCGTCTTTGTGTTTCCGAGGTCTCAGAAGCAGGAAAAGGCATAGTTGAGCAACGAAGCTGGCGCAATAGACAAGAACAGAGGCCAAAAACGAAGGCACCGAAACACCCTCTTTTGCTCGGGCTTTATCCAGAGTTGCGTCAAGTGCACTCGTTGCAGACGATGGCTGCACTGCACCGGACATTCTCGAGGGCTCAGTAATCTTGATACTACAAAGATTTTATCATTTCGCACGAAGGATGGCTAAGTATTGAGAGCGTTACGCCCGCATGTTTTTGCCAACACTATTACCGGCCGAGAAGGGTATCAAGTACGGATGTAGGCTTTGGGGTTGGCTAGAAGGCAAATTTAAGCACACGAAGACCGTATGAGCGCTTTGCGAAGTGCCGCGTCTTCGGCGAGTCGAGCAGCGCCAGCACGAGCCGATCAAAGTAAAAGGTTCACCCGAAACCCATCTGCGAACAACGTCACATGCAGCCAGGTTTCCCCCATCAGATCAGCGCTGCACTCATCGCCACCACGGCTCCAGTTAAACTTTGTACTCGACTGTGATTTGTTTCTAGTCTTATAACCATATCACCAATACCGTATCCTCGTCGACGTGTTGTGATACACCCGAGAATCATCAGATAGCTCCCACCTTGAACTGATTTCCACCGCTCGCGGGTAGCTTGAATCCCTGCTGAAGGGAGGGGCGTGGATCCGACTAACGCGGCGGCCATCGGCATACGCAGCCTTATTGACGATTAGTGTTGGAAGGATGCCGGCGGGGGTAATCTTACCGACTCTCTTTCTACGTATCTCGCCACGCTCTCCTCCTGCCGCATGCTGCTCAGCAGTAGCCCTCGGACGTTGTTCAAGTCTCTCGGTATCTCCACCTGAGTGATGTGATAGTCTGACGGCCGTCTGCTATACACGATCCCGTCGCTTCCCGTGTAGATATGTCTGTCCAGATCGCGAAGTAAGGTCGTTGTACGACCACACGATAGACGGAGACCCCCTCGGCAGAGAGAACATCCTTTCTCGTGGTCGAGGTATCTGCGAATCAACACTCGCTCGCTGTCGCTCAACGGTCTTGAAACGGACTCCACCTCCCGATGCGAAAAGCCGACCCGAGGTGTTGAGCGTGGTGTAGATGAATAACGGTGCGCCATGTCTGAGCCATTGAGTGAGATGGTTTGTTTGCAATGAAAGTAGAATCCCGATTGCCAAGCCAACTTTCCGCGACCCGGCGGCAATTTTTTGAGGGTTTCCATGTCGCAGGAAGCAAAAAAGTGAGGGAAGACAGCAAAAAGACGTTGCCTATTAAGGGAAGACAGCAAAAAAGTGAGGGAAGGTAGCAAAAAATTGAGGGAAGACAGCCAAAAAGTGAGGGAAGACAGCGAAAAGACGTTGCCTATCAAGGGAAGACAGCAAAAAAGTGAGGGAAGACAGCAAAAAATTAAGGTAAGACAGCAAAAAAGTGAGGGACGACAGCAAAAAATTGAGGTCAGACAGCAAAAAATTGAGGTAAGACAGTAAAAAGACGTTGCCTATTACCCAAGTGCCCCCTGGTCCATATTCTACGGCCTTAGTGCAGTCATACCGCAACACCTCATCCAACATACCGACCACCCAGAGGCAGCCCCCCGCTCGTGCACTACGTCCTCGATAGCGAGGGTGGATGAGAGATGAGAGGAGGCACAGCCTGATCGCCGCTGACGTAACCGGTGGCTGGACGCCTGGTATTACACCGGCATGTTATCAGATCAGGAGACAGAGGGCCAACGCTACTTGGGCAGCGATGATGATGGCGGTTGGAATGTGCAGCTGATTCCTCGCCGTTTGACCCGGGACGTTCGTCAAAGAGGGCTGTGCCTGCAGCGCCGCTGTGCGCCTGGACCATGCGCTCGGCCGCTTGGCAACGGCGCCTCGGCACCTCGGGTTAGAACGCGTGTACCCGGCTGCTGCCTTGGGGGCTGCGCTAGATGAGCCGATGGGTAGCGCCCGGCGGGGAGCACTCATGAGTCTTTTTCGTCGGAACCTGGCAGCCGTTAGCTTCCACAGGATCTTGCATTTGCCAGATGCGAGCGTGGCAAGCAGGGGCCATTCATTCGAGCCTCGAATCGCATCGCCCGGTGCTAGCGAGCAGTGGCGTTTTCGGGCTGGGGGTAGAATCCTTCGGAACGCCGCAAGGGCCAGGGGTGGCAGCGCCGCTCCCGACGTCGTGGAACTCCATTCCCCCGAAGCCGTGACATCACCCCAACTACTCCGTGCCCATAGGAGTCCGTAAGAGTCCGTGGGAGGCGGCGCGTCGAGGAACGGGGTCAAACCGCCCCCCCCTCTCTGCGGAAACTCAGGAAATCCTCTGTTCCAGCGCGTTCGCAACACAGAGTCTACTGATCCGTAACGGTGATATACACTCCTAGTGATTTAGACAATGCTGAGCAGCATGTAGGGTTTCGATACCATCTTCGAAAAGACGCAAGAAGATGCCGGTCAACAGCATTCCAAGACTTCAAAGCAGGACGAGAGAACAGCAGGTGAATTTCAAAGGGACTGTCTACGTGTCTCCCAGCTACATACACGTATTTGGCTCGTGAAACCTCTTGTGGTTGGCACGTATGTGATTTTTGAGAGATCCAAGGTGGGAGTAGCCTCTTGATGCTCGCCGACAGCCGGCAAATAGACAACGGTGTGGCCCGTCATGATGCTTGCTGCAGTGCGAGTAATAGCTGGCTTTCTTCTTCCACCGCCTTCCTCTATGCCCACACCTCTCATCCCTACAGACAAAACCATCGTCCCAGCTGGGTGGAGGCCAACTGCGGGTTATGGGCTGGAACGGTGGTTGAGGAACCATCTGAAGCTGTCAGCTTGGCACTAACAACCCCAGCTCGTGCCTAAGTGCACTTACGGGGTAACGCGTCCTGTTAGAAATATCCCTTTGCCGGTAGGGGCTCTCGCTCGCACCGGTGCGGCAGTAACTCAACGGGAATTGTCCGTTCAAACTTGGAGCACTGTCAGGCTTGAGGGACGGAGCTTGCGGTGAGATGTTTGGAAATGGAACGAGGCGGAATTCGACGCCCTGGAGGATCTAGAATCGTACTTGGGTCAGTAGGTGGCGCACTGCCAGAAGGTCTTGTTGTGGGCGCTACCTTGTAACACTTTCTGGGCCCATTTTGGGGGAGTGGGAGTCTGGAAATGGTTGTTCTTGTCGCGTCAACGGATTTCTGTGGCCCGGTGTAATGAGGCGAAAGTCCTGGAACCGCCTTGGTGAGTCGGTGGGGAATGAAGGAATTGTGCATGGCGAAAAAGATCAATATCCACGGAACAGGCGGGCTTACCAGACACCAAAGGGCGCAACTATTAAATACCCAGATCAAAGCGTGGCCGCAGCACCAAGACTAGCGCGCACCTTGCGGTTCGGGGCATGTCCAGGGCATGTAGGAGGCGGGTGCTCACTCATTTCAACGTGGCCATTCAGCAGCACATGTGGCAACGGTCTGGTACCGGTCTTGCGTCAAGGCTGGGCGACGGCAACGTATGCCGGGTGCGCCTACGAGACATGAGTCAACGTCCATGTAGCTCGGAGTACTACCCCGGCAAATCTCAGAGCTGTTCACATAAGAGAGCCAGCCGTCAATGGCTCTAGCTGCGGCGTCGGGAAATTAGCGCCGCTTACCCTAGTATGCATCCTGAAATGAAATGATAGAGGCGTAATGGAGCTATGGTGCTCACTAGAGGAGGCAGAGGTCGGATCCCCGGAAGCACTCTACACCGGGGGGAGAGACCGGAAACTGGCCTTCCAGCACGTCGCGGTGTGACTGATTGTGCTATGAGCGACCGGGTAGTGATGCTTCCCCTTGACCCAACAACTGAGGTATCTCAAAAAATTGAGGTCTCCAGTACCGGATAAATAGACGTGCTACCTGTGAAGGAAGAAACTTGGTACTCCACTCCACTATCAAAATACTGCAACACAATGGATGCTGAAAAGTCTCCGCCTGAGGAGCAGAGCCGAGAACGGGTGACTTGTAAGTTTTTGGCCCCATCTATGCATTCTTGCACCGTAGCCGCTCATCTGTGTTCTCTTGAATAGTACCGCCAGTGTCCTCCTTCTTGAAGGGTGTTCCCGCAAAGCATCCATTAGATGGAATAGGAGGGACAGAGGACGTTGGGCGCATTTCAAAGAAACCCGTGCGCATCGCACCTCGTCCGGCACTTCAAGCCCCCAGCTTTCCCGTTACGGGCGATCAAACCGGAGAACGAAGGTTCGTGTCTTTAGGACCCCCTCCGCCACGCCAAAGCCCCAATTTCCCCTTTGCGGGAGATCATTCAGGACCATCTGGGAAGAATGACGGGTATGTACCTATTACCAAGGTCGAAACCGAGAGAGCTTTTCTTTCTTCGAGACAACCCGACAACGCCATCTCTCCTTCGCAAAGAACCGAACGGAAACTACCCGTAGCAATCCATATGTGGATACAAGAAAACTGCATTCCTGGATATACCGGTATCATCACTGTAAGCACCCCTCGGTCACATCCAAAACACCCTGTAGACCTAACCTATTGCAGCCGACTTCGAAAAATAATGTCTTAATTCGATTCGTACCGAAGTCTGAACATTCCCACCCCAGCTTCATCGTATGGCTGGATGATGCCGTAAAAGCGTGTGAGGTCAAAGTAAAGCTGTCTATCAGGGTTCACGAATGGATTTCCCGCAATGTGAAAGTAGGAGATAGCCTGATGCTCCATGTAAGTCTCTCGGCGGTGATCCTGTGGCAGTGCGAGTTCTAATTTTGGGCAGTTGGATGAAGACGAAGAACATGTCCAGTGGTGTAAAGCGAAGGCGCCTATGGGGAGATTGCCTTGAACGCGGCGCGTGGGTAACAGTGAAGTTGGCGGCGGGGAACGCGAGCGCGCTATACCCTTAGCATTAGCCCCATCAACGCACAGACGTCCAGGCGGCTACGGATTTACCTTATCGGTTGTGGTGACACAGACCATACTGCCAATTTCATCATCATCATATTAGTTAATCGATTTTCCTACCACCGTACTGCGTCTTCATCCATCAGCTTTCTCCTCACGATGCCTAACGCCAGACCCCCAGAATATACCGATACGGAGAGGGAGCTCCTGATCTGGATCCTTGATCCAGCAAATGGAATTTCGCGGAAAAATCGAGCAGCTGTCTTTAATTCGGTTATTCAGAACCATTATCGAGGCCAAAACGCTCCACCACCACGCACTTACAATAGCATGAAGAGGAAAGAGTACCGTATAAGAAGTAAGTATGTACAATTCAAAGAATGTGAACATGTCACTTACACATCCATAGGCGAGCTTAAGGAAGACGAGGCTGCGCTGGCCCCGATCGAGCAGAATGCCCCCATCTGTACGGATCAGCCGTCAAGTAGTCAGGCTTCTGCGTCGCCGGAGCCTTCTTCCATCCAGACCCAACGGGAAGTTCATGATCCAACCACGAATGGTACCGCTGCCGCCTCAGTAAAAATCTCCGACATCGGCTCCACCCTCACGATGACGCCAGGATATCTACATGCCAATGACGAGACAGTTCAACACCAGGGCGTCCACTCAAACATAGAGGCAAACGAAACGTTTGGGGATCCGTGGTCTCCTCTAACGGATGCGGTAAGATATCCGACTTCAAGCATCCGCAGTGACTTCTACTAACGCTAGTCTTCAACCGCAGGAGCTGGCGGCGTGGTTCGAGTGACACCTTTGAACCTACACAGTGTGGAACACACGCAAAGCAAATGGTTGAAAGGACACAAGGGGACGAAAGCAGAGTGTCGGCAAGGAATTTGTAGGAGCAGGCGGAAGTATGTGGGCGGGAGATGTCGTTCTGTTTCGTTCGTTAGCCATCACACTCTCTTTGCAATGACAGTATACACACGGTGGTGTCGCTCCGGATCAGTGTGGTGTGCGGGGGTTCTGATAGTGCAAGGCCTCTCGAGAAAGACAAAGGTCCGTGCCATCCTGTGTGCGCCAGGATTCGGATCGTAGCCAACCCTGTCTTATCCCCAGGGGTTAATTCCCCGAGCAATGCGATGCCGATGGTTAATTTCTTCCGACGTGCGGCACAGCACACCTTGTCAAAGCAGGAAACTGTCGGGTTCTGTCGTCCGATGGTGTTGGCAACGAAGGAACCATTGAAAGATATACGCTGAGACAGGCGCTCCGAGTGCCGTCATTGGTCCGTGTCGCCTGGGATGTGCGAGATTGTGGGTCCGTGATGTGCCCAAACCCAGGAAGCTCTTGCCCTCGCTATCGCGGTTCAGAGATTGCCCCTCTCGCCCGCTCGTCCGTCCTCGCATGGCTCTTGCTCGGCCTCAAGGCACACATTGTGGGCTCTTGCTCGACCTCAAGGCACACATCGTGGGCACTTGCTCTGTTCTACGCCGCAGCTGAACACGCGTTCGCGCCGTTTGTCGGCGATTCGTGCTCTCTCACCAAAACGATCATCAGGCCCCGCTGCTAGTTGCTGTGGGTCCCGCCTTTAGCGCGCGCTTCCGCTTCGCCTGAACTAAACCTCTGAACGAGTATCGGCAACCCCGGCGTGTGGCGAGGCAGGCGGGGCAGGACGACATTGGCAACGGGAGGCTGGGGACATGGCACGTTCGCGGGAGCATGGACGACTCATGAAGACATGGATTGAAGGCGGCAAGGCGCACTCGTGTCTAACTAATCATCCGTCTGTTCCAACTCCACCTCCACCTCGACGCTGTCTTCCTTCGGTAGAGAGCAGGGTAAACCCTCCTCTTCCAAGGCAAGATGAAGCGCTTCCCCAAGGTACCTGATCGCCTTAAGGAAGCACTCCGCCTTGTGATGCTCGCTCAGCTGGGTCTTCCAGATATAATCGAGCATGTCGTGAAGCCTGCAGTACTGGCGATCCGGGCTCTGGGCATCTCCATCGATTTCGTGTTTGTCAATGATGAGGTCGGCAATATCGCATCCAATGCATATGATGCCGGACTCCGGCACGCCGTCCGAACCTACAATGGAAATCAGAAATGTCTAGGAATAAGTAGACAGGGTGAACGTACCAGACTGGACCTGATCACTTTGATCTTCTCGATCCATTGAGGGAGAAGTGTCTTGAGTCGACATAGTTCGTCGGTGAAGTGAGAGAAGACTGGAAACAGTGGAAAGGTTTGAAGTGGTGGGTGAAGGAAACCAGCGCCGGTGGTCTTGGTCTCTTTAAATAATTAAGAGGTCCAGCATATGCGGCGCAAACCAACATACCGCCTCAGCCCGGCCCTTTTTATATCCTGCGGAGCTTCGCCGCACCAGCCCATTGTGACTTCGAAATTGCTATTTATATTCACCATTCGTTCTCCGATGCCCTTGCCAGTTGGACAAGTCCCGACTGTTCACGGCTGCATTGGATAGATGCCCACGGGGAGTGGCGAGCGGCCGGACAGTACCTCGGTCGTTTTCTGGATGGCAAGCTGCAGCATTCTCGTGAGGTGGTCCAGGTCGTCCTTGGATTCGAGTGCGAGGTTGATGACTGAGACAGTCTTGACCTGAAGGGTCTTATTTACCACGGGCTACTTTAGCTTCTCTCAATGGCGTCCCCTCCCCCCCGGCCGGAGGGTGATGGGGGGCGGTGGTGGTGGACTCGTCCGGCGTCACAAATATGGGGATGTGGTTGGAAAAGAGTGTTGAGATCTGAGAGATGCTGCAGCATACTATTCTCTCTTCGGCCCATTGCGAGGCGAAGATGAGGTCGATAAGGCTCTTGTGGCATTTGGCACATTTGAGTCTTTTCTTTCCTCATATACGCCTCAGCGTTGTCGCGCCTGGAATAGTGGCCACACCCGAGCGCACGAGTAGGCGGACAGCGCCACGGTGACAACGTCACTGGGCATCGGCCGCCGAGCGTGCCGACTACGTGCTTGTTACGACATGTGGTAGCCAATCGTATTGGCTCACTAGATGAGTATGGCTAAGCTATCCAGATTGCTTACATTAGATTGGTCTATGCTTACAGGATAAGAAGTACATATTTCCTCGACCGACCAAGATCCCTTCGTGGAAATTACCTATCTTGGGGAGAGGTATCGACCAAAGCTTCAAAAAGAGGCATCATCGCATCATAACCACCTGCCATTTCCCGAGTCCAGCTCAGCAGGCGGTGGTGGGTCGCCGGGCGCCTCGTGAGCCCCTCCGTGTGGCGACCAGTAGTTCGAATCCGGCGCTTCGGCCGTGGTTTGGAAGTAGGGAGCCTCGACGACCGGAGTGCGCTTCTGATCCTCTTCTCCGGGGAGCGCGGCCATCGGCCAGCCTCCATCATCTCCTCTCAGATGGACGGCGTCGCCATTGCGCGAAGCTGCTCGACGCTGCCGGACGGCTTTGAGACCGATCCAGATGCCGGCGAAGAGGACCAGAGGGATGCCGAGCCCGAGCCCTACGCCTAGAGCGACCTTTATGACGGAAGTGTCGGGGACGCTTGATGTGGTTTTTTCAGCGGCAGGTATGGTGCTGGTCGAAGCCGGAATAGATGCGGTGCTTGTTGTCCTTGCCGATGTCGCCAAGGTCGTAGCGGCGTTGCCGCTCGTTGGCGTAGTACTACTTGGTGCGGTGTTGCTTGGTGTGGAGCTGGATGTGGTAGACTCAGAGGTTGTGGACGAGGTGGCTGCCGTGGACGAGGTGGCTGCCGCTGACGAGGCCGAGGCACTCGCAGTCGTGTCATCGGTGATGTTGAAGTAGTGAGATGTGAAGCCCGTGGAGCTGCCCGGGTTGATCCAGAAAAAGTAGACGGGTGATTTGGTCGTATTTGCGCCGTATGTTTGGACCGTCCACTTGAAGGACTTGTCGCCCGCACCGTTACTGCTGACCCCTGGATTCAAGTCATTGTCAGCGCGGTGTGAGCCGTCCAACCTGCGCTCGCAAGCATACTGTAGATCGACTCGGTCTGTATCCCGGAAGCAGGGTCCGTTTGCTGCTGAAACAACGCGATGTAATAGGTGTCGAGGGTCGTGGTCCATTCGAGAGTCTGCTTCGAGCCAAGGCTCCAGACTTGGTTGGCGACGAAGTTATTCGAGGGGCCGGGGTCGGTGGGATAGATCCAGAGATTGTCATCGTCGCCGACAACGGTGCAGGCCAGGCCGAGTAATATGAGAATTAGATGGAGAGCATGCGCTGCTGCCATTGGTAATGGACGAGGTTCAAACGAGTTCTGCAGAGATGGACTTGAATGGCCAAGGTCATGCAGGGAAGCGGTGACTTATGGTCGACGGGCGGCTCTGTAGTACATGGCGCTGGAGCATCCTCTCGAGGCCGTCAGGCGTCACGATACGAAAGGCAGCAAACACGATACTAGCCTCAGAAAAGCGACTTCGGCGGCTCTACGCGCGCTAGATGGAACATATCTATGCGATTGGTTTTGCCGGACCCCTCACCAGCGTCCCGCCGCGGCGCGGCTGTCGAGCACGCCGGCAGGACACGGGACTGTGTCATGCAGGCGGCAACCGTGACGAGCGAGGCAATAAATCTACAAATGAACAAGTTCGGTGGAGCTGTAGTGCACAGTGCGTCGGATATTCTTATCTCGGCCCTCCGATTGGCCGACATGAATCGTACGGATGTCATGCACGGAGCTTAGCTTTTGTGTTCTTATTCCGCCGAAGCCCCAGGTCCAGGTCCCCGCTCAGGAAAGCCCACGGCAACATGGTTCTACACTCGTCGCACGCACGCGGCGCGTTGATTGGGGTCAGCAGCCTGGCCGTACTGTTTCTCTTCCTCCTGTACAATTACAACAGCGACGCCTCGTCGAGTCTGCAGCTCTCAGGCGTGCCTCACCCGGATCTTCTCGACCATGTGTACAATCGAACGCTTGGTGTGAGTAGGCCCAGATCATGTATCGCGCGCGCTGTCGTTGATGTCCTGCCAGTTCCAAAAAATCTTCGTCATCAATCTCCCATCCCGGACGGACTATCGGGATTCCATGGCGTTGGCTGCCGCCTTGTCCGACCTGCAGGTCGAGTTCGTTGATGGCGTTACTGAGGTCGACGAAAAGACACTGCCACCTGGTGCCAAGGAGGTGAATCTCAACTCGGGAAGTTTAAACGCCTGGAGGGCTCATATGAATGCTGCCAGACTGTAAGCATCCCCATGGACTTGGCTTCCGCGATAGAGCTTTACTGACTGCTGTAGGATCGTCGAGCAGAACCTCACTTCGGCGCTGGTCCTCGAAGCCGATGTGGACTGGGACATTCGGATCAAGCGGCAGATGCGGGACTTCGCCAGAGCCTCGCGACTCCTCATCCAACCGCTTCCCGGCACGACCAAACTCCTCGACCCCACCTATCCTGAGCCGCAAGCCGGGCAGTCTCCGCAGAGCTTCGAAGTCGGCAAGGAGGCCACAGCCGAGCCCACCACCTCTCCCTACGGCGACATCCATCGATGGGACATGCTTTGGCTTGGACATTGCGGCACGCGCTTTCCGCGGTTTAGCGACGGAAACGCGCCGCTCGGACGCGCCATAATTCCAAACGACGAAACGGTACCCGAGAAACAACATGTTCACATGCAATTTGGTAACGACGAGCTCGTCCAGCAGTATCCGCCGCATACGCGCGTTGTTTCCCGCGCGCGGGTAAACACTTGCACGCTGGGCTACGCTCTCTCCCAGCCGGGTGCACGACGCCTGCTCTACGAGATTGGCATTCGTAAGATAAGCGGCACAAATGACATGATGTTTCGCTCGCTGTGCGACGGGGTTGACGGCTATCCTATTGGCACCTGCTTGACGGTTCAGCCGCAGCTATTTCAGCACCATCGTCCGGTCGGTTCGAAGACATCTTTCAGCGATATTTCGGACCATGGGAACGACTACAACGAGCAAGCATTCACAAGGAACATCAGATGGAGTACAAAACTGAATTTTCCCAAGTTGTTATATGGACAGACGGACTACATTGACCTGTTTCAAGATGGGGAGAAGAGCCCGGAACTGGGGTACTGATACTACTGTACGCACGTTGTCGTTTGTCGCATTAGTGGAGAAGCCACTTCAAAGAAAGCCACGCTGGTTTGTGGGAAGAAGACACCGTTGATGTAGCCCGGTCATCCATGATAGTGCCGGAAGACGTGTCGGCTGACTACACGATCTGGGAGGTGAACCTCGCATTGAGCCGTGCTTGGGGATGATTCCACAATTTTTTGCCTTTGTTAATAGTCAGCTTGCATAGGGAAGAGCGACTTCGCCTTCATACAATTTAGATACCAATTCGATTTCGTTTACCCCGGCTATTGTTGGTCATCTCCGCGCTTTCCTTCGACGCCCACACCCTACCTCCAGCTAAGTGCAGTACAGACTCACCAACATGTCGCTTTACGGCTTGAGTGCTTAGCTCAGCGCAACCCTGTGCTGGGCGTGAGTGGAGAAGTATGGGAACGGTTTCTATAGACTATGGACATACTCGAGGCTGGACTATCAATGAGAGAAGTTTCCGCTCGTGTCCCGTGACCAGCTGATCTACGTATCTTTCCAGCCGAAGGCCCATTACTGCGCATATCGTCTGCCGTTGTCTTCGTAGAAGAGGCAAACTGATTCGACCCATCTATCCGCTAGTATCTCGATGACTAACCGCTGCTACCAACCTCCTCATCGCTCTCTTGTAGGATTAGAGTTGTCGGCCCCGGCCTGTGCTGGATAAGCTTGAGGGATGACAAACGTATGGCCTCCGAGCCCTCTGGGTGCTCCGAAAGACTTGTCGCATTCTTGAAGACACGGTTCCCGCCACTTTGGCTGGCTGACTTGTTCTTGAACAGCCTCCGAAGTGGCCAAAGCGTCGGTATCGACCCGAAGATAATGATTGCGTCCATCTGCTGGCATTAGTTTTGAGTTGATCTGGGGGTTTCTACAACAAACTCGTACCTCTGCGCTGCATGTTGTCAGCATCGGATGCTTTTCTGGAGGATTTGCCTACTTACGTATACCAAAGCGTTATAGATGCCCACCCCCATGTTATATCGGTCTGCTGCGTGATATTTCTGATCATGTACGCTTTGACGATAGTGGCAACAGCAGCACTGTAGTCGGGCGTCAGCTGCATCCTACAAGAAGAGAGCAACACTGACAAGACACCGCCTCCCATCAGGAAGCACAGCCCGATCTTCATGTTGCGGCTGATATTAAGCTTTGCAATCACCAGGATAGGAAACAATGCCGCAACAATGTCCATAAGGGCATTGTATCCGGACTGAATGATACCGCCATAGAGCCTGCATCACCATTAGCCGATACCAATATTCTCCCGGCAGATGATTCGTACTGCACGTCTGGGCTCATGCACCAGCCTTCGACTGTACGGTCCCATATACGGTCCATTGGACGACAGAACCCGATGATTGCTATGATGGCAAAGAGGTTGAAGCCGACCATCAAGCCGGACATGCCCCAAAGAAAAGCTCGATGCCGTCGACTTGCAGCCATTCCCATGAGCCGGAGCAAGAAGACCACGATGGAGATTTTAGCGCAGGTTGAGGCAATTATGGAGAATGCTGGTGCGATCACTGTGTACTTGGTGGCGTTGATTCGGTCGTTGGGATTCGCAATTGAGGACATGTGCTTCCCCAGCCCGTACTGCGTCCCGACGGTGACAAGTGCCGAGCACGCTAAAGCGGATACCTGAGCGGATCACCTGTCAGCCACCATTCTTGCTTTTCGGAAGAACACTTACTGTCGCCAAAGCCATGAAAATGTCATCCCACCCAGCGTGATGGATCAGAAGAGTTCTCGCGCATATCCTGGCGCTGCAGACACTCGTGGTGAAGCCCCCGAGAACCCAAGACACAATTCTGAGAGTGAAGACATAGTCGTTTTCCGCCATATTGAACAAAGGGTTGGAATTCCGATGAGGAAGCGTTCAGGCCGTTAGAGCTCGCGGACACCCGGCTATATGAACGGTGCTGCCGCACCAGAATCTTTTGGCTGGAGAGTCGAACTGACTGGCCATCGCTTCAGCCTGCGCCCAAGCAGTCCAACACCGCAGCTGTACCACGCCGCATACCATAAATGGAGCATTTGATATGACCCATGTTATTCAGAGCCTCGTGATCCTGGCCATGATGTTATGATGCAATCTCGATCGAAAGCCCCCGTGCGGCACATCACAACTCGGACCAAGTGATCTGATTATAGCCGGGGCATTAACAAGGAAGCAACGCCACGGCGCGAGTCAGGAAGCAACGCCCCGGCAGGAACAAGATAGCAAAGCCCCGGCAGGAACAAGCTAGCAACGCCCCGGTGTGAACGAGGAGGCACAGAGGCACCGCCCCGGCGTAAGGCCCCCCACGTGGCCCTGGCTTGGAGTACCAACTCACGCCCCGACGCGAAGGCCAACTGCGGCGTGGACGTAAGCCTCGGGCTCGCAACGCACCTCTATAAATAAGTGACTCTGGCTGAATGCTCTGGGAAACAACAATTCCCTCCCTCACCACGGCCCAACCCCATGGCTTTTGAGCTCGAACCCTTACTCAAAGAACTCAACGCCGTCGTCGGCCAGACGGAAGATGGCAATCTTTCGGAGCCGGCGAGGGTGGCTGCGTTACAAGCAGCCAGGAAACTCGTGGCAGCTCTAGAGAAGCCGAAAGATTCTCTCTTGAAGCTCGCGTATGGTGTACGTTATCGTTCTCCACTTACGACGCATAGCTGACTTTATTCGTATAGCCTGTGGTCTTCATGTCAGTTCGTATTGGCGTTAGGCTGGAGGTGTTCGCTATGCTGTCGGAGAAAGAAGAGACGTCGGTGGAGGAGCTCGTACGCAGGATTTCGGTTGATAAGCTGCTAATCAGTAAGACCATCGCACGCTTGAAGGGGTTGTAACAGCTAACGGGTTCGAAGCACGGATTCTCCGTGTGCTTACGGCGGCCGGATATGTCGCCGAAAAGGCACCCGGAGTTTACGGACCTACCGAGACTTCCAGACAGCTCCACCAAAGGGAGACCGCGGCAATGATACGATTCATGTAGTCGGCGTCTGACACTCTGGCTAGTGCTTTGTGCTAACGAGGACTCACAGATACGACCTTGGAATGCCCGCAATCGCACGTGCTTGCAACTGGTTGGATAAGAACAACCATCGCAACCCAACCGACGGTGCCAATGGCCCGTTCCAGGACGCTTTCAACACAGACAAGCCTATCTTCCTATGGCTGGAGGACAACCCAAAGTTCCGCGACGACGTGGACACCTTCTTCGAAGGCGACCGCGGCGACCGCCCCTCGTGGGTCGAGTGGTTCCCCATGAAGGAAACGCTCCTCGATGGAAGTCGGGATGATACTGATGCTCCATTGCTTGTTGACGTTGCTGGCGGTCGTGGTCACGATATCTCTCAGTTCAGAGACCACTTCCCCAACCAGCCCGGTAGGCTGGTTCTGCAAGACCAGCAGGTGGTTCTTGACGGCATTGCTGCTCTTCATCCGTCCATTGAGAAACATCCGTTCAACTTCTTCGAAGATTCACCAGTACCAGGTATCGCTCCAGTCCTCTTCACTCCCCCACGTTCACACACCCTTCGCTCATACTCGACAGGTGCACGGATATACTTCCTCAAGTTCATCCTCCATGACTGGTCGGACGAGGTCTCTCTTTGCATCCTTGCAAACGTGAAAAAGGCAATGCAAAAAGGGTACTCTTACTTGGTCATTGAAGAGTTTATCCTCCCGGAGGAAGGATGCCCTTTACTACCTGCTATGTGGGACCTGGTGATGCTGATATTCATGTGTGGGATGGAACGGACAAAGAAACAATGGACGGATCTACTTGAAAGAGCAGGTCTGTCCATTGAGAACTTCTACTACCCTCCCGGACATGGACAAGGTATCATCGTTGCTGAATTGCCCGCTTTGTAGGGGAAGGGGTTGGTTGTATGGATGGAATTTCGTTGCGGGGCAATGGTTAGTAGATAACGAGAATGGAACTGTTCTATGTGGCTCTGAGAAACTATATTGTACGATTGCACAGGATGAGTCGGTGCACGCTAAATTGCGGAATAAACGCTTACACTAAACCGCCAACATGTTCCGCGTTACAACCCCCCGCCCACGCCAGCCATGTTCTGCCGCACGAAATCGACGAAAGCCTCTGCGAAAGCCTTGCAGATGTGCGTTTTCGGCTCTGGGAGAATGGTGTGCGAGAAATAATGCGCATTGTACCACCTGGTGATCTCGTTGACGAAAAATCTTTTCTGGCCCTGTGCCTCTCCCACGCCCACATCCAATCGGACGCCAACCTCGAGGGATTCATAAGACGGGCTCGCGAGCCGCCGTAGCTCATTGAACATGTACAGGGAGAAGTCCTCAAGGCCAGAGCGGTTGAGCGAATATTGGTCGAAGTCTTCGTCTACGGCCTCCCTACAGGCGAGGATTCTGTGTTCCCTGATCCACGACGTCCAAGCTATGGCAACGATACGACCTCTGCGGCCGCGGATGCCACGCGGGCTTGGCGTGGTGGCGATAAAGATGCGGAACTCGCCATCAGAGTGCAGACTGGGGATGAACTCCTGGTGGAACCAATGCGGTCCGAGGCCGGTCGGTATGGGCTGGGGCCCCCGCTTGCGTTTCTTCCCAGGGGCGAGTTGGGTCTGCTCCTCGCCCGACGTGCAGGTCAGCTTTTCGAATGCTCCGCTCTCGCCCCTTTCTCTAACCTTCACGTGGCTCGCAGAGTTGCTATAAGATCGCTTGTAAACAGTTTTCTCGCAACCGAGAAGCTGGCATGGTCCCACCCCAAGGCAGGTCCGTGGACGGAACGAGTATTGCACCGGAGCAGTCTTGGCAAGGTTATTGAGCACCCGTATATCTCCAGTCTTCATTATCTCGTGATCATACTCGATCTGGCACGGGTATGGGCGGAGTTTAGGCTCGTGGACATGCTGCAAGAGCTTCAGCGAGCCGTAGATGTCGCGCATGTTGGACGGCACCTCGCTAGTGGCGATCATCAAGACGACGGCGCTCTGCGGGGATCCATCGCCGTCGCGGCAAGCGGCAAGGAAGGTGCTGTTTTTCAGTTGGGCCGTCAGCCAGGCCCAGTCGTGGAGATGGACAGACGGGATGTGCGGCTTCACGGCGAGCATGGCGGCGACGGCCTGGTGGACACGAACACCATCGTCTTCGGTTCGAGTCACGGCTGCATCGCTGAGGCTGAGTTCTTCGGCCGCAGAAAGCCACCTGTCGTGGCGGAGCGCATTGCGATCTTCGGGGAAGTATTCAATGGTAAGCGAGGGTGGAAGCGCGAGGGGGGGGCTGTCGGGCGCGAGGATCCAAAAGATGGAAGGCGTTGGGGCCGATGGGGGCTGGATTTTGCGGGATTCGGAGGGCGTTGGCTGGTTGTCGGAGGAACCGGAGGGCGTTGGCTGGGCTTCACAGGAATCGGGAACGTCGGACGGCAGCCAACCACGAGAGCGCGCCAGCCCTCGCCGGCAGCGTTGTTGCCGGTCGCGCCTTGCCCGCTCGAGCTGTTGCAAGGCGGCGGACCAGTCGAGGCGCGTTCTGCCAGCAAAGGCCGCGAGTTTGTAGAGAAAACCTTGGGAGCAATCATCGGGGAAGGTGGCGTCGAACACATCACGCGTGATGGACCAGCTCTTGGAGGCTCGGTTGCGCGGGCCTACATACTTGAAGTCGGCCATTTGGGGGTTGGTGTTGAGGTGCAATACGGATAGGAGCGAAGACGCGTTCCGAGACCTCAAGGATTGAGACGAAGAAAAGTGAGTGTGGTCCACGAAGAAAAGTGAGTGTGGTCCACGAAGGAAAGTAGTGGTCCACGAATGAGGATAGTGGTCCACGAAGAAGAGTAAGTAGTGGTCCACGAATAAGAATGGTGGTCCACGAAGGAAATGGTGGTCCACGAATAAGAATGGTGGTCCACGAAGGAAATGGTGGTCCACGGAGAAAAGTGGTCCACGAAGGATTTTCATTTCGGTTCTTCACCGCCCTTTGCAGATAACCATCTGCGCAGGCTGCACCGGGTTTCAGCTGCCGCCGTGGCTGCTGCTGCTGCCTGGCAGCGCACTCACGCCAGCCGGTGCGGCGTTATTCAACTCACAGGCAGTTAATTAACGAGAGAATAGATTCCACCAGCGCCTAATGATTATGCAGCAGCCTCACGCCTCCCACATTTTCTTCGGTATTCTCACCCTGGCAATCACAAGCAAACAATGGTAGTCAGGCGACTCACTACGTATGCTCTCTCCGAGGCTCGGCCTCCAGCCCCAGGCCCCAACTTTTCGGGCTCGAGGTGCTGGTCCGCAGTCCGGTGCGAACGCCCGACAGACCTCGCACCTCCGCGGCGCATCTGCCCACCCGAGCGCCCCAGACTTGGAATCCGCCCTCCTACCGGACATCTTCCTAGAATCCCCGAATCGTGGATGGTTGGTAGATATGGTGTTGCTGGCCGCGGTCGGCTCTCACACGGGTTAGCGTGTCACTGGGAGGCCTAAAAACCCAGACGGGTGACGCAAAAGACAGGGTTGTGGCGCCCGGGCGCATGCGGCACAGCGAAACACTAGCGGACCAAAACGCCATTTCCAACTTCTACCATTCATCGGACGGCAAAGAAATGATTCTCGACAAGCTTTGGGGCCGCAACAACTATACATAGGTGCTCTACACGGCAAGTTAGAGACGCAAGGATGAGGCTGGCAGTCCGCTTTACTACGGGCAGTGAATGTCGGTGGCTGGCACGCCCGCCGATCCCTCCCTCAGCTTCGCGCGGGCGCGGGCGGCAAAAAAAAAAAGGGGGGTCGTGAGACAGGCCCAATGAGAGCGCGGGGCCGCCCACCCCCGGGGCTCAGGGCGGATATCCGGGTTCCTTAATTCCGATGAACTGCGACGGCGCTGGGCACGGCGCGGGCCGAGACGAGTCGAGCCGTTTCCCGTCCCGCCACCCAATCTCTCTCTCTCTCTCTCTCTCTCCCTCTCTAACTCTCGAGCAGATCCACAAAGAGGATGAAAAATACACAATCTTATTCAGCTTTGGGCATCGATGCACAGTCATGTGATGCAGGTCAAGTCGTCGGAGACACTATGGCTGAGAAGGAGCAACGAATCCCACATGACGATGCACCTCAATGCACACCAGGTCTAATGACGCTCGTTGCACTCTTGTTCTCGACGTTAAGCCTTTACAGACGAGGGGTGCTTGGGAGGGCGGGGTGTCACAACGGTCAGTCATGTTGACGGAGGTCCGACTTCGACTCCAACCCGGCATCAAAACGAGCAGATTATGGAAATCTGAAAGGGAAAACGGGGGGTACGAGGTCACGAATTGCTTGACCATGGTTCTGCCAGAGAAGGCTGCAGAAGACGCTTTCCTGGTTGTTCGGTTGGGCTACGACGAGGGCTTCCGCACTCCGAATTTGCTTGGCTTGGGTGACGTGAGCGTTGTTGGCTCCAGGGAGAATATGGCGCGACTGATATGCGACGTGCACGGCGGCTGAGTTCTGCCCTTTAATTTGTTGGTGAATGGCATGCTCATGGGGTGCGGGTGCGTGGGCCGCTGGTAGGTCGGGGGAAGCCCACTAGTGGATTTCTGGGGGGCGCAGACACAGATGCTGATGCCACTGGGAGTATGCGACCGTCTCGTGGGGTGCAAGGCGGAAAACGTTGTCGGTAGGAAGTCTGTCGGTGGCAGAACCACTCACCGCCCAATAATCCCTGCCATGCCACCAGAAATTGCCAGTTAATCGACATTGTACCTATGGTAGGTGAGTGGGTAGGGCCGAGCCGCGGGTGGAACAGGAATTGAGCCCACTCGCATCTGCCCCACCGAGATACATGCATATGTACTGTGTACTGTTGTACCTACATTATTTAAATCTCGTACCTAAGCGCCCGGACGCTCAGGCCACCTCTTGCCAAGAAACGTAACGTCCGAGTCCGAGCGGTCGCATCCCACCCCATCGCATCGCATCGCATCCAGCTCCCGCACCACTCTATTAAAGCGTCGCCCATCAACCCCTTGGTCACCATGGCTCGTACTCGCCGAGTTCCTTATCGCGCCTGCCGTTCGACACCTCTGCCACGCGGTACGTCATTGCGCAAGCTGCTCTGTGCCCAGACTAACCTGCAACCTCAAGGAATCACCAAGGTGAGGCCGACCCGAAGAAGTGCACGTCTTCAGCAGCAGCAGCAGCAGCAGCAGGAGCAGGAGCGGGCTTGCCAGTTTCTCATTCCGCACGATAGCAGCGGCCTCGACTTTCGGGTAAGCCCCCCTCCGTGCCACGCCTACTTCGAGCTGACACCAACAACGCAGTCCTCGGCCCAAAAGCGCAAACGAGACACGTCCGATCAGCCTGTACGTAAACGCCAGCGACCATCTCCGACCACCAACCGTGAGGAAACAACGAGCGACGTCGCCGAGAGCAGTCATCCCGTCGACTACTGGCGGAAATACCAGCGCTGGCCGCCGACACTCTTCGAGCCAGGAAACAACATGAGTCATCCACATTCTAGTTGGCAGGGCTCCTCGGGTGTCTATGGGAAGCCTTCGACGTCGTCCGCTACGTCAAGTGACAGGAAAAGAAGCAAGCCTTATCACATTTCAACCTTCAAGATCTTTCTACAGAGCACCGGCAGTTTCCTCGGCCAATATATCAACGGAACAGAGAAAGGCCCTTCGAAGACAAGCAGCGACCTTTGCAGGAAACTGCTCGCGTTGGATCAAGATGTCCCTCAGGACTCGCTGTTTTCTGATGAGTTCTTCACGGAGACGTGCGAGATGATTGAAGATCGGGGTGAGGCAAAGGTTGTTCAAGATGTTTCTCGGCTCATTGTCCCCTCTGCTGAGACTTTGGCCATACGCCGCTCAAAACATCTCAAAATCCTCATCGAGTCCGTCAACGAAACCTGGATTCGATCTATTCCTGTTCACCGCGATTTCCCTCAACCAAAGCCTGATTACTCAGTTGGCTTTCGATGGTCCGCGTTTACCTCCAATCAACTTGACAAGCTCTACGCTTTATTTGGATCTATTTCCGAGAGATCAACAACGCCTTACACTACAACACGCTTCATGTGCTTTCCTTTTCTCACATGCGAGGCCAAGTGTGGCGCCGCTGCACTCGACGACGCGGACCGGCAAAATGCCCATAGCGCGACCATCGCAGTACGGAACGTTATGGGACTATTCAAGCTAGTCAAGCGCGAGAAAGAGCTTCATCGCGAGATACTGGCTTTCTCGGTATCCCACGACCATAGTACCGTTAGAATCTACGGCCATTACCCCGTCGTCGACGAGGATGAGGAGGAGACGAAGTACTACCGTCATAAGATTCGCACGTTCGACTTTACGGAACAGGACGGTAAGGAAAAATGGACAGCCTATAAGTTCACGAAGAACGTCTACGACAACTGGATGCCCTCTCACTTCAAGCGGATCTGTACCGCCATCGATGAACTCCCACCCGATATTAGCTTTGACGTCTCAGAGATGCTCTCTACGGATTTGACGCGATCGGAACGATCTATTTCGGTAGTTGGCTCGCATGACGGATCGAGTATTGCGGACATTAACCATACGACTCCTGATTCATCTGTTTCGCAATCGTCCAAGAGACTAAAGCGACGGCACTGATAGCGTAGCTACATGTTTATTCCCCTCTTCTTTCGACGTACGTTTTCGGCTATCGTTTGGGCGTCCCTTCAACGTATGAAACCGGCTATTCGTGTTTTTTTGCGCCTGCCTTCCTTTTTCTTGCAGTATCGAAAACTGCGCCTCGTCTCAACCAGACGCTGAGCTCGTGTGACAATTGTGGTTGAACCTGTGCTGTGTTGCTTGCTGCTTGCGACTGGGTTGCATGTAACGAGCTCTGATATTCAGCCGGGAGACGGAGGACGCCGCCTACCTACGCAGTTTACACCATCATGCGACTTGGCGTTACAGGATCCATGCATCATGCGGGGCCGGGGTAAGTAAACACGACCAGACGGACCGGACAGGACCTACATCCTTGCTTGGCCAACGATCAGCGCTTCCCAGCATCATCCCGCGGACCACCCGATAACCGGCCTGGCCCTGTATCGATCGGCCGTGGCCGACACAATAGCTACTGTTGTGACGCGACGGCCTGGCTTTCCTTTCGGAGGGGCTGATGTGCGCACGAACAGAGGAGGGCGTGTCTATGCACGGACAATCCAGATGCACGCCGCCGTCCGTGCAGACATGTTCCAGCGGTTGGAGAAGGCGCTAAGAAGAAAAGAGGGCAGTGACGTCGTGAGCGCAGTGAGACGGAGGTGGACGATTTCGCGGCTTTCACCCACCGACCGCTAACTTCAACACCATCCAAAACATCGTCACCTTAGTTGCTCTTTTACTACTCTGGGTGCTGGCAGCCCAATCGAGAATTGGAGCTCGCCGCACGGCAGAAGAAGGCCAGGGATAAGGAGCGACGCTTGAAGAGAACGCCTTGGCCGTCCTTATTGCCGGTCGCAAGTCAAGCAAGACACTTCGTCTGCCGTCTGTCCGTGGATACAGGCCTTGTAGGTCATTTCAATGAGTTGCGTACGTCTCCAGTTTCCGTCGAATATTGGACATGGACGAATCGGATGCAATGGGTTTCGATACTATTGGAACATCATTTGCCGGTGACAGGTCCGACCGTCCGACCCCAGACCTGGCCTAGCGGCTGTCACAAATACCCCTCATTCCACACGGGCCGGTGCTAACGGCAATACACGGCTTCTTAGAATTCCCCACACCCCACATACGCCGGTTGACCAGACATGAGACCACTTTGAAACAACATAAATAAGTTGGTAAAAGCATCAGCTCTTGCATTCAAACTGTTCAGTGCCAACCGAGTCCTACGTTCAAACGCATCCGCCCCTTCTCCCCAACGATTTCCAAGATGGTCCGGAAGCTCGAATACGACGATTTCTCGGGCGCCACGCGCCCCTTCCGGGCCGAGGCCGAGCTGGACGATCTCGAAGTCGAGGGCTCGATCCCGGCAGAGCTGGACGGGACCTTCTACCGCGTGATGCAAGACCCATACTACCCGCGCGACTACTACCAGGGCGGCAGCAAGACGATCCCCTTCGACGGCGACGGCAGCATCAGCGCGTTCCGCATCCGCAACGGCACGTGCGCCTTCAAGCAGCGCTACGTGCTGACGGAGCGGTACCTGGCGGAGCGGCGCGCGGGGCGCGCCCTGTTCGGCATCCTCAAGACGCCCCTCTCGCACCACCCGTGCGTGCGCGCCGTCCAGGACAACACGGCCAACACCAACGTCGTCGTGCACGCCGGCAAGCTGCTCGCCCTCAGCGAGCAGGGCCCGCCGTACGAGCTGGATCCGAGTGAGTCGCGTCGACCGGCGGCGCGTGGGGTGCGGGCTTCGGCTGATCACAGCGCTCGCCGCAGATACCATGTCGACCGTGGGCAACACGCCGTTCGCCGGGCAGATCCCCGGGGGCGCGCCCTTCACCGCGCATCCGCACGTCGACCCCCGCACGGGCGAGCTCGTCGCGTTCGGCTACGGCATCGAGGGCGCGGAAAGCAAGGATGTAAGTCGCTCCGCTCCGCCCCGCTCCGCTCCCCCAGGCAGGCGGGGGGTCTGACGTCGCGCAGTGCACGGTCTGGGTTCTGGACAGGAACGGCGAGAAGACGTTCGAGCGGAAGCTGGAGATGCCCGGGAACGGCTTGGTGCACGACTGCGCCATCGTGAGTACAGTCGGGGACGTCCCCCTTGGATTTGCAACCCGGCTCACGCGTGCGCGTTGTGCTAGACGGAGAATTACCTCGTGCTGCAGCAAATGCCGTTCGTCGCGGATCTCAAGAACGCCGAGAAACCCGGCGGACACACGTGGTAGGTGCTCCTGCAGGAATGAACGTCGTGGCGTGGTATCACGGCGCTGACCTACGCGACAGGACGTACGACGAGTCCGTCCCGGCGTGGTTCGGTCTGGTCCCGAGGAAGGACCAGAAGCAGCCGGTGCGCTGGTTCAAGTGGAAGAACGCGATGCCCATCCACACGGGCTGCTCCTGGGAGGAGGACGGCAAGGTGTGAGTGAGGTTGCGGCAGCTGTCCTCTCGTGTTCCCGCGCGCTCACCGATTCGACGCAGGTACTTCGACACCAGCATCGCCTTGGGAAACGCCTTCACTTTCCTGCGTGAGCATTTACCCATGTCGAGATGCTTTGAGGCTTGGAGCTGACCCGGGGAATAGCAACCCGGAAGAGGTCTGGGGACGGGAACGGTCAGGATGTGAGTGTCAAGTACGTCAAGTTCAAAATCGATCCCAAGGCTCAGACGGACGAACTCGATGACCCTGGTGAGTTGCAATCCGTCGAACAGCCAGCGTCAAGCTGATCCAAGCGCACAGAGGTGCTGGTAAACGTTCCGTGCGAGTTTCCGCGGACCGACGAGCGCTTCCTGACCCGCAAAGGTAAGCCGCCAACAGCCGTCGGAGGAAGGTGAGGCAAAACTGACCAAGTCCACGCCGACGCAGCGCGCTACACCTTCATGGACTGCTTCGACCCAAAGGCGGTAGTGGACCCCGCTCTGCTGTACCGCGGGCTGAACTGCCTTGCCCGGTTCGACTACGAGACCAAGAAGCTCGACGTGATGTCGCCCGGGCCGGGGGTGCTGGTCCAGGAACCCTGCTTCAGCCCCCGGACCCCCGACGCGCCCGAGGGCGACGGCTTCCTCATCACGCTGGCGGATAACATCCCCCTCGAGCGCAACGAGATCGTAAGCCGCGAATTCCCCCCCTTCCCTCCCGTCCTCCTCACCCGCGAGCCGCGGAGAAAGCTGAAACGCGTCGCCGCCCGGCAGATCATCCAGGACACCCGCGACTTCCAGAAGGTCGTGGCGCGAGTCATCCTCCCCTTCCGTAAGCGCCCTTTTCCCCCCTCCTTCCACCGGATGGTTCGGATGCAGATGAGTGGGGTTGAGTAAGATGTCGGAAGTTCGTGGCTAACGGCTCTGCCGCATCGCAGGACTCCGATCGGCCGTGCACGGGAACTGGGTCGACGCCGAGCGCATCCCGAACGGGACGGCGGGCCCGTTCATCGCGCCCCTGCCCGACCTCTACCGGCAGTAGTAGGCGGCCGGGCACGAGCACGAGCACTTGGCGCCGCGATTGGGGGCGTGGTGTGGTGGGGGCGTGCGGGGAGGGAGGGAGGGAGGGAGGGAGGGAGGGGGGTGGGGGGCGGGGGCGGAGAGGTAGGTAGGTAGGTAGCAGGCACGGATGGC
>JAFISB010000082.1:0-96825 GCA_022560015.1 Diplodia mutila | reverse complement strand
GGGGGGGGGGGGGGGGGGGGGGGGGGGGGGGGGGGGGGGGGGGGGGGGGGGGGGGGGGGGGGGGGGGGGGGGGGGGGGGGGGGAGGGAGGGGATTGACTCGCCGTTGCCGATTCGAAAGTATGTAGGTAGCAGACACGGACGGCTCGGAAGAGCGGCCGAGCGTTCTTTCCGTCCGCATGCAATACTTCGTCCGCCGTCTCTCCCGCAGAGCGGAATCATCGCCATCGCCGTCGTGAAAATCGGCGTGCCGGCCGACTGCGCGTGCGCGTGTGGGAAGCGCTTCCGCCGGCGCGAGGCGAGCAGCGTCGACCGGCACGCTCGGGCCCATCGCTGTCCCTGCAGCCGGCCGGCCTCACGTCCGCGGCATATGCCAGCGCGGATGCGCGCGGATGCGGGGTCGATCGGACGGCCGAGCGCAACCCTCCGGAGGAGCCACGAGCGGCCGAGGGAGGGAGGGAGGGGGGGAGGGAGGGGGGAGGGAGGGACCCTTTGCGTTTGCTCGGGTGCCGCGGCTGGCTGTCCGGTGGCACGAACCGAGCCGGATGATGGATGGTTGATCGCCGCCGCGGTCTGCGGTCTGCGGTCTGCGGCGGAGCGGGGCGGGGCAGGGCGGGGCTCATGTCGGGCGCCGGTGTCGTTACGCGAACTGCAAATGATGTGAATAATTGGAGCGCGGGATATTTGGTCACCGAGGAGAGCCTTCCGATCAGTGATCGAGCTGAAGTTGCCCCTAAAGACTGGTGAGGAAGTCAAAGCCACGCACTTTGGTGATCTGTAACGGTTTGCACGGTTGAGGGTGCGACAATGGCCAACTTTGGCGAGATTGGCCGCGAGTCTGCTGCCTCGGAGTTCAGACGAAAATGATACTATACGTCGATAATTCAGTCAGTCGTGTAGAGTATCAACCGATGCACTCCGAACAACTCACCAAACATCTTGATGAGCACGAGGCAGAAACTTCACCCAGTCACCGTCGATCAAATTGGTGCCGTGGCCACACCGGAATCGAAGCAAATGAAGCAGCGGACACGATGGCAAGAGCGGCAACAGAAGGCGGCCGTCGTACCGCCGTGTTTGAAGGGAAGGCTACTTGGCAGGCTGAGGCTCAGGTTGACCTACATAGAGTTCTGCAGTAACCCTCTCCATGACCAGATGGCTGGGGCTTCCGTGTCGTTGGGTGAAGAGAATGGGAAATACAGCAATGAGGACCCCCGGAAAGGACCGGTCCCGGCCAGACATACCTTCGCCCCGGAATGCTTGAGCTCATCCGTGAAATGCCAGAGATGTCTACCCACTGCGAGTGGATGATGCGAATTCCCGTTTCAAAAACAACCTCGCGACACTTCTCAGACAAAGTCAAGGCCCCGGGTGTGCGCATGTCAGATAGCACTCACTCTCAAGTGTTTTCTCCCTCTACCATCATAATTGCCCGTCGACCTCTTGCACAGGTTTTGCCCAACCTCGACCTCGTCAGGCAAGACTTCGACTGTTTACAGATTCATCCCTTGCCGGGGGCGTTCTGAGTAAATCTCGCCGAGCAGGAGATACAGGCGTGGTGTTGCGGATGGTGACATCATAGGTGAAGCCCGTTTGCATTTGCGTTTGCGTTTGCGTTTGCGTCACGACAAACGCACACCCTCCAAACAAAGGCCAGCTGAAGAACCCTCCCCATGATGAGTCCGATCACACACACATTCCATTCCGCGAATGAATCCAAGATGCCTCCACTCCATTCGACACGAAAGCCGGGCATCACCGATGACATGGGCCTATTCGGCGACGAGCACGGTGGACCGGAAAAGTGGCGGAAGAGAGTTATGACGCAGTACTCCTGCGTTCCAAATTCAAACAAAGCCGCCACTTCCACCAACAAGAAGAAAGCGCCACCGCCTTCATCTCAACCGGCGCAAACCGCCACCGCTCCGCCGAAGCCAAAGCGGCCAACCCTCCTAAAGCTCGACCCAATCCCCACCCCCCGCAACACACCGCCCAGCCCCGCCAAAGCGCCCGCCACCGGCGCCGACACTCCGCAGCCAGCGCCCTCCTCCTCCTCCTCCTCCTCCTCCTCCTCCTCGAGCGACGCCAGCCCCCCCAGCAACCCCCCGTCGACCACCACCACCCTCGCCGACGAAGCCGCCACGCTGCTGCCATCCCGCTGCCCCATCTGCGCCGCCCCCGTCGCCCGCCACACGCTCGCCGAGTGGCAAGGCGGCCGGCCCTACATGCGCATCCGCGCGCAAATGGCCTTCTGCGCCTCCCACCGGCGGGCGGCGGCGCGCGTCGCGTACGCGGCGGGCGGGTACCCCGCGATCGACTTCGACGACGACGGCGGCGGCGGCTCGTCGTCCCTCGTCGCGCGCCTCGAGGGCTTCCGGCCGGAGCTTCTGGGCGTGCTGCGGGGCGAGCGGCGGTCGGCGTTCCGCGACGCGCTGGGCGCCGAGGCGGCGCGGGGGGCGGGGCGGACGCTGTTGGCGAAGGCGATGGCGATGGCGGTGCGGGGGGAGGGGGAGGGGGAGGGAGGGGGGCTGCTGCGTGGGTTGAGCGTCGGGTACTACGGCCCGCGCGGGAGGCGCGTCATGGAGGGGTGGGTGGCGAGGGAGTTGGCCGGGGATATTCGCGAGGTGGCGGGGGGTGCGGACGGGTTGGTCGGGTACCTCACCGTGGGTGGGTTCGTGCAGGAGGTCCTGGTGCCAGAGCTGGCGGCGCGGTTGGTGGCGGAGGATCTGGGCGTCGGCGAGGCGAGGGCGAGGGAGGTGTTGGCGGAGAGCGCGGAGGTGGGGGAGTTGGTGAATGGGGTTGTCGAGGAGAAGGAGGAGGAGGACGGGCGGCCGGTTGTTGTTGATCATGGTGATGATGACGATGGGGATTATTAAGGGACGATGCCGTATACGAAGAGCACGGGCTCGGGGTTGCGGTAGAGGTGGCTAATGTTCAGGCCAACGCTGATGCAGGCGAGCGCCACGGATGTGCGGAAGAAGATGGACTGCCGCACCCCGCCTCTGACGTCCCTTGACTCACTCTTAGTCGGGTAGGGACCTTGTCGCGTGGGTCGATGGCGCATTCGATGGGCGAAAGATGGTGGTGTGGAAGCGGAGGCTTCGTCTGTGGTCGCGTGCATGGTTAAGAAGCTGCTCCGCCCGGGTCTTTCAGCTGCGCGGCAACTACTGTGGGTGGGATCAAGGAGTAGTTTCAAGAATTCGTTCTCGTTGCGAGGTGGTTGTTGCCTGCCCAGTGCGTCGTGTTTGGATGATGCGGATGACGTAGGTAGTCCCGTGACTTCTGTGTTACCTATGTCAGCAAGATAATAGCAGCGCGTCAGGCTACAACCGACCGCTCCACGTCCTCCCAAGTTCATTCGTTCGACCAACGACAATGCCACCCCTGGTTCTACCAAATGGACTACAGATCCTCGGGTGGGGCAACACAGCCTATGTGTGCAAGGTCACCAAAGACATTGCTCTGAAAAGCTCTGTGGCCGCTCAAGATGAACGCATAGCGAATGAGAGTCGGGTCTTCGATTTGCTCGAACAACACCCACCGTGCCCCGACATCGTCCGTAGCTTTCTACGCCTCCCGGACCTCATTTTCATGCAGCTCCTCCCCGGAGGCACCCTTGAAGCACGGTTACGAGCGCACCAGATGCGAGACCCGGATTCGAGAGTCGCAAACGTCATGGCAAGGGAACCGTCCCACCTCGTGTTCAGATGGATGACCCAGCTTTCCACTGCTGCCGCCTGGCTAGAGTCCATTGCACTCGTTCACGGCGATATACGACCATCGAACTTACTCCTCGACTACGACGACCATCTCAAACTGAGCGACTTCGATAATACCGTACGGACGGGAGAGGATGTCGATGCTGGGGGCGCTCCGTACGCAAGGCTGCTAGGCCCCGAAGCAGGGCCTGACTGTGGGTGCTTCGGTGTCTCTGGGCCTCGCACTGAGCAGTTCGCCATCGGGTCAGTCTTCTACTATCTGGTCCGCGGGTTCGAGCCATATGATGACGTGCGGTTTGGAGAAGCCCATGGGCGCGTGGTTGTTGATATGCTGCAAAGGATGGAATTTCCGGAGCTTGACGAGAGCAAAGATGACGCTGTTATCAGGAAGTGCTGGCACCACGAGTTCGATTCGGTCAAGGATCTTGCATCGGCCATTCGCTCCTTGAATGGCGATGAGGTGGACGGAGCCGATCCGATGCCTGCGGCCACTTTCAGTGCAAGACAGGAGGAGTGCCGAAAAATGATGTCCAACGGCCTTCTGAGCTTCAATAGCCACGTAGCTTAGTTCAATCACCCCGGTAGCATTCCGACGGGCGTTCAGAATAAGTGAATGAAAACAATCGCTATGGGTAAACATCTACTCTGTGAATTTAAGCGTGAGCAGGCTGGTCCCAGCGAGACATCCATCACCTGGCAGAAATTCGTGTTCGTTGGACCACCTTGGCCACTGCACCCCGCGGGCAGGAACCCGCCGGTCGGCGAACGAGCCTCGTCTTTGCGCAACGCACTCCAGGGTCGTGAGCGTCTCGCCGTGCATATAGACCAAGGTTCTTGGGGTGTTGAGCTTGCAGAACGGGGTGCATGGATTGGTCGCTCTATCTACCCGAGGCTGGGTCCCAGTGCCGATACCCTCCTCGTTATGGACGATGTGAAGGCCTTACACCGCGGGGCTCGCGCACGGCAAAGGGTTGGTGGTGGAACAGGGTCACCAAAGCCCGGGCGTACCTGGGATAACCATCTTCTGGAAGATTCTCTCAAGAAGCAGATGGCCGCTTGTCTTATGTTCGCCCTATGCAAACGCTCTAGTATGCGCCAGTGTCAGACGCAAAGCAACGACAAAGTGGCATGATCCCTTTCGCAATCACTACACGGTTTCTTTTATCTTATTACTCTCTCACTCAAAGAATTGCGAAAGAAGTGGGGGAAAAGGGAGGCGAAAGGGCATCTCTTCGATCTATCTCTGTACATAGCCTTTCGGAGAGATATCCGCGTGGTGGGCGTGTCGATCGACGTCATGAAGCGTATGACTTACACAGCAGTCACCCAACTCAGATGAAATGTCGGCAAAATTCAGCGTGAGTAATCGAAGCAGGCCTTCTAAGCTTCGCAGCCAGCTTCATGACATGCCGTTTTTTCAACCTCGTAGCGTCGCTGCTCACGCCCTGTTCGGTTTTCTGGTTTTCGGCGCTGGTCAGCTCACCAGGGAGAGCGGGTAGGCAGCGGCGTCGGCCTGGCCGCTCACACGACCGCTGAGTTTTTTTTTATGTCCACCCGCCTCGCCTCACACTCGAATGGCAAGCTGCGCCCCTACATCGCCGATCGCTCGGCGTTGCCGCGTCTCGACATCCTGGGCCAGACACAGGGGCTCCCAGGAACTTGGGAATTAATGCAGGCGGCTGATCTCTCGCTTCCTTTGACCCAGCACAGTACAGCCAACAAAAGGTTGGACTCCGCGGTGGCCGATCCCACGATATCATGAAAATTAAGGGTCATTTTCGGGGTGTCCCTCTGCAGTACTGTGCAAAGAGAGGGGGGAGTCACAAGTCGTTTATTCCAGATACAAGAAGTTGTGTGTCCTCCGTGAGTCAGTAAGGATTAATACGGGAAACCTTGGGACATCGTTGAGCTTTGCCAATACTGTGGTCGGAGGGGTATCAATCTTCGTGCACTCCACGAACGGCCACAGCTGACAGTGCCCACTTCACTCCCCACATCCCTCACTTCCCCGTGCCGAATCCCACCGACTCTTGGTCGCCCATGCACACTGATTGCCATCAAGACAAGCCACTGTCGGTATCCTCATCATATTCGTCGGCTTGTTCCCTTCCGCCTC
Source organism: Diplodia mutila (assembly GCA_022560015.1). Classification (NCBI taxonomy): domain Eukaryota; kingdom Fungi; phylum Ascomycota; class Dothideomycetes; order Botryosphaeriales; family Botryosphaeriaceae; genus Diplodia; species Diplodia mutila. The sequence goes on along the minus strand of JAFISB010000082.1, from coordinate 90,992 downwards.
CGCAATATTCTCCGGCTTGTTCCTTTTCGCCCGCAACCAAACCTATCTGAGTGGAGGTTGCAGATAACCGGCTTTGCCTCGTTGTCTCCATGTTAGCCCGAGCCAGAAGGTGAGGACGAAGAAACGACGCCGGGCTGTGGAAATCCAATCAGCAGTGATGCCAACACGTGGTAACCCACTTTCTCGTAGCGGGGGCTGCGCGCTTCATGCGCTGGCCGTTTTCAATGGGCAAGAGAGCGTTTCGATGGCATCTCGTGGCAAAGACCGGGTGGCTCGGACACGACCGCACTTGAAGCGTTGATGCTCGCCAAGACAATCTCGTCATTGCTGCCTGGTATCTACGGAGATTGCCTTCTTCCCTCGGACTAGAGCGTCGCGTCTATGTCCGCTGTAAAGCCAGATCCAGCCGCACCCGGACCTCTTTCAGCTCCTTGGGCCTGGCGACGCACTTCCGCTTCCGGCCCAGCTCCTTGTCGCGCCTGACTCGTGTCTGCTCCCGAAGATGTTCTCTATTGTCGATGGACCAACAGGATGATACGTCGAAATCCATCTTTGTATACTTCTCCATGGCTCTGTGCCAGTCCTCTATTCCGACATGTGAGACTTGGAGCCAGTCTTGGAACTTAAGACTGCTCTTCTTGCTCCTCCTTGCCCCGGGCTTTTGCCATCTGGAGGAGCGGCGGTGTCTTCCTGTAGAGCTTCAACACGGCCAGGTATGGGCGCCTCATGGAAATCGCGCGCTCGGTGCGATCTGTCATTTGCTGGATCAAAAACGTCGCCCACCCCGTCGGTATATGCGTGAAGCGCGTTGCGGTCAGCACTGCCAGTGTTCTGAGGGCCGGCATAAAGCGAATCCTACTGTCGAGTCAGATCAACCTCACAACGCACAATGGGATTGGCTTTACGAAGTAAATAGAAATGACCTCTTCGTTGGCAATGGTTTCCGGTACGGAAGCATGCTCTGAATGCGGTAAGAGAGGGGATGGTAGTGGTCGAAGAGCGCATGTGTGATCAAGCATATTGCTTGAAGGCGAGGTAGGAGGATCCATATTGTCAACAGGTAGTTTTGCCGTTGCCTCTCCTACGCTACTCCTTTTAATTTATACACGGCATAATATTCAGAATATGCTCGGGTGTTCTACGGACTACCTACCTGTATGCCAGGATAATGCTATCCTATCGTTCCACAAGCTTGCATGACTACAAAGCCGTTTATTCCCTCGCAGCAATCAGCGGGCGATCTTAGTGGATTCTCGGAGTTACCCCAAGCAGCAGGCGAGTCGCTCCGGACAGCGCTGCTCCCCGGACTCGCCTGCAATTGGTGAACCGTGTGGGGAGGGTGGCCAAGGCGTACAGGAGGCCATAGCACAGTACTAACACCTCAGTAACCTTCTCCATCTATGCGAAAGTGTGAGGCAGTGTTGGCTGAAGTGGGTCATGCATGGATCGGCTTGGAGCCATCGGCACGACCTGCAGGATTGCTAAGCTCCTTGCCGCCCCGATCCTTTCGGGTTGGTCTACTTTTTCCACAGTAGTAGATCCATGACACACAGCCCAACCGACTTGTGTGGTGAGCTCACCTTTTTCGAGAGCGCGCCATGGCAAGGGTTTCACATATAAGGCCTCGCCTCATCCGCGAACCACCATCACCAGTCAACCTATCAGCAAGCCACGAAACTCGCATTTTTGTCCGATCAATCACAGCTCAAAAAAAATGAAAATCAAAGCTCTCCTTAACAAAGGCTTTGGTGAAGAGGGCCCGACGAAAACTGAAACACGCCCAACGTTGCCTGAAGAAGTGGTTCTTGATTATGAGTCGCATGATTCCTCTTCTCCTTCTGGTGTGTATCCAAACTCATCCGCACTGTAGAGGTGCTTATCCGTCTGTCCAAACACTACAGAACCGAAAGAGTGTAGTGCAAGCCTCGAGCAGGAATCCCGCAGCCATGAGCATGGAATTTCCGGTAAGAACCTCTTGACTTTATGTAAAGTCTCCACTATGCTGAAAGAGTCCATTGATAGTTCCCCAATTCATGTCCTACTGGACCGAAGGAGATCTAACTCGGGAAGAGCTCCAAGATTCATTGAAGAATGTCAATCGCCAGGTTGTGGAGCTCAGCGATCGGGACTATTCAACTCCTGGACAAGTCTGTTGCTTGACCATGTGCAAGATAAATGATGAGTCTCTTCCATTGGACGAGCGCAGGTACACCGCTACATTTAACATGAGCCGTATCTCGAGTATATTACCATGTCCTTCATTCCATGGAGATTGGGCGCTAACCTCAGACCAGATTCCACCGACCTGCCAGACAATGATTCTTCCACTGAGGTGGATGCCTCCGAGGTTTCTACCGAGGGGGATGCCACCCCGCGTTCGGCTGACTGCAATGGCGACTGCGAAATCGAACCCCCCGAAACGCGTGCTCCGGAGAACTACCGACAAGTCAAAGCGGCTGCGGAGACGCCTCATTTGGGCTCTGTGAAGGAGTTTGCTAGACCAGACAGTGGCGTTGGCTATGTAAACTCCCCTACCGGAGACGATTGCCGCTTCGTACGACCTGCAATCCCTCCCAAAAGAGCAAACACACCTCGCTCCACAGTTGAAAGTCCTACCGGAAGGCAATTGTTGGGAAAGCGGCCGGCGGACAACACGGAGGACGAGGAAGAGGATGATGCTCCGAGATTGAAGAGGAGGTCGTGGCGAGGGGCTTGAACTACTAGGTCTGTTTGGCTCACTGTGAAAGGTTGCTTGGCTATATAAGCTACAGTATCGCAATCAATGCATGCCGTGCAGTCTTCCTGTTTTCACTGTTGGGGCCAAAGGCCACTGGGGAAGATTGAATGGGTTGCTTCGTGATTGTCTTGCTATGTACCAATAAACCTCTATATCAATGGAAGTTGGGCAAACCTCCTGCTTTCACCGTTGAGGTTGCTGGCTGAGCAAAGTCGGCCAGCTCCAGACCCAGTAGAGCGTGAAGGTAGTGCTATCTACGCGATCTTGGGGTCGCCGCGAGTCTGTTCCACACCACAGGTCTCTCTCTTCCGTTTCGGTGTGCGCTCGCTGTGATAGAGCTTGCCGCCGCGCGGACTCCTGGATGGAAACAAGCAGCTTATATATCATGTAGCAAATTTCCTGATGTTTGCTTACAGGAACGACGACACAGTGGAAAGCCGGTCGCACGCGAAGAGGGTGACGTGCAATCCCATCGCCGGGCACGAGCATGGCTTTCGATGTCTCGTGTGATACTGCGAGGCCTGTTTCGGCGTGAACGGCAGAGTGGCAAAGAGAAAAGCTCTACTCTGTATCCCATATGTTGTGAATCGAGAGTGAGAGTACGGCAATGGCCGCTCTCAGCTGGAATCTATTAAAGATCTTGCACACGTGGAGAGATACACGCAATTGATTCGAAATGAAGTCTACCCTGCTAATACTCCAGCCGTACTCCTAGCCGTCCATCGGAAGTTCAAGAAATTGATCACCCGGCTCAGGATCCTCAAAGCCCATCAATACGTCCCAAAGATCAGCCATGTCCCGATCCATCAAGAACCAGAACAGAGCCATATCGAACGGCTCGTCGCCTGGTCGGAGCACTGGGGTATCATAAAGGTAGCCGTAGAAACGCGACTCGTAGCACATCAACTCAACGAATGTCTCCTCGGGGAACAGGCGACGGCTCTCAATAGATCTCTGTGTCTCGACGCACCAGACCTTTCCTTCATGCTCCCAAACTTCCAGCCCGTATCCAACCTGTTCGAAGTTGCTCGGTTCGACATAGGGTGCGAAGTCGCCTCCGTTGAGTACCGCGGGCCGTAGGGTCGGAGAAGGTTCATAGGTTTGGGTGAACTCGTCTTGTAACACCGGTGGTAAGGCTTCGCGGTACCCATCTTCAGCAATGGTGTTGTGTTCCAAGAACGACCCAGGCATATATGGGGACACTGCAAGGGCATTAGCCGTGATACTGCGAGGCCTGTTTCCGAAGTACTCACTTGGGCTGTCCTCGATCGGGGTTACGGATCCCTCGCGCCAGTAACCTGCAGAAGTTGCAGAGGGCCCGGGCCAAAAAGATAGTGTCTCTAGTTGCAAAACATTAATGAGTAGCCAGCTATGATGGGTAGTGCCTAGCTTACCAAAGGATGGCCCAGAAGAAGCCCCTTGTCGTCCCTCTTGAGGCTGGGCTGTCTCCGTCGAGAGTTGCTGCAAATCTGCAGTGAGCAGCCTCCATGCTTCGGTGACGTTCGAATCCACAAGTAGGTCATCGAAGCCAGGAGTTTCTGCTTCGTCCATCATGTAAGGCATCGTTCGTGAGAGCTGCTGATATCTGCAAGCCAGGTGAGAAAAAGACAGACGACGATTGAGAGTGAGTGCGTTCTACTGCGGCAGGAAAAGCCAGCCTAATAACTGCTTTTAAAGCCGATCTGCAAGGTCGGCCTGCCGGGTGTCATTCCGAGGAGTACCCCTTGTACACTGGGCGCGTGCTCTGTCGTAGTCACTGTCAATCATCTCAATGGAAATGTTCGGGGCTGGTATCAGGGATCGCCCAGCCGAGGAAGCGGGTCAAGGGATGACAATGCGGCACAGCAGAAATGAGGAAATGAAGGATAGGGGTGTTGCTTGCAGCGTTAACACTTCTCATTGCTATCTATTAAATGTTGCCGACCCTTTCAGAACTACGCAAGAGCAAAATACATCGGGAACTGTAGTAAATGGTTGTAGAACAGTCAGTGGACAAGGCAGAAGCATACTGCAGGGAGAGGCTACCCGAGGAGCTTTGCCATGACTCAATCAATGCTTCCTCGCCGAGCTCTTGGGTGGTGGGGGCTGAGTTGGCTTCGGGGTCCCCGTTGTATCATAGGCACCGCGTCCTCGGGCGCAGCTTTCGGCTTGTTCCTGCTCAACATAATGACGCATGCTAAATACGGGTATTTAAGTGCGAGCTACATCTTGTATGCTACCGGGGGGGGGCTCTGGTCACTCACTTTTATGAGTGTGGCGTTGGTATCTCATTTCCTGGAACAAAGGTATACCCTTAATGATTGAAGCATCCGGAACCGTACTCAATGGGATGCTTTCACTCTCGTTCTGGCATATATCCCGCCTAAAGCGCGTTATCCCAATTGCTTAATGCGCCAAGGGCTCAGATGAGATGTTACGGACGAGGCGCCGTCCGAATAGTCCCGTACGTGTCTGTCACCTGGAGTTGGCCCACCCTCCATGGATACCTCCGCTCTTGCATAGCTTCTTCTATGCATGAGCCTACAAGGAGTACTCGCCCTGGATCAAGCTCACCCCTCTCGAGCTCGAGATTGCGGGATGAAGAAGCGAGGGATCTCATACTGCACTTGTCCCTCTGGTGTCGCTGAAAGTAAGGTCGACGAGCGATGGTAAGACACATTCCACACAGTAGGTAAATGCTATATTCTTACGTGAGTGCGAGCTCTGAAAAGACCATCACGTAGGCTATTGCCTGGCGTTGCCCGCCGGTCACTTCAGACCCTCCGAAGGCCTACTTACGGCACGTGAGCTCGGTATAGCGAGGACCGTGCAAAACACCACATGCATTCTCTCTTACCGCAATGTCTATCCAATCTGGCGATTTCGTCTCGGCCCTTTGTGCTCCACATCTAAATGGACATCCTTCCGTCGCGGGTTCGGAGAAGCAGCTGAAACGCAACCCTCTTCAAGAAGGGTTAGCGTGCCTGTTCGCTGGAAACCCCAAGCATGTCCAAGAGATAAAGGCCGACGAGTAATCGGGAATAAAACCATACAGCCGCATCTTTTCTACTATTGGCATGTCCTACGTGGCGAGCTGCATCGAGGTGCCGCACGACCGTGCTCGATCTGCTGCATTCATTGGATTGCCGTTCAAAGCCTGTCCCAGGGGGGTAGTGGTCGAGCGTGCATGACGGTTTACATCGACCACACGAAGCCGATGAGACGGAAGGAACCGGCACGTCTCGGCCGTTGGCAATCTTAGCTCCGCCACGCGTCCCCGACATCAACGAATAGGATGTTGTGCCATCACTACCCAGACCCGCTTTAGCGGCAACGCGACAGCCATATGCCCCACGCAAAACAAGGTTCCGCGAAGGTCCGCACCGGCTCTAGGTTGGCGTGCCCGCTTGTTGGAGAGGGGGCGGGGGAGCCCCACCTTGGCCAAGAGTGAGTCACACCACGCTGGCCCGCTTGAGCGCAGCTTGTACGGACCGCCAGTGGGCTTCGACGCTGATGTCCTTTTACAAAAGCGCTGCAGGGATTCTTCTTCCAGCCCGGTCACATACGGAGATACCACGCACCGTTACTCACGGCGTGCTAGCCTTTTTACCGTGCCTCTGCCGGTCGCCATGGGACGTTTTCAGAGCAAGTCGAAGGTGGAGGACATCAAAAGGGATATGGGATGGAATGAAACCCAATGGAAGCGATTCCTTGTAAGTCCGCAGGCAACAATTACTCTGCTTGTTTCGAGATGCTCATAGACGGAGACTGTCTCTTCCAGGGTTGTGCCCAAGCTTCTGGACAAGAAGTATGGACAAGAATACAAGGAAAACGATTACTGGTTCAATATTCCAAGACCAGAGATGATCACCTGGGACGACATACCGCTTATTGTTCGCGAAAGAATGCTACAGGATGTGAATGCCGGATTGGTATACGATCGTGCTACGGCCGACCTCGACCTCTTGGAATGGCGATTCCGGCCGATTCTACTACGAAAATCCAGTAAGTCTACAGTAGAACTCTATCGTGTATCTTTTTTTTTCTTTTTGATTAACGTTCCTGGCGTGGTAGAGGAGACCCCATCGTTGCAGCCAGAAAATCCGCCTATGGTGACTCCGCCCCTTCAGTCGGCAGACCATATTGTGTCGGGCTCACGGACTTCCTCGACTGGTCCATCAGGATCTGCTTATTCAGGACCTTCATCGTTTTGGGATCCTGTCGCGGCAGCCAGGAGTGGAGGGTAGGAACGATCTTCGCACATGGACGGCGCGAAGCCTCTACCGAACACTCCTTCAGCGGGCTCCGTCGTCGGGTAACATGAAGCTTTCCTCGGCTTTTTCTTGGATCGCGTTGTTCGATTGTTCTTCAGTCTCCGTAATAGAAATGGATTCTCGGACCTTAGCGCTCTGTGTTTCCATGCGTACTTCAGTATTTACTCGTCCTCTATCACACACGTCTCGTTCTCCAGCTGGATTATCATGGTATGTAGGCTGTCCTGCATCGCTTTTTAACGGTCGCCTGATCTGCCAACTCGCCTCCACGTTTCCGCCCCGCCCCGCCCCTCACTCCCTCATCCACCACCGCCGCCGTTCCCCCTGTACCGTACATCGCCAATCTCGCTTGTTCCATCGCCGTGTCCTTTTGGCATTCTCGCTTTGCACCTTCCTCGGACGTACTGCAGTGGGTTGAGTCAGGCCTCGTGCTTGGAACTCCCCTCGGGCGCGCTCTGCAGTGGCAGGTCTGAACGCATGCTACCGCGCTTGGTTTGCTTCCGCTTGCACTCTTTCCGGATGTCTCCTGCAGTGTCTTGGGTCTGGCTTGGAATCAAGGCGACATTGCCCGTCTCGTCCCCAAAAGCCGGCTGGCGCGCCGCGCCTTTGCCGACATCGTCCAGCACATGCAGGGAGAACCACATTGGAACGACAACGCGCGCCGCTTTATTCACTTTGCGCAGTATACCGGTTCGGATGGCGATTCGGATGCCACCATTGTTATCGGCGGAGTACGGTGGTATGGGTACTGTCGGTTGAACTGGGACATCCCGCCAGCCCACCCTGTGCTTGGTTGGGTTCTGGGAAGCTCTCGCCTAGACCTGCCCGACGCCGTCGATTTACCGCTCGCTCCTCATTCCAAACAGTTTCGCGTTGCAGGCCGCCACTGCCGTCTTACCCACAACTCCAAGAGCGTGAGCTACCTCTCCATGCCCGAGTATCTGGGCGAGTAGAAAAGCCCTCAGGTCACCTGGGTATGATTTACGTACGATCGGGTGCATCGAGGTCATTGCCACCGGAAGAATGATTGGATCCCGGCCTTTACTTCGACACTGAATACGAATTCTCAATCACATCGGTAGCAGCAGCTTGCCGCTAGACAGGCGTGTGGCAGGGGAAGCTGGCAGGATGGGGCAGCGAAGCGGTCATTGAAATCGGGTGCTGAGGCTGCGCCCGACACTCGGAGCCTCGGCGGGGTTTCACTGTGGAGTGGGACTAAGCTCGATGTGTTCTGGAATTAGGCACATCAGGCGGAATGCTCCATTTCTGATCCGTGCCGCGTTAGTTCATGTGTGAACCGTTATTGGTCAGATATCTGGGAAGGCGGGAAACGATTGTTACGCGGGCTTGCGTGGTCAGCTGCGGAGCTAGTTTGAGAACGTGCAGCCGCGCCAGCTCGGCGAACATGGCGGCCACGGGGCGTTCCTTGCGGGACGCGCGGATGTAGGATTCGGGGGAGATGACCGTTGGGGAAGGACTTCCATATTCCATTCGTGCCGCATGAGATATCGTTGCGTGTCCCACATGTTCCGTTGATATGATGGCTTGGATTGGTGCGATTACAGGAAGATATGAATCGGCTCAAGAAGACGGGACACCTGGAATCGGTGGGACGTTTTGTCATGCACAGTGACTTGGCACTTATCCCCGTGTGAGACCCGTATGAATCACGCTCAATGCCAAACGCTTTGCCACGTCACTCGGGACGGCACGGCGGGCACCTGGAACAGAATGTGGGCCATTTATATACGAAATCGATAGCTCCGGGCTGCGAGATCACTCGTCCTTTGCCAGGGTATAGATTGCCCAATGCTTGTACATGCATTATTCGCACCGTATATGCATTACAGTACTGCACAACTAGGAATGCATGTATGTAACTCGAGATCTCGTGACCGCACTTGATCGGTAGAAGTGAATAAGGCGTCACACGCAAGTGAGAACCAGGTATGTCGGACGCCAAGTACCTGCGACCCTATGGACTTCGATCCTGTGCACTTTATCAGCAGCGGACATGCACCATACATCTCTCTGCTCTCATTCTTGACCCACTCTCCAAAGTCGGAAACTCAACATAACCCAGGAGTATTTTTCGTGATGATCGCGTATCCAGCTTGGCCGTTGGAGCGCGATATCCCGACATCCAGGATTTCGGACGACGAACTCCGCGAAAGTCTCAAATACGTCACGAAAACCGGCCCTTTAGAGGTAGCTCCCGCTCCTCCAAGGTCGTCGTATCCATTGATTCACTTGAGGGGAATGGCTTCGCCGCACGAAGTTAAGGCCCCTCGCAAACGCGTCCAGCCCCTTATCCTTATACCTTCTCCCACCAACTAAGATTATTAGTAAAACCCTTTGCCTTCATGAAAAATGTAGCTTCGAACTGATGAATAAAGGACAGCCCTGTCTACGAATGGAACTTTCAACGAGTAACACAACGCAATGGGTTTGTAGCAGCCGTATATATGGAGGTTGAGCCGAAGAAAGCTTTCTCATCAAACATGTAACATAGCATAAGCGAAAGAGAAAGGATGACTTGGCTTAAAGAGCTTAGTAACTGGAAGTTATAACTTTGCTTTTTCATCGCCGCGCTGTACCGTGCATCCTTACACCCTTTCCCTTTCTACACGGCATGACTCTACCACGGCATGCACAATGTGGGGCCAAAAATATAGCTCACGGCCTGAGCTGATCTAGATGCGGGATTTGTTGTGCTGAGTTCCATTGTGGGCCGGATTACAGGGGACGTAGCCCGTGCCATGTACAGCTACTACCAACCGTTGACCGCGGAGACATTCCACGCATGGCAAGAACGATCACGCAACTGCAACCTAAGAACTGGATCAGTGCGTAGACCTTGGCATTATCAGAGTGATACGTTGATAGTAGACTACTAGCCTTTACTAAGAGGACTTCAATGCCGCCATCCGTCATCCTAGCTCTTTCCCTCTTATATTTAATGCTCCCCTGAGTTTCTGCCGTGGCTGCTCTTCCCTCAGGTGTTGGTCTAGTTGGACAAGCGCTCCTCGTTCGCATAATCTTGATGTAAGTCATTGGTTTTTAGATGGTCCCGACATGATATTAGCTGGCTTTCGTTCTTACCGTTAACTACTTGTGCTCTTCTTAGTATCGGAGAGAAAGCCTTACCGCCCGACGCGGAGTATTTCACGAGACGACCATGGCATTTGCTACAAACTCAACCGAGACGTTTTCAACTGAAACCCAGTCGTTCACGACTGGCATAGTCAGCATCGACGACGAGTCTGAACCAACCCAAGAGGACGGTACCGTTGAGGATGGTTCGCAATCCTGGTCATTTCTGAATACCGGAGTCAGCTACTCGAACAGTTTTCGGCACACCCATGGGAGTGATGACACCGTGGAGGACGATGGAACGGTGAAAGATGAGGAGATGCAAGATGAAACGGAAGTGCTTAATCTATCACTTGCAGAACTCAAGCAATATGTCCATGCTACCATCGCTCATAAGGCCCAAAACTGGGTATGCTACTCTCTTCACCCCACTTCACTATATGTCCCCAGCTCTGACTTATCTTTTCTTTAGAATCTCCCTAGAGTCACGACAATGCGCGATTTCGAGGAGATCCCGCACGGCAGCACCTATGTGATCCCTGGCACCAAGGACGACACCCCGGTCATTATGATGGATGACGTGTCTCCTGAATCGTTGGAAGGTCCTTCATACCTCTACGAAGACTCGTACGAGGAAGTGTGGATACTTGGTACAGGCGACATCGCTTCACAAGATTTCGAGCCCGATAAGCCCTTGATGAGTTGCCGGCCGCGATGGTTGAAGTACGACACCATTTCGCATCTCAGGTCGTATGGAGAGGTATCCATACGCATCTTGGAGACGGCAAGGACTAAGGAAGGCTCCAAGAGGATGTATCGGCTCTCAACCGTCAAGAACGAAAGTGTTGCAATGTCTCTTCTCATGGCTAACAGCCTGAGCGGAATATCCACAATCTTCGTTTTCGTGGACATGCGGGTCAAAGAGGGCCTGATGCAGAAGTTTGAAAGCTTCATCAGGGATCTTAGAATGAGCATTTGTAAACGATCCGAAAGGCATCTTCTCTTCTGAGGGAAGACCACGGGAGTGGCTTGAGGAGGGGTTTTTGGTGGCGTGGCGACATGGTTGGTAGCTCGTTTCTATGGATGTGTTCTCACTTTTTGACTTTTCCATGGTGTTGAGATCTTGGATGAATTGTGTATTCAGACTGTGCTTCTGCGCTGTCGTGATCAGAAAAGACTTCCTTCGGCTGACTCCTCATAGCTGCGCCGCACCGGAGCCGACCCCCTACCGGTGGTGGCTGGCAGCTCCTCATGAAACTACCCGAAATCCCTTACGGCGTCATACGGCAGCTTTCCAGAGCTGGATTCTGCCGATGCAAGTCCAGGCTGAGGAACCGCCGCGGCTGCCTGAGTACCTATTTCCCGGGTCACTGCCTCTCCATCACTGGAGCCAAGTGCCAAAGCCTCCTTCCTTGCCTTTTTTTCTTTTCCTGCGCGAGTCAGCAAGCTCCCGATATGGTTGGTTCAACACGCACCTCTCAACACGTTCCGAATCCATTCGTTCATCCGGCGTTCAACCACCTTTTGTTCGACGGTAGGCGCACCCTGTTCTCGCAGTTTTTGGATGATGGTACTCCAGAACCTCTGCTTGACCGGCAGCGGGAGGTCGTGGAAATTTTTAATTTCCTCAAGTGGAGTTCTGCCCCAGTAGTTCGGGTGGAAAGCCATCAGGCTTTCCCCCTCGGCCTTGGTGATCCGCTAAATTCTCGTCAGCAGAGCGGACAGAGAGGTCCTGTGGGATACTTACGAGGAACTCGGACCACTGGAAGTCGTCGAACCCTACGGCGCCTTTTTTCCAGGATTTTTTCTTGCTCATGTTAGTGACGAGAGCTGTGAAAGCGTGGGATGTGCGGAAGCGCAGGCAAAGGCGGGAGGACCGGCGGGGAGTGTGGCCCGCGCGCCTCGCGTGAGGAGAGGAGGCACACCGCCGCAGTCCATACACCAATCAATTACCACCCGACACCCCGGGCTGACGTGGCTAGCGCACAATCATGTCGTGGTCGCGATCGGAGAACTAATAATGCTTCTTGTACAGCCCGTTGAACCTGGATTATTTGAGCAATCGCGGAACAAGAGAAGGGTGCGCTCAGTGGTACGTAACACCTTGAAGCGCCCTTTCTCACGCCGGGATTGCTTCTGAAGTGGGAACATCCAAGCGAACGCCGTTGATTATTCCGTGCTTTGTCCGGCCGTACCATCCCCCCCAGCTTTTCCAGCTGACCAACGAATCAGAGCTGCCATATCGCGTCACGCACCCGCCCCGTTATCTATCGGCTCCTGCAACTTGAGGCGCTGCGCGCCGATCGCTCGACCTCTTTGGACTCACCCGCACAAGCGTAGTTTCGGTTTACGCCGCCTGCACGCCTTCATGCCCTGCAATCTCATCCACCATCGCCGCCCATCCGCCTGTGCCGTACCGCAGTGGCGCGCCCTGCATGCTGCCGCGCTTGGTTTGCTTACGCTTGCACCTCCCTCCCTCCGGGTGTCTCCTGCAGTGTCTTGGGTCTGGCTATTCGCTCCGAAACCCCCCTTGGGAATACTCGGTAGTGGTTAGGTCTTCTGCGACAGAGTCAAGGCTGCTCCAGAAGCCTGGGTTCCGCTTTTTGCTACGCTGATTGCCGCAGGACCCGAATCATGGCGACCGCCATCAACGCCGTTGACGAGTAAGACGTAGACACCACCGATTCACACTACCTATCGATGGCGTTGACGCGGGGCGGACGCTCACAACCCCAACCCCTTCGAATTCGTCTCCACCATCACCACGCCCGTCATCTCTTCAGCCATCAGCGAAGCAAGGCTCTCTGCCTCCGACCGTCTCATCCGCGCATCTTGACGTTCCTCGCGGTTTGAAACTGGTTGTCGTCGGCCAGCTGTTCTGACGCCTCTATGGCCCGTCGCGCAAGCTGAGCAGTAGGTAGTTCAAAGCAGTCCAAACCCTCGATCGTGTGAAGATGACACGATAAGCCTCTGTACGTGTCCGAAGCATACAGATGCACAAAGTTACTTCACACAACCCATTCCGATGACAGACGATTAAGCTTTGAATCATCCATACTGTCGTAGAAACAAGAGGAAATCTCAGCAGTCTCATTTGACGTACTCAACGTCTGGGGCACGTGACTTCTGTGTGCCCCGCATAGTCATACGCTTCCCAACCGCCCACTCCCCACAACTCTCAACCATCGCGTAAAGCTGCTTCGCCATGGCGAAGCAACTCTTTGAAAAATTTTCTGGCGATCAGATGACCCCGACCATGCTGCAGGAAGCAGCCATTCTTTTCAGTGAGAACTATGGCGTTTGGCCTGAGCGAACTTCTGGCAACGGTACAACGGGTAGGTCGGTTCACCGTCGCGATATTGCTTGCAGTGCTCATTTCCAAGTCAGTCACGCGCGTCAAGCTCAGCGTCGACCGTCTGCGAGCCCAATACCTTCCTAATCCTCCAACGTGTTCCTACGTGAGGGTCACGGTCGACGGTGAGCTCGCCGGGAACGCGTTTGCTTGCCGATGGACGTGCAATGAGCAGACTGTGTGTTGGATAACCCAGCTGGTGGTCCATCGCCGCTACAGGGAGCGGGGCCTTGCAACGAGTCTCCTCAACCAGTTCAGAGAAGACGGGGATGGCGTTTACGGTCTCGTGAGCTCGCATCCTGCTGCATGCCTTGCAGCTGCGAAAGCATTTGGAAGTAGGTCCAAACTCATTCGTTCTCTTGAGGTACTCGACGCTGACCCCAGCAGGATCTTTGGCGACAGTTCCGCTGGGGTTTATGAGAGACCATGCAGAAGCCGTCATGCAGACGTCTCCAATAGCCTACGTCAGGGAGGCCAAAGTGCGTGGGAGTCTTTTCGATCCGAGTGACACGAGCGGTCAAGTCTCTTCTGTCGACACGGGCTTCTTTGTGGACCATACCCAGCCGCTTGAGGCTTTGGGATGGATTAAAGAAGAGTTGGACTGGCCTCTTGGAGAATTACACGACGGACACGAGTTTCTCCTCATCCTCGAGGCAAGACGTCGTCCGCGATCCCGATCTCGGTCCATCTCTCGCCCTACCCATAGAGGTTAGTGGGTTGCTGTCCAGTAGTTGAGTGGTGTATGCAATTGCGTTCTGTCTCTAATAAGCACGCCTGTCACGCAACATATACCGTATAGTCGAAGCCAAAATGGATTCAGAAGAAGCTTCTCATAACCCTTACAACTACAAGACTAACGGGTTACCGCCCCGAATACCGGTTGTAGATCCCTCTGAATAGTTTCGAGCAAATATGTGCCAACTCCCGGGATTAGAAATTGACGCTCTTTTTTCTGGAGAACATTCTGGGCCCGCAGCCATGCAAGTCTGGCCCCGTTATAATCACCGTTCTGAAGCCTTGTGGAAGAAACGTACAAGTGAACAACGCCACACGTGAAGACTTCATCTTCAGAAGGATTGTACGCCTCATTCTGCCTCAAGACCCGAAGCCAATAACGTTCAGCTTCGCTTGAGGGAGATAGCCGTGCCCAACAGATGAGTGCTCGCACATGCCCTACCCGGTCGACTATATCGGGCTCGGGCAACCCTTCGTAGATAAGCAAAACTTCCTCCAGGAAACGTCGTGCCTGTTCGCGGCGATCGGTTCTGATTTCGATCTCGATTAGGGAAAGTAGCAAGCGTCGAAACCCCTTTAGGTCACGGCCGTTTTCTCTCAGCAGTTCAATCTCCGGCTCTACAACTCGCCTCGCGTCGTTTAAGGATGTGGTTACCCCTCTGCCGAGGCATCTTTGAGCGTAGTCGAGCTCACACCGGAGATCCGTAAGGCTTGCCATGATTAGACGCCGCTTCCCGGCACGAAGACTGCAATCTCCGTAACATACTTCAAAGCATTCCAGCGCTTCGTTGAAGTAGCCTTGTCCTCTAAAGGTTTGGCCAGCGTGATATACTTGATCCCAAACTACGCCTCCGTGTAGCTGAGAAATATCGCGCGGTGGCTGCCATTTGTGGGACTCTTCATGTGATCTGGCGAAGTCGAAGCGGTAAACCTGATTTTTTGCTTGGGAGAGGCGGAGAGTACCAATCAGATGATGCGATTGTGGAATATCATTGGAGTGCGAGCTGAGGAATTTTTGTATGACGCCTTCGGATCCATGGATATCGCCTTTTAAGCGTAGCAGAACGCTTTGCTGATGTGCAATCTCAGCTTGTAAAAAGACTGAGGAATCCTTCTTCTGAGAACTGGCGACAAGATCAAGTAGATGTTGCCTCTGGCTCAGCGTGCCGAATCTGGAGGCTAACAGCAAGGCCCGAGTGAAGGATGCATTATGATGCATAACCCAGTGTCTTTCTGAGCATGATTGGGAGATTCGTTGAAGAATGTCGAGCATAACCTCCCTCGTTGATCGAGACCTGGGCCCGTGAGCTTTCGCGGGAATCACAAACTTGAGGAAAAACGAAGCACCACAGCTCAAAGGCTTGATGGGTCCAATATGCTAAGAGCCAGTCGTGATGCAGCTGAAAAGGCATGGTCTGGTAGATGCGACACCCCTTGTCATGAGCCGGCTCTTGCACTTCAAGCTTGGAGAGCGATAGAAGCTTCTCGAGAGCTTCGGCCGACCTTGCCTTGTCCGAAAAGATATGCCTGAGGCCCACGTGGAGGAAAATGTCGTGCACTGAATCTCTATGCAATTCCGGCGTCTCGATCCGTTCGTTTTGTGAGTTGGCTGTACAGTCGAAAATGACTTCCGGGATCCTTCCTCCCATAGCATGGAATAACGGAAGCATGGTGGCATCGGGAGACCGTATAAACCCCTGAGGGTTTGCGCTAGGCGTATGAATCTGGGAGTAGCCGAGTGCTTGCGACACTTTTTCCAGGCTAATTACTGTCAGTGTCAATTTCATTTGTTGATTGAATAACTGGCTTCAACGTTGGTTCCCAATCAGTGATAATTTGTGGGATAAACAGGTCTCTCCTTGGGTGATTCGCTTTTGGTTGGTAGCTCGTGTATTCCGTCTCACTAAGTCGTCCAACGATGTAGTCTTTGCTCTCATCACAGCACAGATCCGCATATTGATAAGTGGCTGGTCCATCTGTGGTACAATAAGTCACGTTGTTACAAGTGCACTTCCTGTAGAAGACTTACAGAGGGAAAAGCCTGACGTGGCTCGATTTACGGTCCAGCCAACAATTGAGAGCCTCCAGATGAGGCTGTTTGCCCAGATGGCACCCTTCCGTAGTCTTGCGAGATACCAGTCGTTTGCTTGAGAGACTGATTCTCTCATCAACGCGTTGAGAGTACGTAATGGTACTAGACCTACTGATTCTAGAACAGCGCAGTAGGAGAGAAAGAAGACAAGAAGAAGGCGGCCGCATGGTGACTTCGTGATTGTTGTATTTTGTAGGAGCGATGCGATCCGCGTAGCAATAGACCTTGCCCTTGGAAGCACGGCATTCTTGCTGGTCAAGTCACGATAGGGTGGTCCAATAGGAGCGTTAACAGTCGTTTCAAAGCCTACCAAGTCTGGTCGGCCGATCTCTTCCATGCGCCTGTCCCAATCTTGCGCCTTGGGGACCCTGTTAAGGAGGGTGTTTGCCACACTCTCCCATTTCGGTGTATCCTCCCTCTTCCGTTTCCTCGATCCGCTTGCTCTTCCTGCCGTGGAATCCGGCTGAAACTGCCATTCATGCGCCCCTTTAAGTTTGAGTTCAGCTGCGCCTCCTGGGTTTGTGGAGGCACACCCAAACGGGTGGCGGGTTTCCTTCGGCAGGCGCTTAGCCTTAGGCATGATCCGCGGGAACGGGATTCAGGGTGCGTAGCCGTGAGTGGAGTGAAAGACGCGCGTAGCTATCTCGTGAGACAGATGATGGGGCTGACCGGAGACAAAAATCCCTGCGATGCTTGCATGAGCGGGATTCCAGCCACGCTAAGCCTGTTTTGCCAAAGGACTGAAGTTTCCTTTGGCAGAAACGGCTTAGCGTGATGCAGCTTAAGGCCGCCGGCCAACACTTTTATAATGTCCTTTGAGAGGCAATTCCTTCCATATCCTACTCATCCAGATTTGAATAGCAATGCCGAATAAATCGCCATACAACGTTACTGGAGCACATTCACCTTTCGAGCAAACTTACAGAGTAGAAGCCTCGAACTCTTTCCATCAACAGCCTCTTGGGTGTGTTCCACCAGACTTCAACGATTTTCTTACCATCTGACAACCCGAAAGAAAGCGCATTAGAGACTCCAATGAAGCTTCTTGCGAGCCACCATCTTCGTCTGCGGTTCTTGATAACCGCAGCCCTGTTTTTCCGCTGAAACCTTCGCTCCGGTCTAATAGTTCGTCTCAGGTACCACGGTCCATGTATGAAACCTCTTTCGTTCAATGACCTGAGACTGACCTTTTAAGAGGCCCGTCGGTGGTAACAAGAGGCGCCGCGTTCACTTTGAAGATAGCCAGACGGAACGGCCCGTAACACCAGAAAATTACGCTAATGGAGGGACCCCACCGCAAAGAATGTCTGTGGAGCCTTTACCTACCGAACCCGAGCATCAAGGTATTAATGCACCAATTTGTGGAAATGTGGAACAGACGTCTCTCGAGGAACGCCCTCGGGAAACACAGATGGTTGAGAGCCTTAAGCCATCACAGGTGAGCTGGGAGACTATGAATTAAGCTTCGAAGTAATGCTGATAAATCTACAGATATGCCGAGATTGTCGGAATGCTTTATGGAATTGTGTATGTAAGTGTACGGAAAGTACTTGCACTGCTTCTTATAAGGTCAACTGTGGACATGACGTGAGGACGTTTAAGGAACCTTAGTATCCACGTTTTTCGCTCTTCCCCGGTTCCCTTTATGATGCTACAATCCTGTGCAAGCTTTGAAACCATACATTTTGATGCATTTTGATGGTCCCCGGTGAAGAATCGGTGCTCAGTGTCCCTCTATTTCTCTTGTAAATGCCTTTTCCTCGTTTCAATCTGATGAAAAGCCATACCACACGAGTAGATATGGCACAAGACGATCTCATGACAATCGAGGTCCGCTTCCATGTATGTGGTTGAGCAATGTAATCCACCAGCAATAGCAGTAAGCACTAATGTAAAATTGGCGCATACCCCGGCTCATCTGGCCGGATCAAGTGCGTCTGCCTTTCAGGCAGCACTGTTGCCTTGTTGCCCTGTTCACTGCACATCGGATATTTAAGCGCCGTCGCCCCTCAGAAGCATCCGACAGACACAATCAACGCCTCGCTCAATGGAGGATCTCAATCTTGATGACGGCTACGTCGTTCTCGGGTTCCACTCGAGATCGGAGTCCGACGACACCTCTACGCGTGTTACTGCTTCAGCGACGAGCGATGGCGGAGTTATTCTGAGTGGCACAGCAACCACAAAGGAACCGATTGCGACCGCAGCTTCAACGGCTTCGACGAAGGATTCTCCAGGAACGGACAGCACCGCTACGGTCATGCACAATGACTTCCCCATTGCCGAATGTTCCAAAGACGTTGATGCAGCAGAAAATGGGTGTTTTACCCCGTCTTACCCGGCCATCACGCCTTCTACTGCTATCTGCAGACAGACCCCCAGAACCAACGCTCAAAAAGGCGTTTTCGTGTGCGAGAACTTATCGCCTCCGCCTCCTCCTCCTCCCTCATGGACATCACCGTCGCCACAACCTTCAGCGTCTCGTCCTCCTCCTCCACCACCACCACCGCCCTCAGGGGCATCGGCGTCATTTGTACCGCCTCCTCCTCCTCCTCCTCCGTTCGAACAACCGGCATACTACACTATCTCGAGGCTGAACACAATTCAAGGATTCCGAGAACTTAGCACGTCGCTTCAAACAGTGGCGATCATCAGTGGTCTCGGCTTACGGATCACTGCGTTTCTTCCCGACCCAACGGACAACCAAAACCGACCCGACGAGTACATGTCATTGATACAGGGACATCAGGAGGGATCATGGGTTTCGCGCACTTTGAAGCGTGGCCACGCCATCGACAAGGAGAACGAGTTCATATACTTGGACCGGGCGTCCATCCTATTCCAGGATCGAGGCTTTTTCGATGGTCGGAGAGCACGGTATGTTGTCATCTTCAGCACCGCCGGACGAGAAGGTCCGGGCTCCCATCATACGCAGCTCGAAAGGTTTTTGTCTTGTACAAGCCCCGGAGAGGCGGTTGCGGAGATTGTCAGAGCTGTTTGCCTCGGGCACGATGTCAAGTCCGTCTACGCGTCTTTGCGCCGTGATGATGCCGAGTCAGAAGAGAACTTTCGGGAGTCCGTTGAGATGGAAGCTTTCAAGCGCGGCTGGGGACTTGAATGGTACAGGAGAAAGGGTGTCGGTGCCTATCTGGTCTACTTGTAGATTGTCATGGCTCATGGGTTTATTTTTTTTGTTTACCATTCCCTTGTCTGAAATTTTTCAACACTCGTTTCATGCTGGTTCATGACAACAAGAAGAAAACAACAAAACAAAAAGAAAAATACCAACCCAACCCCTCTCCCCTTCCACACACGCACGCGCGCACATATGCACGCTTTCCCTCTTGATTTTTTCTTAGAGTAGCTTCTTTTTCGGAAACAATAACATCTCGGTTTCGTCTCGCGCCGCAACCATGCTTGATCTGTGTCATGCTGGGCGATATGCTCTCCCAGGTTGCCTGGCCCGTTCTCGCCCCCTTCTTCCTTGCTTGTCACTCTGGCCGCCTTCCGGGAGCCCGAAGTGCTGCCTGACGCTGCCCACAACCTATCCAAGTGAGAGGGTACCCAAGCGGGGTTAGCAGGCGCTGATCAATCCTCTTTGAGCGGGGGCGAGGAATCCTGAACGGCGTGCCTCTCCACTCACGTGGGTAGAGGCGGCTTGCCGCCGGGCAGAAATCCGCCCTCCATCCCCAGAAAAGGAAACAGGTTGCCCCACGGCGGAAAGCTACCTTTTGTGGAATTCCGCTGGTCGGACAGCGCACTTCCAGGAAGACCGGGTATCATGTCAGGAGTATACACAGTACGGTCGCACGAGAATGCCTCATCCAATTGGAAGATGCTTCGCGAGGAACACGTGATTACTATGAGTCATACCCATCCCCGCATTGGTCACACTTTCGCATCTGCAACTGGACAGAGAACCGTTGTCACTCCGCCATCCCGCCGTCCATCTAGTGATGAAGGACCTCCGAAAGTCAGATCATCAGACATGCTTCTTGTGCCAGCGATCGTTGTCGAAACAAAAAACCCTCAAGCGTAGAGCCGCCCTTGACATGGTTGCAATAGACTCTAACGCTCTTATCAGTATTCCGTGATGGCCGGGTAGAGACACCCGGACCCCAAGGTCTGTCAGCGGCTACTCCATGCCCAAGTCTTCAACGAAGAAGCGCCCAAGACTATCCCGTACCACAAAAGCAGGACGCCGTGCTGTCGATTCACAGGGATTGCTTCCTCCTCGTCAAACGCCATGTACCGGAAGCTTACCCCATCATCCTATGGAAGCTCGGGGATCTTTTGCTTCCGAAGATTGCGGTGCGTGTGGAGAAAAGGCAAGAGAAGCAGAAGGCCCTTTTTGGATACTGTTTTGCCACCGCTGCATCGTTTGAACAACAGATCCCAGTGAACCATCCGGACAAGCTCTTGTTTTCCAAGTACTTCCTTGGACTTCCGCTGGAACTCCGCCTATCCATTGCGGCTTTCGCATGGCCCTGCGACTACCAGTACCCTGCCTTGATATTTTGCGAATATCAACGCCTACTCAAGACCTTATTGGATGATCAGCCCGAAGAGGAGAAGAGACTTGAGAAGATCGACTGGAAATTCTCGTATTCTCTCAAACGTCTCAGTGTCGGTGGAATCGAATACATCCGCGGAGTCTACAAAGGGTCTGGCAACGATCTCTGGTTCAATTCTGATTCTGACTTTCCTCACGGCAAGGTCATCGTCTGCTATGGAGAACTTGGCGTCGTAGACCTTCAGCTGTTGGAAGCAAAAGATCTCGGAAAGGAAACCCCCAACGCTATTTGGTACAAGGTACTCCCCATGCCGACCGAGGTCGAAATAGATCAAAAGGTTAGTAAGTTCGGTAACTGGTGTTTTTCTTATTGAACAACGGTACTTGAAACATATTGACTAACTTTTTCTTATAATAGCCACTGATCATGCTGGATGCGAATCTATCAGCCCCAGGGCAGCAACTTCAGATTTGGGATACGCCAAACCCTCCATCGCTACGGGAGCACAACACGTTCAAAGATTGCACGCGAGAACACAACACACGGTACGGCCTGAAGTGCGTGACATTGGAAAGCATATCCGGCATCACCATATGTTTCTGTGCTGGCGCAATTGCCAGCATTCACAGTCACAAAGATGGCAAGGACCGAACTGTAGAGTCGGGGTTACCCCCGCTCGACGAGGAGAGTTCTTTCAGACTGGTGCATGTGTTTCTGCCCTTCCAAAAGTCCGAGTGCATCTCTCGGATCCTAGTGCGACAAAACGATGACCAGGAACGGGCTGCAGTATTAGTTGTAAGTACAATTTCGAGCCGCTTCGGCCGTCTTACTAAAACCCCAAAGGTTCGCATGAGCTCAGGGAGGAGTTACACGCTTGGTCCCCATGTTCCGCCGCAACACCGCGAGTTCTACTCGTTTACTTCACTACAGAGTAAGACCGACGGTGATGTTGCAGACATTTGCTACAGCCAGTCTTTGACCAAACACGACGTCCGTACCCACGTCATGGCCATAGCGTGCCGCGATTTGTCCCCCGTCTGCGTCCGCGATGATCCACCTCTGTGGCCCACGGACCTGCCAGGCCCACCTGGAGCTTCTGGGTACGAGTGGTTCTATTCTGAAGCACAACTCGACAACATGGCAAGCGTCAAGCTATGTACCAACACCAGCGAATCCCATCACCCACTTGTTGGTATGATGATCACCTACGAGGATGGATCAGTCGCCGTTCTTGGGCAATGGCGTGTAAGGAAAGCCTTTCATGCCGAAACCCATGTGGTGCGAGGCTCAAAGGTGATGTCCTGGAGAAGTGACAGTATCCGCAGCCAACATTTCGTCAAGGAAATCACGTTCTACGAAAATGCAACTCAGCTGTCCCCTTCTCAATCCTCTGTATTTGTCGAACTGGAAGGCAAGCTCGTCTGGTGGTTCTCATATGCTGCGAGCCATCTGGAGAAGGTGCCTGGATAGGGAGACCTGCGAATCACGAAGTGCAAGATGGTGACTAAGAGACCATGGAGCTTCGTAGGTAGCCATCAATCAAGTCAAATCACGGGGTCCGGAGCTCAACGGGCTTGAGGAGTTCCGTGCTGAGTATATCAATAGTCACCAGAGCAGTCAGAGAAGCCCCTCACCAATTGCGAATGAAAGGTCCATTGTATTGTGTTTCGCTGGCCAGAATGAATGCAGTCCTTGGTTGAAGAAGGACACGCGCGAGACCTTCGCGGCTGTTGAATTCCCGCTAGAAGCCGAGGGGCCCAGTAGAGAATAACACGAAAGTGTTGCAATAGATGATGAAGAAGGATCGTATTGGACTCCTACTGAGGAGTGGCATAAGGAGTAGAGGGGAGGGTCACCCGAAGGTGCCTTTATAACCTAATGCGGATAACTAAGCTATCTACTAGTACTAAAACAGCTTATATTGCAACATACCTCCTTCGCGTAGTGCCTAATTAGGTAGTGCGTGACATAAAAGAATAGTATTAAGGCTTAAATAAGCAACGAATCTACTTATAACGAGAATCGACCTTCTAACTAGTAAAAGGTAATTGTAAAAGAATCTGTTTTACGACTACTCGAGTAGGCGTAGCCTAGTAGGAAACACGCCCGATTAGTCCTACTATTATAGTAAAGGAATAAATAGCTGTTATTACTTATATAGTAGTAAAAAAAAGGGATTACCCGTTTAGGTAGTAGTTAAAAAAGATAAATGCCTCGCCGTTTACTTAACGAAGTACGGCTGTTTTAGGCACGCGGTTCCTCGGGGTAGCCCATTGCGGAATAAGACAACGTAATAGATGCGCTTAAACTATCTATAAGTTAGTTTACCCTATATTATCTAGCCGATTTTAGTTAAAAGAGTGAACTGCTGTTGTTGTTTATAACAGTAAGGTGGGCTACTTAAGTAGGTGCACGAGTCTAAGGTGTTAAATAAACGCTTAGTACTTCTACTTAGGTAGTGCCTTAGTAAGTCCGTTAGTAAGTATATCTGCCGTTAGTATCTAGCGAAAGTAAATATTGCCCGATTAAGCCTTCTATCGCAACTAGTGGTGGTAAATATCGATATAGCGAAGCTTAGTATTTAGTTTACTAGCGTTCTTCTATATAAGCGTGAGTGTTTACTTATTATTATACTAGACCTTAAGGAGGTGTCTAGGATCGAATATAACTCCGCGGAAGAATCGCTTCTACTAGTAGTACTACTTAGCGGTTTCTAAAAGGGCTAGAAGCTCTACTTCTATTATTAACGTTATAACGGTTAGTTGTTTAGACGCTTTCTAATCTATAGGGGCTTCGAATAGGGTAATTAATAACCCTTAGTAACTTCTACGTGTGGCGAGGTCGTTTATATACGAGGTATCGCTACTAATCGTAAAGATATTCTATTTATCCGGCGTGTTACTATTATAGTAGATGGCTAGGTTGCTTATATTGCCGAGATACTCTAGGACTCTTTAAGCAAGCTAAAGGTAGCGCGAGAAAGGGTTAGTAAGGTAGGAGGATAGTATAGAGAAGGCGTAAGAGACGTCGGAGCGTATACTTACGGTAGTAAACTAAATTAAACTAATCTTACTTTAATACGTATAAACCTCTTTTAGTAAGGCGTTCTTACCCGTATTAGGTACTAACTATTCTTCCGAGGGTAGGGGTATTATAATATTCGTCTTCTTAACGTTATATCTAATTAATAGCGCGTTAATATATAACTCCTAAGAGAGCTATAATAAGCGCTTCTATCGATCGCGAACGATTCTAAGTGCTAAGAACTACTAAACCTCGCCTATTATACGTATTTTATAGCGCTTAAAGAGGTCCTCCTAGAATGCGTTAGCGAATACCTTATCTTACTTAGTAAAGCCTATAATAACGTTATCTATAAAGAAGAATATAAAGAGGCGATAGTTCGCGTAGAGGTAGGGGGTATTAGATACTAGTTCTAGTTCTAATTCGGTTAGAGTATTATAGAAGTATCGTTACTAGAGGGCTAGCGACTTCTTTAGGCCGTATAGTACTCGATTAAGACGTAGAATCTAGTTTAGCGATAGATATATATCTTTAGGTGGCTTGCAAAACGTTTTCTCGTCTAATAAAACGTAAGGAAATGTATTAACGACATTATACTATCTTATTTTAAGATTAAAAGCGTAGATAATCGCTATAAGAGCTCGAAAGATGCGGAAGGCTAGAGTAGTAGCGTAAGTATCTTAGTTAGTTATTTAAAGATCGCCCCGCACGTAAATCCTTACTTTAACCTTTACTAGATAGCCGTATTCGTTAAATTTATACTTAAAGACCTATATAAGGGGTATAACCTCCTTATTTATCTTCTAGGCTTTATAGATCGGTATAATCGTCTATACCTCCTTACCCTAGGCTTGCCGTAGCTTAAGATCGATAGCTTATATAAAATACGTGCCTAGCGGGTATAACTTTACGTCCTTATAGTAGCGTGGTTTAGGGGGTAGGTAATCGCGGTAGATCCGCGGAACCTTATCTATATTATTAAGAGGTCCTTCTATTACGAGGGTAGCGTATTACTCCTTAGAGCTCCGCTAAGTTCTAGAAGAGGCGGTTAGTCCTTACTTTCGTTAACGATAAGTAATTAAATACTTCGTTATAAGTATAGAGGTAAACGATAACCTCTAGGATTAGTAGCTAAATACGTTATTATATAGCATTACTAGGTGCGTATACCTACGCGACCTTTCTCTTTAGGCGAAGATAACTCTAGGTCCTTTTATCTCGCTTGCACGAGGAGTACGGTTGTCCTCTAAGGCGCCTAGATTATATTTATTATCGTATTAAGCCGGTAGTAAACGTCTCTAACGTTTAAGAGCCTACTCGGCTTTACCTTCTAAGTCTTAGCGACGTTTAGGGGTATCGGATAAGCTCTACGAGCTTATTTTCTACGGGGGTTACTCCGCGTTTAATAAGATTAGTATAGGTAAGCGATAATTAGGTCCGGTTTCCTTATTTAGACGATAGTATAGACTATCTTCGGGTTGCTCGCTTTAGTTAAACGACGTGTTTAAATCTTAAGGGGTATTATCTTGCCCGATTAGGATAGAATCTTTAGGTTATTTACTTATATAACGTGTCTAAGGAGTGAAATTTTCCTTAGATAACGACTTATCTAAGTTAATAATATCTTTTAAGCTTAAGCGAATGCGTAGAACGATCTTAGCGGGTTCTTCTTTCGCTTCTAAAAGCTTAGTATAGCTTTCTTACTTCTCTAGGTAGTAGAAGGTAGATTCGTTAAAGGTAACGTCCCTTAAGCGAATAATGCGGTCCCCTAGGGGGTACTATACGCGGTAGATATTAGTAGAATCGTATCTAATAAGATAACTAACGAGTACTCGTTCTTATAGCTTATTACTACGAGGGATGGTTTTATTAAGAGCGTAGGTTTTACAACTATATACCCTTATATAAGATACGTTAGGTTTAACACTATAAATAAGTTTAAACGGTATTTTCTAATAAAGACGTTAGATAGGGGTTCGATTATAAATATAAGCTGCTACTCTAACCGCTTCTAGCTATAAGGACTCCGGTAGGTTTGCTCCTATACGCATTACGCGTGCTTTAAGGATGAGTAAGTATCCTAACCTCTTAGAGTATCCGTTTTAAGTAGGGGTATAGGGAGTAGTAACTTCCTATATAATTCCTCGATGTTGTAGTTCTTATTTAAACTATTAGGTAAAAGATCTTTCGCCATCTAACCTTAGAAACGCTGTTCTATAGCTAAATCTAGTAGGAATCTACGTAAGGGTATTTAGGACTATGCGGTTATATTCGTTCTTAAACACGTATAACTTCTAGATTGCGTAGTGCGTTGCTACGTATTCTAAGTGGGTAATCTACTCGTATTAGTTATATGCGGGAATTAATTAAATAAGGTCCGTAGTTATTCTAAAGAAGGGTTAATCTAACGATTCCTCGTAGTTATTTAAACGCGCGATAAGCTAGTATGCTTTTAAACGCGCGCAAACGTTATAATACGTAGGTATTAGATTCTTCGTAAGCTTTACTCTTTAAACTACTTATAGGAGTGCTTAAATAACTACTTAGCTTATATAAGCGAAGATGTTATACTATTACGTAGTAGGTAGATTACGGGTAGTATATCTAGCCGCGATCCTTAATAGTTCTACCTAAACGTACTCTATAAAGAATTATCCTTCTATATAGATTAGGTTATATACGGGGGTATTAGTATTCTTATTATAAAGATACTTTCGTCTCGAGTCGATATAGACGTTCTTCTCGCCTATTTTAGCGATAGAAACGAGGTTCGCTATAAATAAGGGTATAAAAGTAGTATCGCGTAGAGTAATCTACTTACCTTTATCTTTTCGTTTAGTATTAACGTAAACGTTACTAAATAACTTAATAGGTAGCTTAGTATTACCGTAGACGATAAAGTTATCTAGGCTAGTATTACGTCTCTTAGTATATCGCTTCTTTATATAGCGGTTGTATATATAGTATAAGGATCTAGTGTCTGCTAGCTATAATAGTTAAAGACTAGTAAGGCGTTCCTTACGCTTCGCGGTAAATAAGCTTACTCTAGAATTATTATTAGTAATAACCTTAGATATAAATAAGCTAATAGACGTGTTATCTTCGCTATTTATTATTAAAGCCTACTTTTTCCGTTTAGGCTTATTATTATTGCGCTTGCTAGCGATCTACTTAGATCGAGCGAGGGAGGCTTTAACCCGTTTCTTCGTATCGGGGTTCTTTATTACCTTATTAACCTTATCCTATATCTTCTTATTAGGCCTCTAATCCTTAGGCTTATTTAGATTATTAGGCACTAGATACTAGTATTAGTTATACTAGTAAGGGTAGCCGTAGACGCATTTAAGTAGAGTTAGCTTATTCTAAGGTTACCCGCGTAAGATAGTAGTAAAGGTTGCTCGTAGTTTAGTTCTAAGAATAGCTTACTTCTACCTATAGTACTAGCGATAGTCGGTAATAACGTTAAAGACGTCTTAGTTTATTCTATTATTGCGAATATCTAAAAGCAACGGTATTACGTACTTAGAATCGTGCGCTAGAATCGGCTTAAGAAAGGTTTAAACACCTTAGAGTCCTTAGACATTAGAAAGCTTAATTACGTTTACTTAATATACGTATTCCTCCTAGTCGGATAGCTATTTAGCGATACCTTAGGCCGTTAGTAGGTTAGCTAGTTTATAAAGCTTATTTAGAACTAGCTCTTATCTAATTAAGTATAACGGCTCTAGCCGTACCTTTAAGGCGCGTAGCTAGGTATAAGGGTATACGTCCTCGAGTCGTTATAGTAGTAGTAGTAACGATAACGATATAGAGTCCTTAATAACCGTTAATAGGTTAGAGATTTCCTTCTTAAGCTTATCGTACTCCTTCTTATTCTTACGATAGGACTCTCGCTTCTAGCGAAGTTTCTCTTTATCTACTTCTATTAGTATACTAGTAGGTCGTTTAGGCTTCTAAGGCCTAATTAGTTGCGTTGGACGATATTCTTACGAAGGATTAATAAACTCGAAGATCTCTACCTTCTTTAAATAAGAGATAATAATAAAGTACTATTTCTTCTAGTCCTTAGCTGTCTTAAGTACGACGATTAGCTTAGAGAATAATATAGTAGGTAGTAACGACTAGTAATTAGGCGTTACTAAGCGAGGAGTAAGTCGAGAAGGCGGTTATAGCGCCTATAAGGATTAGAATGTAGTAATACACCGCGACGATTAGCTAATTAAAGTAATAAGAGGTCTAGCAACACGTTATAATGCTTATTATTAATGCTTAGCTATTGTTTTAATAAACTAGTAATAAAACGAGAGGTTATTAAAGTTATTAAGGGCTAAAACGATAACGACGTTTCTATTAGAGATATCGTCTAGATGCCTTAGAACGATAGATGGTAGTTAAGAGGGTGCGCTTAGATAGTAGAAAGTATTTATAACGCGGCCGGGCTTATAACTATTATAATAGATGATAAAGAAGGATCGTATTAGACTCCTACTAAGGAGTGGCATGAGGAGCAGAGGGGAGGGTCACCCGAAGGTGCCTTTATAACCTAATGCGGATGACTAAGCTATCTACTAGTACTAAAACAGCTTATATTGCAATAGAAAGGGACAGGTCCTACATAACAGCTCACGCCATCGACCAACGGAGACCATCCCATCTCCACCACAAACCTTCACGCAATTGATGTGTCGGTAGGAACCGACCTTTTATGATAAAGAGGAAATTCACGTCTGATCGAGGGATCGCATACCGGTATATACGGCCGCCGGTCCACTCGTAATAGGCACCGTCCAGGGAGAAGTGCGTATCTTTCGGAATATTCACGTCGCTTCACCTGCATTAGTACTAACCTCCCTGGGGAGAGCAGAATACCCACATTCCATTTGTCTTGAACAGCGCAGATCCAAAACGGTCAACCTTCTGTTGAAGCTCACAAGTTTCGCTAAAATATTATTAGCAATGCTGGATTTCTTCGAGCGACCGCGGTCACATACCTTGCAACGATAGGGGTTGCAGCAGCCGTGACCCCGGCACTCTGTTTTCCTGCCACAAGGGTTGGGGAGTTTCCCCTCAGGATGTCGAACACACGGATCCAGTAAGCGGCCCCGGATTGCGTGTCAGGGTCCAGGTACGCTCTTTTGTCCACAACGTTGAAGACGTCATCTCCGGGAAGCATGATCTGGAAGAAAGCTTCCGCCTTTCTGTAAGAGAAAAATCTTGCCTTTGCCCCAAAGGTGGTTATGACATAGACGTATGGCAGGCCCCAAGCCTCACAGTATCTAGACGCAGCGTCCATCGCCTGTTCCTCGATTTCCTCGATCTCTTCCTCATCCAAATTCCCTTTCTGTAGTTCTGTGAAGCAAAGCACTCCCACCGTGTTGTCTGCGGAGAAATGGTTTACGACCAAGTCGACTCTGTTCGTATCCAAAAGGTCATCGGTCGGTGATCGATTCGAGGAGATCCAGTATGGCTCATCGGGAAAAGCGACCTTCTGTAAGAAGTAGCTGAAGAAGCGCGTCGAGTAGCTTTCGCATTCGTTACTTTCAGCCTCTGTGTAGAGTGCCCGGAGCTGTGGGGTGTTGATCAGAGTAGCCATTGTAGAAGTGGCTCCATCAGGAAGGGTCGTCAAGGGAGACGTTGGGTATCTGCTCATACGAAGCAATACCAACGGCCTGCTGGGGGACATGAGCCATTTTATGTTTCGGACCCGAATTTTGCCACCCAATCCGGGGGTAACGCTCCTGCCGCCCAAAAGGAATACGTGGGGCCTCGGAAGACGCCAAGCAGTTGGAAAGCGGAATGCCCCCGTCACACCGCAGCTCGTTTCTGACACTATCTCATGTCTGTGGCCCTTTTTGATTCGTCGATGGAGAGCACGACAGCTGCTGCATTCGATCGTGGCGATTGTAATGTAATGCGGGAATAGCCAATGCATGAAATGCGACCAATCATCTCTTCTTCCCAATAGCCGGCGGCTGCGCCAATTCCCGTCAAACCTCAGCAGTACGTGTTGATAGGCCATTCCATTAATACCTGCCTGTCGTACAACACCCTAAATACAGAGAAGTGCATCGGTCGGTGGGTAGCGCGAAAGTCAGTGCGGAGTGATTGGTGTGCGTAGCCGCCGCGGACTCTTGCTTCACCGGAAGGTAGTTTTGGTGGGCTGATTGTTGCAGTCCTCCCCAGGTGCTCTTTTTCAATTAGCGAACAGATGACTCGACTGTCGCAGCGTCTTCCGATCACGGCAGCAGTACCTCGCAGGCGCTACGCGCTCTACCCGCGTCCACTCGGCTCGAAGTACTACTTCGTGAGCTGGCCCCACGCGGTATCACAGCCTATTGGCGGGCCTAAGCGCCGACGCCCTGCCCATGGAGTATCATCCGAGTATGTATCACGTTGCATTGAAAGGTATGCTGAGTCTCATCTGCTAAAGGGAAAAAAAACCAAGAAAAAAGAAACCGAAGGAAGGAAAAGTATTCTGTTGCCAGCGAAGCGACCCGAGAGAGTAAGAGACACGGCAAACAAACGCTACTTCTTGGCAACCTTTGCTCTCGGGTGCTCCGATGGCTGCGAATCGTTATGGCGCTCCAGAATCGGGTCCGCACTGGTGCCTCGCTTGTAAAAAGCGACCAGTACACAAGCAGCCATCTGCAGGTTAACGGATTCTTCTCGTTGAGCATATTCCTGTTCATGGCCGGGAACAGGCGCATCTGTGCCACCGCCAACGGTCTCCCATTCGTCACACAAGAACTGTAGAGCCAACACCTCATCGATGGTAAGGGTGTCAGTACCAGTGCCCAGGCATTCGTAGATGAAGCGGCAGATCCAAGATGGTCTATCTGTGAGCTTCACTTCCCACGGACCCTTGTCGTCAGTAACCCGCTTCCCTTTTAGAAAGATGTCCATGCACCTTTGCCTACTCTTGACAAACGCCTCTCTGCTCTCCGACACGATAGCTTGGCACATAAGCTGTAGCTCAACGATGCAAGTGTTATGCAAATTTGGTTGCCTGACCCACGTGGTTTTCAGCCACAGCGCGGCGTCGGAGAACCAGCGAAGCTGTTCATGGTTAAAGATAGCGTGATTCGGACCGTTCCGATGAAAGACCGAGAGTTCATGAGTCGAAATGTCCATCAAAAGTTTCGAAGCAGCGGATGTGTGATGTCTGAACCTGAGGATACAGCCAAGTTGATCAGCGGTCGTGGTCATGCTCTTTAGCTTGGATCTCAGTGCATAGTCAGAGAAGGCGACGCAGACACGGCTGCCGGATTCAGCATTGAATCCAGCCTCATCGGCCTTGCGCTTCGGAGGGTGGCGTTGCTGTGAGCTGCCTTCGCGATGAACATCCACCTGAGGAGCTTCCGGAGCTGGATGATTCTTCTGTCGCCTCTCTCGAGCTGCATCGTTGGGTGGCATTGTCGAAGCCTCGGATTCATCCTCTCCGTCGTCTTCCGAGCAGTGCGGCGTCTCGGTGTCAGGTATCGAATTCGAGCCCGCCGGCCTGGGTAGGGGGAATTCAATGGCGGGAGAAGGGTGCTCGACGTCGTGGTGTACGCGTTGGGTAGTCGCCTCGTACGTGGGCGGGCTTTCTGTAACGAGCGGATTGCACTGGGCCGCCAACGTGTCTTCTTCGTGGATGTTGTACGTTTTCCAGTCATCAAAAACCACCTTGCGTCCGCTGAAAGTTGACTTGTAGTTGAACTCGGGAGCTTGAGCATCGTCGGTGCGTAGTCCCTGAAAGAAATTGCGTACTACGTTCTCGCTCTCCGGGGTTCGCGGGATATAGACCTCGAAACCGATAGCCTGAGATAGGGACTTCAGGCGCAAGAGTGGCCTGCGAGCATACTCGTTTGGTTGTTTCGAAGTCATCGGTACCTGCATCACAACACGGCCTAGTGTCTTGAGCGAGAAGTGACAATGGATGAACTCATTGCCCTCTTGAACGCCTCTTCTCTTGAACTGCGGGGTTGTTGGCGGAGCGAGGAAGTCGAAATAGGAAGCCGCATTGGTACCACGCATGTCCACGGCATCTACCGGGATGACCAGATATGTGTTGCAGTATCCGCTCGACTTAGCACTCAGCTTGAATGATAAGTGGAAGACAAGCACCACTTCGCTGAGCGCGGCGTCGTAGGCAAAAGCGACGAAGAATTTGGGGTCCGTGCTGGCTTTACCGGAGATGGTCCCAAGGACACACTCATCGCTGTTTGAAAGATCACGCCATGTGACAAGGAACGTGCTGGCATAATTCCATTTCATGGGCGAGTACGTCTCCAAAGCATGGAAATGCCGGGACTGATTGTCATTGACTTCACAAGCGGCGGGATCATTCATCTGTGTATTGAAACAATTAATTACTATTTCAATGCCACATTGTAAAGAAAAGATTAACCCCCAACCGCGACTGCGGTAGGAATCCCACCCTCCCAGGCTTTGTTGAAGGAGCAGCCTTGGCTCAGGTATGCGCAATCCCTGCCACTTCATCCGGCCCACCAGTCCTGTCCCTGAGTACAACCCGGCGGGGGAAGGGTGTGATGGGCAAACGTCAGACTTCCCCCGCCCTCACCGCGCGAAAGAACAAGGGAGGTGAAGGAAGGGTAGACAAAGTCTACCGCTCTAGACTCCCGCTTCTCCAAATCTGAGGCACGGGGAGGGAGCTGGCGCAGAAGAAGAAGGCAAAACAACGGGTGGGTGGATGCAGACGCCAAACCTTGTTCGATCTGCGCAACGCAGAAGGGGGTGTTGTGTGTTCGGGGCAGAAAACGAGACAAAAAAACGTACAGTGGGGGAAGCCAAAGACGCGTCGTGAGGGTTTGGCGTTGCAAAGGAACGGCGGAACGGGGCGACCCGACCGCTTCTTAAGTGCCAAAAAACCGGTGGCGGGAAAACGGCTTGGCCTCGGTTAGCTGGACCGAAGCGATGCACGTGACGTAATGCCGCACGGGCCACAGGTGGGGGCGGCCTGGATTGGTGGCTTGGGGTGAAACGGATCGCGAGTACTATTGCGCTGAGAAAGTAACGGAAACTTCTTGTTGGAATGGAACTCGGGACATGCGGGAAGGACAGTATATATCGATCCTGCGCAGGCCTGCCCCGCCCGCTCAAACTCATGGTACCTGGCCGGAAACGCAGTGTGATGCGTCTGCCGCACTGTCCATCGCCCGTGCGTTGCGCTAGGGCTAATCGCCCGGACGGCACCGGAACGGCACGACCGGCCGAACACTAGCGGTGTGCGGACCTCGTTGACCCTGCGAGCTCTGGGATGCGTGGGCCCACTTTGGTTTCATCGTCCAAACGTGCAGGCCTACCACCCGCGCCGAGTCCAGCTGATCATGCGATACGCAACCCATCTGTTCTGCGCCATTGTCTTCCACGCCACCGCCTTGACTGGAAGCAGAATCTGGAGCAATACGAGTATTGTTGGTTTCGAACTTTCCATTTGCTACTACAAGTTGTCGAAAATGGCCTTCGGATCACGGGCGAGCTCCTCCTTCCACGGCGAGGCTTTTAGTACCACAATCATACTTTTATTGGCTCAGTGTTTCTATGTATTGAGCTTCTCTATACTCACCCCGTCCTCCTCGTCGGGCTCCGTCTGAAAATGAAGGAAATATTGCCCCCTCGGGGCTTGCTCGATCCCCCACAGCACCCAACACAGAGATTCTGCACCACGGTGGTCTAGGAACCAATAGAGATCCCCATCTATGACTGGCTTTTCGACCTTTATCATGGGTGTCCAAAAACCAAAAACGTCCCAGTCCTGCTCGTCATTCCTCCCCGGAGCCAACTCTTTCCAAAAGTCTTTGGAAAGACTGGGTAACTCGTCTTCCCACTGATCATCAATCACTTCTGTCGCATGTTCGAGTTTCTTTTGATAACCGACCGTTCCATCCATCATCCAAACCTTCAGTCCATGGACGACGTTTCCGCGCTTCTTCGCCTTGTCTTTGTACTTTGGGTTGGTTCCAGATGCTGGGAAGACCTTGCATTTCATCCTCGTCAAGTCAAGGCAATCTTCTCCTTCTGAGCAGTCGGATACCAGGCTCGAGACTATCATAACGGTCGGTGACGGGAGGAAAATCGGTTTTCGTGCGGAACACTTACGTGGACTTTCGCAACTGATAGACTCCGCGGTTTCTTCCTCTGAGAAGGAAGCCAAAGTGTCCTCGGTGTCATCCAGAGATGAATCTACGGCCGGAACATGATTAGCGCATGGCTCAGTGTCATTGCAGTAGACGACTTACCGGATAGGGCCTTGAGTGCCGACACTTGATCTGCCTCTGATCGAGGGCTCGGGTCAGCCGTCGCCACGGCCTTGAGTACGTTCTCGACAACCATCCATGGAGGGTCAAGATCGAGGAGTAGGTCGATGTCTTCTCCTACGAGCTTTAGGAGATGGTCGAGTCCGTCCATATCTTGTTCATCCTGAGGCGTGGAATTAGAGGGCAGAAAACGAGCTTGCACGGGCTATGATATGGACCTGTCTTATATAGAGCGGATGGCTGATGATGGACAGAGTAAGCCTTCTCCCAAGAACGGTCGGTATTGTAAACAGAACGGAGTCACGCCGCTTAGAAGGACATCCCTCAATACCTTGAACCGCCTGTGCCTCATTACCAGTCGTGGTTTATCATGCAGGAGCAACCCTTGTCCAGAGCGCATGAGCACAGCCGGATTGAGCAAAAGGGAAAGACGGGGCGACGGGAAAGGCCCATCTACACAGTAAGGATGATCATCTCTCGGCTCTTCCAAATGGTTGAGCGAGCGTCGTCCCCGCTTTTCGATGCCTGCGGAGGCAGGCTCCGCTTCATGTACGTGCTGGCTTTGCGCGGGATGAGTCGGATGAGATCGTCCTGCATGATGATAATTCGGGGTTGGAGGAGCACACGTAGCCCCATGCTAAGCGCGACACCGTAAGAGGCCCACACATGCTTGGCAATGTTCGCATGGCTCGTAGAGCTCGGTGCGCTCAGGCGGCTCCACAAATCTTGGGTTTTTGCCGTCCCAAGCCAGGAGCCGCTGCGGCCAAAATATTGCTCCCCGCCCAGCACGGGCCTCTCGCCGGACCTACCTATTCCAACCCTTCTGTTTCAGCGCCGTCGCGACGGCCAATCGGAGCTCGTTCCAAGCCGTTCCCACGATCCACAACGGTCGGCCACAAGTCAAGAGGCTGGCTGACCTGCTTGTTAGTTAGTTCCCAGGCAGCCGATGCGGGTGCTCCACGCCAGCGAAGCACGTCTTTTGAGCACGGTGCATGCGGATCGCCAATTCGATCCGACGCCGATAAGACCGCCGTAGGGATTGCGGCAAACGTGCGCATCCTACCATTTCTTCCCAGCCGGTCCCGCAGCCCGGCGTCACTGGACTTCTCCCGCATACGGTTGGGGCAAGACCGGCTTCGCCTCCGCTCAAGCAAGCGGGCTACCGTCGTCTATTCGATCTACGACCACCAAGGCAAGGCTTCGCCAACCATGACAAGCCATATAACGAACAAGAAGGCTAAGCTGGACCGAGGCTGGACCGATCTCCAGTACCTACGGTTTCAGGTGAGCAAACGAGCAAGTCGAGACAGGTCGCGAACGCTCATCAAGAGGCAGGCGGTCGTAATCAAGGAGGGCGGGAAGCTCGTCTACGGAGACAAGTACTGGCGGGAATACAGAAAGCCGGAGGATCTGTTGTGGTCGGATCTCTCCGTCCCCGTCATCACGAAGCTCGTGGAAAACGTTCGCAATGAGCTACAAGAAGACGGCATGGAGGAAAAGATGCAGATTGACGTGGAAATCATCAAATGGAAACTGCAGCCGTGGCTACGGAAGAAGCATAGTACGTCCCGTACCCTCGTTTCGGTCCCCTTAACATTCCGCTGAAAGAAGTTGGTGCGCCCGCCAAGAACAAAAAGCTCAGCGACTTGAGCGGACCGTGTCCTCCGCTGCAGGAGATAAGCAGAGCCCCGCCGGGCAGAACCCCGACCCTACTCTTACGGGAATGGGGGCGGGCACCTACCGGGCAGTAGACCGTCCCACGGCCCTTCCCGGCTCCCGATCCTCGCAATACTACGACCCAGTTGCGGATGCTGTCAAAGAAAACTCCGGGGCCGCCGAGCACGACCCATGGTGATGGAAAATCACATCGTCTGCGTCGTTGCTTGTGTGTCGAGAAAGGAGCAGAACTGCATTGGGGGAGCCGCTTTTTCCGCTTACTATCTGTGATGGCGTCTGCGTTTTTCTCTTCTTCTGTTCTTAGCCAAAGGAGTAAACCTACAACCACGATATGGTGCATCGTGACAATGGAAACACAATTCGGCCAATGCAGGACAACTGAGCGTTTCAGTGGATTGATGTAGTACCTATGACCCTGCCTCTCCTCTGCGCTAGTAACCACCATCTCCACTTCCTCGCCTCGAGATGGGCCGATGTAGCTTCGTCAACAGATGGTTACTCCTTGTTCATGCCGGAGATGCAGCAGCATGGGGAGATGCGTCACTGACTTCCTTTTATCGGAAGTCTTTCCTTCTATAGCGGCATCTCGCCCGGCACTGTGGATGAAAACGAGGCTGTGGAACTACAAGGCCCGTCTCTCGCAAGCTTAGACCGTAACAGGTGCCGGAAGGGCCCATTGCTTTTGGCATCGGCGCCCGGCGTCACGCCGTGTGGGGCGAGATGCGTGATTTGGTCTGGAGGTCGCCCCGATGCGTTACAAACCCTCCCCATGAATGGGCCAGCCGCCCACCCTGTCATTTTCCGGGGTTCTGATTCATACAAAACAACCTCGTAAAGCACGACCACTGATGGGGTGGGCGGCTGGTCCGTTCACGAGTCCCCCTTGGAGTATCTGTGCACTGGTGTCGCCGTCGTGCCGCGCGTGATCGGGGCAGACCACCACCACCCTTCCGGGGACCACGCGTTGAGACTGTGTAGAGAAGCCTCGGGCTGATCGGTGGTCCTGAGCGTAGTGCTCATGAGGAATACAGGAGAATTCCGCCGCCCGGAGGCGATCTTTATCGCGGCATTGGTTTCAGCCACAGGGATACACGTCATCCGGGCCAAGCGCTGGGCCATCCAAACCCGCCCCCTCGGATCCTGTGGCCCTTGGAAGTGGGCCGACAGCCCAGGCAGTTCATCACGACAGAGCCTCTGATATACCCCTCGAAGTAGCGGTCGGCCTCCCGAGCAGTGGTGGTGATGACGGAGCCTTTGGTGCACATACTGGAGCAACTCATTTCACAAATGACGTGCAGTAGAAAAGTTGTGTTCAACCCTCAAAATTATGAGGGTTGGGTTAATTTCGGCTCCAGGCCGGGGAGTGCCGTGTTTTTGTGACCCTTTTTTTTTTTGCCTCTTGCCGAACGGCTGCCACGCCGGTGCGGTTTTCGGCTGCCGCCCATGACCAGTCCTATACGCGCCGGAGCTCCGCGCGCTCTAGCTTCCAGTCGGTATGTGGCGGATGAGGCCCGGACGCATGAAACTCAATAATTTGCAATGTACAAGACGGATGCGGGGAGAAATCTCCTGTTTTTTTAGGGTCTTAACATTCACTTCTCGCGTTGTCGAAATGCTCATATCAATATATAAGTTCGTGTGTGGTTGCACCGAACTCCGTTCTTGAATCTTAATTTACCATGTCCTGTGGTCCTGATTGTTACGTTGTTCCCGGCAATTTGTTTGCCTATTGCGATGGGCGGTTAATATTCTTCCCACCAAACAGCCAAAGAAGTTACTTGAGATCGCGACCTTCCGATTTAAAGTTCTTGCTTGATATACCTAAGGATTTTTGGCTGTCGCAACTGGTTCTGTACGGCATTGAGGATGCCGAGAGCTTCGATGACACAAAAGATGAGGCAGAAATGAAAAGGATCTTGTCATCCGCTCTCGAGACGGGGGCATACCTTGAGGACATTCAGAAGATGGTGCCTATCGAACAAGACTGCATACGTATATTGAAGGAGCGGAAACTCGATCAATCCACGGATGCTCCGGAAGAGCTACCTGAGGTTCCACCCACCCCTTCGATCGAAAAGCTTTCCGAGACTTCTCCAGAAGTCGTACCGCCGACTGCTTCTGATCTCTTTGGACATCCACCGCAAAAGCCCAAAGCGAGGGGTGGCCCACGAAAGCGACATGCTGCCGACGACGACGAAATCCAAAGCCAGCCAATAGTACCAAAAAAGCGAGGAACGCCGCCAATCTCACCGAGTCCGCAGCCGATGAAGGTTGCTGCGCCGAAGAAACGAACCAGAAACGCTGCTGCCACCACCGCAGCTTCTTCACGGGAGAGGCGCTTCTAATAGATAGCCCATTTACAAAGCAATGATTCATAGAGCGTGATAGCTGTATATCCGCTGGGGAATGTGCCGAGACGAGATGGTGTCTACGCACACGTATTCTGCTATTTATACATTCAATATAAGTAAATAAGGGGTCTGGTGGATGAGTTTTCTTACTTTTAGTCTTTAAAATCAATGCCGAATTCTATGGGAGAGCGAGTTGTTGGTCACGCTGTGTTTTGTGTCGAATGTAAACTACCAGAATGTGCGCGGCCAAAACCCTCTTGAACATGAACACGGAGTTGAAACACCTTGCCAAGTGCACAATGCGTGGAGTTTTAGAAAACCGATGGGCACTCTTGACCTATTCGTAAAACTCGGCACGTAAGCTCACACTGACTCCGAGCACGTATGTGCGGCGCCCACAGTCGCGACTCGCCGACTGCCGGCGTTACGAGCACCGCGCAATGCGAAAACGGCCACGTTGCAGCGAGAAAGAACTGAGAATGTACGATTTCTACACCACCAGTGCTCACTGGACGATTTGAAGGAGAAAAGGAAAGTTCCAAACGTTAAGCGTCATAGAACCATCCGTCGCCCACTTGCGGCGAGAGGCCGTGTT
The DNA here is from genome assembly GCA_022560015.1 of Diplodia mutila. NCBI lineage: Eukaryota > Fungi > Ascomycota > Dothideomycetes > Botryosphaeriales > Botryosphaeriaceae > Diplodia > Diplodia mutila. The sequence continues at coordinate 52,310 of JAFISB010000082.1, read as the reverse complement.
CAGGAACCCTTTCGCAGCTCCTTCATCAAATGGAGACTTTCAGTCCAATTGTGATCCTTCATCCCATTGTGACCCTTCGTCGGATTGTTCGAGATCCTGCTCCTTCAGCTGTTGCATCGCAGCTACCAGCGCTCCATGGAAGCCCTCTGGATTACCATACGCCATTGTGCTCCATGGGATGGAAGTTTTGTTGGCAAACTCCAGACGGATCTGGAGTTCCTGTGGAACGGACATGTTGAGGGCTGTAAGAAGAGCTTCCATAGGGTCTGGCTTCTCATCCCACTCCACGCTCTCCGCCTTGGACATTTCCGATTCACTCCATTCTTCCTCCATGCGGAGCAAATACCGGTAGTTCTCAACCACGATGCAGACGTTGATAGTGTGAGCCTTGCGGTATCGGTCGAGTAAGAATCTCGCGTACACTATAACGTCTTTGAGAGCACCACTTAAGGTAAAGTTCTGCTTATACTTGAATGAAATCGTCCGAACGAAGCGATCAAACTTGTCTTCCATCTTTGGGTTGTGCTGGTTGGGAAGAAGCCAAGTTTGTTCGTTGCCTCGACGTCCCCAAGTCGTGATTCCATCAGGGTTCATGGGGCTTACATTCCGCCATATACTCGGTTGAGTATAGACTCCAAGGTGTATGTCCTTGTATGCAACCTCGGAGAACTCCTTGTAAGTAAGGCGGCAGGTCTGGAGCAGTGCAAAGGAGCGGTACTGTTTGGCTGGTCGGCGGCGATTTTTAAACCCGTGCGTAGGTATTGGAGTAGGCTTGTCCAACAACCATTCGTAGATTTGCAACCGGACTTCGCAAGGAATGGAGTATAGTAGCTGTAATGTCGTGTTCTATATGATATTAGTAGGAGTTGCAAAGCTGATCCTTATTCTCGACGCACCTTTTCATGTCCGGATAGAGAAGCTTCATCAGCCTTTCCCAAACGAACTTTCTTGTGATCTGTATAGGAGCTCGGTCAGTAGCTGGTGTTATGAAGTTTGCTAAAATGCTAGACTTGCCTTTGCCCATCTTTGCTCTATGTCGTGTCACTGTCTACGCTCTGAACGTTGGGGGCCACTGCGACAAAGGTTCGCCGCAATGGAGAACCCAGAGAATCAACGCCTCAGTGATATCCTGGCTCCAACATACCACGATCGACGAACCTGCTTTCCAAATCTGGGGCTGTTGCCTGGTTGAGGCGCCGATTGTCAACATCCGGGTGCCTGGTCAAGGCCGCCACGTCACTGCCCACTTTGCAAAGCACAGGGCGGATCTATGCAACATGATCCCAAGGCAGCAGGCACCGAGGGAGCTAGTGATACGAGAAGGTGCCGGAGCATGTCCCGCGTTAAGCCTGGATGCTTTATTCGCGATAGCTCACACGCCGGAGGGGTTGCTTCCAAGCGTGCCAGAAAAGCGGGTGCGGCCAAGGCAGGCGGAAATACGCGCCTCGCCGCAGTTGTCACGGACATGTGCGGCACAGGGATCCGGGCTGACCATGCCCGACAGCTGGGCCGCTTCCCCCCGGGGGTCATGCATTGTGATAGAAAGGTATGGTCATGAAAAGATGCGTGATATTAATCTACAGGGTTGCTGGTCTTATCTCGACCAGATCATTAACACTGTCTCAGCTGCGGACGGGGCCGAAGTGTTTCATGCCGACAGACTGGCCGCTATTAGGTCCGTACCAGTGGGTGTGGGCGATAGACGCGAATCGAGCACCCTATACCTATCAAGGCTGTACACCCGGGACGGAACTGCAGAGGGAGCCGCCGGCACAAGAACGCTGCGAGGTCATGTCGCCGCTCGCTCGGGATATCGCATGGCTGAGTGGGTGAACGGAGCCGCGACAGTGTGGTTATAGGCAACATTGTCAAGCCCTTTCCTCCACGACTCTGCAAGGCTCCGCCGCCGGGCGCACTGTCCTGAACGGAGTGGGCCAGCACACGGAGCAGAAGGAGGATCTCAGGTCGCGGGTCCATCGCGAGACCCACAAGCAAGCCCTGGCCCGCGCTGATTGCGCTACCGGCATTTTATTGCAGTTTGTGATTCGGGCCAGAGTCATGGGACTCTACGTGCGCCCTGCTCAAAATCTGCCCGGTGCCTTATGACGTTCGCGACGGGATTGGTTCCTGGACCGGTGGACGATGGCGGCCCCTCCAGCTCAATTTTCTTGGCCTGGTGAGTTCCCTCATGACTGCTCTCTTCGCGATTGTTTGGTCATTGTCGTGCAGAGGTCTGCTGGACTTGTCCAAGGTGGTGCGGTTTCAGAAAGTAACCATGTCGCCCGTGCCAGTAACGAGCTCGATGGGTGTTGCGAAAAGCGAACGGGAGGGCAACGAGGGGAGCGGCGGAGGGGGGAGGTGAAATTGAAGGCAATTCAACAGAAAATGCAACACGGAGAAAGTAGTAATTGCAAAGAAAATAAAGCATTCATTGCTAACAATGGAGACGTAGAACAAGCCGTGATTCAGCTTGACCATTCGCATGTGAGTCTACCATCTTGTACAGCTGTCCATCAACCAAAAACCCATTCTTGCCCGTGGACTGTTCAGCGGCAAGAGATTCATCGGTGATGGCACATTCAACGCGAACGACGAGAAAATGCTCCAGCTCGTAGTTCATGACACACTCGATGACCTTGTCTTCCCCATAGTCATCCTCCTCGAGCCACTCGTAGCGTTCGAAGTCCTGGGGCTGGAGTGGTTTAACGGGGGCGTTTTTGCCCTCTTCACGGATGACGATGGCATGAACTTCTTAGAATCACGAGCCATTTTGACATATTGCTTGCCGCCAATCTGAACCTGGCAGGATAGCCCACGCACTGGTTCCGCCGGGCATTACGATCCGAAAGGAACACTTAAACTTCTGCTGTCGGTGATACGTTTAGCACTGCCGTGGTGAGCTCTATCTGATGGCCCTGTAATACAGCACAAATATGAGCACTGAAATACTTGAGCCCGTATTTGCCCTTCTGTTGCCTGTCTTTGCCTCGATCGGAAAGCTAAAAAAGTGAGGGGCGAGGCATTTTCTTTTTCTCACTTGGAAACAGACATGAATATTTATATAAGTATAAAAGCTGGTGTATTTCACGTCTCGAACCGGACCGCTAGTAAGCTCCAGACTACAACATGAGTGAAAATCTACGTACGGAAGCTCTTAATCTTTACAACGCAATTACTACGGGAGACGAATACTTTGCACATTCGTCCTTGGAGCAATTTAAAAAATCAAAACTTCGTGACGATATATACAACGCTAGAAAAGAGTTTGAGCAGAAAACTCCATCTAGATAACCGGAAGACTAATTGTATGGTTTAGTGACAGTAGAATCGTCGATCCAAAACATTTCGAAAAAATACTGGAACGGTTTAGAGCCAAATACAAAAGACACGATTACGAAGATGGTATTCCCCGTGTATATAAACCGGACAGCCCAGTCGTCGAAAGACCTGTGCGCTTGTTGATTAAACAAAATCCATGCGATAGATCGTCTACAAAGAATGAGAAGTGTCCGAGTAACGGCGACGGCGCCCAATTCCCAAGAGAGGGGGGTAAGCCAGGTATTAAGCGGAAGTATAACGGCCTAGAGGATGTACAAGAAAGCAACATATTTAAGCGCCATCAGTCCGACAAGAACACATTTACAACACGCAACGACGATACTCAGAAAAAAGAGGGCCCCAATCTGGCCTCGCAGATGGGTGCCCTAAGCATAAAAGGACTATATAAGAATAAGCGGAGCCGTGACGAAGTGGACCTCGGAAACGGAACTGCCAAGCGTCAGAAACCCGAACAAAACGACGAGCAGAAGCGTATCGACGCTCAAGAGGCACCATTCGTCAACATGGCCAAGAGTCAGAGGAGTGAAGAAAGCGCTCCGACTAACTATCACAGTGGCGGTTTCACTGGAGGAAAAAGAACGCACAACAACGGCGAACAGAAGCGCGACGACGCACCAGAGGCACTCCCCGCCGGAACGACCAGGCATCAGAGAGACGAGAACAGCGTCCAGACTAACCATTACCGTAGCGGTGTCACTGGAAAAAGAACGCGCGACGATGAACGGAAAGACAAACTACCTAAGCGCCAAAGACCGCTCGAAGAGACCGCGCCCACGAAACGTAAAAGAGAATGCAACGAAGATGGCAGTGAAGATAATACTATTGGAGGTCGTTGGGCACAAAGGTTAAAGCTTAGTAAATAATCTTTCGTATATGTCGAACATTTATTAGAGTAGTCAGGGCGTAGCAATAGAACAACCATAGAATACAATAGCGTCTTCATCTCCATATCCTTGTAATCCGAATCCTCTGGTTTTCTCAACCCGGAGGGCTTCGCGCTGGACTCACAGCTGCGGAACTACTGCTCTCAGGATCCACCTACGGAGATTTCCCGCAGGCTACCTTATCGGACACCAAGATGCCAGCAGAGGCGATGGCAGGAAACATGGCTTAAGCTTCGCTTCCAACATGACCTGCTGTCCTGGAAGTTCTTCAGACCTTCCTGAACCCCCATTCGTTACTTTGTTCGCTCCCTCGGACTATCGACATCGGCAGGGTATTCTACACTGGACTACTTTACGGCACGTTATGCAATTTCGTGTTGGGGATTTGACATGCTGGCCCAAGAAATACCTCACTTTTTTGAGGGTGCTGGCCGAAGGAACACCGCACTTTTTTGAGGGTGTTGGCCGAAGGAACACCTCAATTTTTTGAGGGTGCTGGCCTAAGGAATACCTCACTTTTTTGAGGGTGCTGGCCTAAGGAACACCTTACTTTTTGAGGACGTAGGCGTAACGGGAAGACCTTTTAAAAGGAAAGGTGTCCTGGCAAGACGAGAAACTAAACAGGGAGGAAGCATGCCATAGTCTGTGAGAGATGTCTATACCCGTGACAAAAAATGAAGATCCAGACCATCCGAAAGCCGCAAAAAACGGACTGTCTTGGCGCATTGATGACTAATTTTTTGCCCCCCAGAAAGCGATCGGGGCTGTGTAGCCAACTGAACACCCTCGCACGTTACTTCATATTTTCTTTTACCCTGCCCCGGCTTCCTCCATGTTCATTCACTAAGTTTTGCTCGCACAGCAGTCGATTTTTGCTGTAGGTCTCTCTCCCCTGACAGCCTTCTGATACGTGTCGGTGCTGCCTTCAAAACAAAGATGACTTTGTACGATCACCTCCCGGTCGGCGCAGAGCGGGTAAGTTGATACACCCACATGCCATCATAGCATGGTGCTGATAGACCAGAGCTCTATGACTGTCTCTTTCCCTCTCCGAGATGAGGGTGAAGACAAGCTCGACATTCGATGCTACTTGGGAGACGAATCCACCCCCTCGAAGGCACAAGTTTCCACCGAAGACCCTTTGATCCGTGCGCTCCTCCTGCGCAGGCTCGAGCAGCTTGTTGATCACGTTCGGGATCTGAATCAGGATACGGATTCCGCAAAGCTTCGACACGAGGATTACAACGGCGAGGCGTATGTCAGCATGGATGTCTATGGCATTCGAGTCTACAAGCGGTGCACCGACTCGATGGTCAATGCCTATCACATCATCAGTGCTAAGACGAGCCTTGAGGTTCCTCCTTCAGAGAGGAAAGAGCGGCAGAAAGCAAGAAGAAGGGGTCAAACACCTCTTTCGGAGACGACGGGGCGACAGAAACCAAGACAAAGGCGTAAAATACCTCTTTCAGAGAAGAAAGAGCGGCAGAAGCTCCGATGCAGTAAAGGTATTCATTTCAAGCAAGGGGCGAGAGCCAATTTCCAGGGGGTTTGGGTCAATAACAGTGAAGCCACGAGGCTCTCCAGAGAGTACGGTATTGAGAAGGAGATGGGACCTCTTCTCAGATATGGTGTAACTGACCTTACAAAACACGCTCACGTGGAGGAACAACTCTCTCCTCAGACACGCACTTCGTGGGGGACGAGCGAAGGCGATCCGCTTCCAAGCAGCGACAACGAATTGGTGGGAATGGAGTGGGCTTTTACAGCATACGGAACCAGCACTCCAACTTGGGATCAATTCCGATTTTAGTCCTTCGAAGAACTTTGTCAAACAGCAGCTCTCATCGGGAATCTAAAAAGTGCATGCCCTTTCATGTCCTGGCATAACCACCTAGCAGTGATGAACCTTGAATGTCAACGCTTGGTGTTCTTGGGTGTGGAACTGGGCGCCGCGGCCGCTTCGAACCGGGTTGGCTTTCCGTATCCGCCTTGACAGAAAGGGGAAATTTGGTCTCATCGCCTCGGAGCCCAGTGGACTCATCAGCGGCGGAGACCTGCAGGGCTTTTGAGCAAGCTCTCTGATTCCTTCTGCTCTCCTTGCCGTGAAATAGACATGACGTATGGACAGCAATTCATCGAGGAATTCGCAGCCGTATGAGGGACTGGAGACCCGTTAACGCAAGCAACGGTGAATTAAGTCTTGCGTTGCGTGAGACGGGGGGCGAGGAACGCGGTCGGATTTTGCCCAAGCTTGCCTTGATTCAGCTTCAGCCAAACGGTTTGCTGTACGTTACGAACTGATAGAGTTGGTCACCCAGTTCTAATTAATTGCAAGGCAAATAAAAGACTGAGAACTACCCGAGTCCGCGAAGGGAAGAGCGCCATTAATATCCCCGAGGCACAAGTCGAGCAGTGATCAAAGTCTCAACTTGCCCCTCACCCAGTACACTCCATACGCATGGTGATTTGCGCAACTTGATACCACTCTACTACGTATTACCTTGACGGGACCGTCATGCCTCCCACGACTCGCTCTGCCCTCCGCCAGGTGTATGCTATCCTACCCGCCCGTGTGTTCTGCTCCTTTGCTTGACACTGACGCCGCCTTGGCAACACCCCTCTCAGATCCGAGGCCGCCAGAACCAAACAAAACCAGGTCAGCAATGCAAGCTCCCTGGCCTGGGTGTAGCAAAAGCCGCTAACGTACTCCGAAGAACAGGCCGGAAGAAAAGAGCGCTCAGAAGAGAATCGCCGCTGGTAAGCTTCATTATTACCCACCACTTCCGCTCACAGCAAAACGTGGTCATTCTATAGTCCTCTACGTACGACATTGCCTTCAGATCGGCCTTCTTCACAAGAAACGGGCTCCTCGAGCAAGCGTCATGCCCAAGATGTCTCGTTTCTTTGGCTGGATCGAATCGAACGGCCCCTTCGAGTCCGAGATCATCAAGAGGACGAAGATTGACAAGGCTCTCAGAGCCATTGTGAGGTTGAAGACGATACCGAACGACGACGTACATAAGCTCAGACAGCGCGCGTCCAAACTGCTGGAGGAGTGGCAGAATGATTTGGACGGAGAGCAGGAAGGAAATGCAGACGGCATTTTCGAGGCTGAGACCGATAATGACGGCTATCGTGTTTCGAACCAGGATTGCTTGGGCAAGGTAAAGGATATCGTTGGCTGCGACTCAAAGAAGGATAGATACATGGTCGAATGGACAAAGTGTTCTGAGTGGACGTGGGAACCGGAGGGAATCCTACCAAAAAAATTGGTCAAGGCATGGGCAACCAGGGAATAAGCCCGGGTGGTGATGGAGAGGACGGCGCCAGTGACGGGGGGAAACACGGGCAAACGAGGGGTGCAAGAGCAAATTTTTGCAGCAGCCGTGGCGCTTTCCAACTCAGCCCATCCCAGCACGATTCCTCTATTCGTTGTCTACACGGTGAACCCCTCGATTGAAATATAGTACCGCATGGAGCGATCCCAAGTCTACTGCCAACCAAGCGCCTCGCCATCTCCATGTCGCAACCGACACCACTCCTCAAGCATCGCGTTTCTTCCCCAATCCCGCGTTTCATTGGGAGCCATCGGCCGACTTCTCAGTCACATGCACTAGTCATTGCAGAGTTGCTTGACGCAGCGATCTGGCTTCGCCGCCATACCGGCCTTGAAAAGGCTCGGCGTGAGAGGAAGACCAGACTATGCCCAGCGCCCGGGTAGAACCCGGCTTCGGGTGCGCGCAGGTTCCTGGCAACATGGCGGAGCAGTTTCCTCTGCCGCAATCGTTCTTGCTCGCCGCGTAGCTGCTCTACTGTCGTTGTGCTTGGGGTCCTACCGCTGCTGCTGCTGCTGCTGCTGCTGCTGCTCCGGCGTCGGGACGAGCCTCATGCGAAAGCTGCGTCGTCGCTTGTCTGCGTCGTCGGCTGCTTTTGCGAGGTCTGGACTCAAAGTTCTGATGACCAAAAGCTGTGACTGGCGACTTCTGCCAAGCCGGCGCCGATTTCTCTGCCAGGTTCTGCGATCGGCCTCGTAGCCGCCATGTCACGCGGCCTTGAGGCCGTGTTTGACGCCTTTGTGGTCCTCGCCGATGCCCGCGCAGGTACGTGCTGTAGTAGGTGCGCCAAGGCCACTCGGGCGCGTACTGAGGGTCTGCGAGCGGGAACCGTGGCTGTGGAGTTTCCAGAGCTACACCGCGTCCGGGCAGTCCGCAGCTGCACGGGATTTGTTGGTGAAGGCTGAATCATTCCTTGCCGGACTTCGAAAAGAGATGGAGCCATGCTTCAAACTCGTGCTTCGAAAGGAGGCCCAGATATCATTGTAGTATATGACGCGACAAGCGAGAGAGTGGGGATCGAGGCGGACGTCGACGGTGGAATGGCTGTCATCGATAAACGTGCGGATAGAAGCGGACTCGTCGCAGGGCAATTCGGAGGAACTATTGTATGTATGAAGGATCAGCAGCTCGTCGGTATTGGATGGAAGGTGAGGCATTGGGACGCGGCGATGCCGCGATACCGGGGAGACCCAAGGCGCTGAGCACACAGGACCCGGGGACGATAGTTGTCGCCGGCTGTTGGGACCCGTTGGGCTCGAGATTGCTGGTTCGCTCGCCACTTTCATGACACTGAGCAGAAACGTGGAAGAAATTTCGGTGGATGGGCGAAGGTTGGAAGGTTCAAGACTGCCAGCTTGCAGGAAGTTCGAAACAGTTGGACATGATCTGCTCGGCCTCCCTCGCCGCGGCAACGCTGCATCAGCCTCATGCTTTTTTGCGTGCGCTCTGCGGCCACATCGACCTGCCATCGCAAGCAAACAATTGCCGCTCGTACGATCCCGCCACTGGTCTCCTCTATTGCCTTTCGTCCGGCCTTTTCCAATTACAGTGCCGTACAACTCGACCACGGTCAGCTTGAGCCTCCACCACGGCCTTCTCGACCTCCCACGTTGCGCCAATGCAACGATAGCATCTATCCAGGGCGCCTCATAGACGCCATCACTGCGCATATCGATGAATCCGTACACGGCCTGTTCATCGGAACCCCCTTCACCAGAACTGGCTTCAGCAGCCGACAACTCATGACAACTTGGAGCCCATGGCTGCTAAGCTTTGCGGGTCGATCGGTGGCGGTACAGGTGTAGAAGGTCATGGGCTATATGGAGGAGTACGCTTAGCATAAGCCGGCTGTATAGATGCAGCTTTCGTGAGTGGCTATGGTCTAATGCTCTACCGCGTAAGGAAAACGACTGAGGCATCAAGTAGAACAGCATGCGAATCGCCCTCTTGCGTGTCTTCCCACCCTTCTCATACAGTAGGGCCTTGAAGAGCAAGTTTATAAAGAGAGGGAAAACTATTTGAGAGGGGTCGAAGCGGATGGTAAAGAGTGCAAATGAGAATAGAACATAGTAGGAGAATAGGTTACCTGTAGACAATAGCCTACTATGATTCCAGTCTCGGGCGAATGCCGCGTGCTTATGGACCTTCTCCAAAGGAATCACCAGCTGAGGCGAGGATAAAGCTCTACTCCTACTGCTACCTATAACACTCTTAAAGCAGGTGAATCTATTGAAACACTTAGCGTAAAGCGCCGTTGAACGAGCGCGAATGAGATGTGCGTTGTGTACGCGGCGAGGGCGAAGTGCAGGAACATAGTCTATTGAATATCTACTTTGTAAATCCCTCCCTGTTCTTTTTTACTTATATGAACGAACAGAAGTCCTATTACGTAGGCTACGGCGGACGCCGGGAATAGGAGCGGCTTTGGATCTCGCCGGAGTACCGTCGCTAATCGATGAATCAGAGCTGGAAGATGGAGATACTGGCTGTGTCTTTTCTAACTTTTGTTTCTTACTACGCTTGGCTGGCGGGTCTAATTGTCCCGTCCCAGCTGTAGATTGAATCGGGGTCGTTTGCTTTTCCGTCTTTTCCGGAGTATACTCAACTGGTTCGAATATACAACCGGGCCTTTCATCGTCGGGATCTGGAGTAGTCCAAACCATACCATTATCCCCGATCTTACGATTTTTCTTCGTAGGAATCGAGTCTCCGTTTTCTGCATATATTCTCTCCATTATTTCGTTATGTTTCCATTTATCTTGATAATTCCGACCCTGCCGCTCGATAGCTTCTCTGTTTTTTTTCGTTTTCGGATTCTCGTCGTTATTAAGATATTCAAGAACTAAGTCACTAATTCGTCTTTCATCGTAGAGCTCCTCAGCATCCTCATGTGAAATGAATCCAGACATAACCAGTTGTTCTACCAAAATAGTGTACTTTGGTCTCTCATATATCATTCTTATCACAGGATCAGTTAGCTTTGGGGAGGGTCTTGTCGCTGGTTGTGAACGATAGTATAGTTGACCCCAGTAATCGAAGAAAAAATGGTTCTTGGAAGTAAATACGTCAGGCTCAGTATAGACAGACATGGCGACGTTGAAGTTATCAAAGACGTTACTGAAGGCCACTTGAGTACTTATAGAATAGTCGGGCGTGAAGAAATTTGAGGGGACGGCGCGATGTTCCGGCAACCTCATCTTTTTGCCTTTCCTCACTTTTTTGCTTTCCGCGACAAACCCTCAAAAAATTGCCGCCGGGTTTGCCTTGACACCAGCAGCTGCAAGAACATGACAAGATACCGCCTGCGCCGTCAGCGACATCGGCTGGAATCCCAGCTCCGCCCCGAAGCCGAAGACCAGCTGCGCTGCCGTGCACCTCGAGACGAGCAGTCCTGTATTGTGTCACCCGCCGTGCTTTCCCGTCGCCGGGGCCGGCGTTGATGCGCACCTGTAATCGGATGAGTAGTTGCCTCCTCGGTTCGCCCACATCGATACCCGTCAAGTGCTTTTTTGCCCGCTCTACTACAGGCGAACCGCACACCTCCTTCAATCCTTTTCACAAACGCTGTACGTAGTCTCTCTCCATTTCTCCTTGGCCGTGAAGACGTGTCACTCAAATTCTACGGGTTTCAGACGGGTCGGCCTTTCCCTCCACACCATGCCCACATTCGCGCCCCTCAGTTCTGGAGCCCTCAAGCCGAGCCAAAACCCGGACTCGCGGTAGAAGATGGTCTCGGCGCGTGTCCCGCCATGTCCATAAACACACGAGTTGGGGCTCTCATCATAAGTTCTTTTCTACCACCAAGATGATCGCATTTGATTGATTTGTTCTCCATTGTTAGATGGAGGGCCACGTCTTCGTTGATGCATCGTCCACTGCCCTTGCGAGCGACTCCCCGAATGGAAACCGTGGCCGTGATCGACCGCTTCTTTTCGGCGTGGCGAGATGTGACGACGGAGCACCAGCAGTGTCCGGGTGCTCGTTTACCCATCGCAACAGCAAGCCAATCTTCTTGACGCTTGGTACGGGCAACAACCCTCCCACGCTGTTGTTCCATCTCCACTTGCCAATCAAGGTCAAGGCTGCATTAAAAGGGTTGGGGAATATCTACGTGGTTATTCCTGGAGAGTCTTTCGATACGGGTGATGCTTCCGCTTTCACCGCCGTCTCCAAGGTGGGATTCCTCCGGAATTCTCCACGACGAGCCCGTGCCGAGCTTCTGGAATCCATGGGTGGAAGACGATTCTGCGGTGCGTGCCGCGGCACCGAGGCGCACAAGGTCGTGCCGGAGCGGCGGGACGGAAAGGTCGCACGCGCGGAGTCCGTCGCTGCCCCAGGCCGACCATGTCAGCCGCTTCGGCAAGGAGCCGTGGGTGGTCCGGCTGCCGACCGTCATCATCCGCCGCTGCCGCTGCAGCATCGCCGTGGAAGTAGTAGTAAAGCAAGGCTCGACACCACGCGCGGCCGGCGTCGAAGGCGGCGACGTTGGCGGCGTGCGTGCGCGGAGCGGCCCAGCTCCTCGAGCTTGGCCCGCAGGTGTGGGTGCGTGTGTAAGTTGCGCCCGCCCGGCGTCCTCGCTTCGGCCAGCAGATTGACCGGCTCGGCGAAGAGGGGCGGCGGTGCGCGGTCGTGGTGGTGTGCGAGGGCCGCTTTGTGCTCCTCGTCCGGGTCGGCACTGCCCTTGTGCTCTTGTCTTAAGGCTGCCAGGCGGTTGCCTTCGTCGGTCGGTTGGGACCACGGCGGCTGGAGGCTACTGTCGTGGAGGATGGTCTGCTGGACGGGCAGGAGGGTACTGAGAAGTGGTGGGCTTGCCACCTGCTGGGATGGATTGGGCACCGTTCCGGGGACTTGCAGCGGCGTTTAAGGGTGTTGTTGTTGTTGCTGCTCTTGCTCTTCCTGATGCTGTTCCAAGGCGCTGAGCCGTGGAAGGTTTTGCTATACCTTCTGCTGATGCTGCTCCAAGTCGCTGAGCCGCGGGAGCATCTGATGCAGGAGACGCTATACCTCGATTGATGTAGTTCCTTCCGGGTGGGCGCTGACGGAGCGTGTCACCTGAGGAGTGTAGGTAAGCTCTGCTGGCGCGACGGAACGGGACCTTACCTTTCCATCTTTTCTGCATCTCGTCTACTTTGGGTAGGTTCAGCGCCAGGCTGTTGCTGAGGTCAGACAGCTGCTTGTCGAACCGCTGCGTCCAGGCTCCAACGGGTATCACGTTGTACTGTTGAGCGCTCCCCTGCTCACGAATCCGGTCCACACCACCGAGAATGTGTCGAGCCGCGCCCCAAGAGCCGTCTCAGACGCCGTGCGTGGAGCCCACATCTACACATGGCGCGGAATACTGTAAAGGACAGACCCCCAGCTGGCGTTGCGTTCGTCCCAGCGCACACAGCCGGCCGAGCGAGAGTGCCATGATTGCCGCTACCTACCTCACCACCCTCTATGCTTTCAAATTCGGAGGGTCCCAAGCAGCCTTGGCTGTTTTCGATTGCAGGACGAGCGTCAGACTGACCTTGGACGGAGCGAGGACGGTCGAGGAGTACGGGCGGTCACCGAAACACGCAGGCCGACCGCGGCGGGCTGAGAGACGGAGCCTGCACCTGTTAGTTGATACATCGTGGCATGGGTCCATGATAGGCCGGTCCCTTGCGGAGGAGCTGCGAGGGGGAGAGAGAGGATGGCGTCGGTGCGGGATAGAAGGTGGCTGGTGTTTCGGATTGGCCTCCAACTTTTCCTGCGATGCTGCCTGCGCTCGGGCGAGCCCCATCATCGGGCACCCGCGATATGGCGGTTGTTGCTGCTGTAAGCTCATCAGCTCGCTGCCCCGCGCCGGCTGGCCTGACGTGAAGTGGATCAAGGGCAGAAGCCGCTGCAGAAACTAACGGCGATGCGGTAGATGTAGTAAAAAATCTTGATTTGACTATCTCTTCCACCTATTGTGGTCCGTCTAGCCCAATCACCGCCATAGCCATGATCCTCGCCTTCACCGCGCCATACCTTCCCTTCAGCGCATCCTCCAGCAACACGCCGGCCTGCGTTGCTTCGTTGGTGGCGCGGCCGAGATCGCAAAAGCTGTGCCAGGCGTAGGCAACGCCGTAGCGATGGCGCGACCGCACCCATACGACGAGATCGAGGAGGTCGTACATAAAGGGTCGCCGAGTAGGCCAGCTGGCTTTGTATCGAGCAACGGCGGCAGCGTCGTCGTTGTCGTCGTCTGTCGTGTCGTTATCGGTTGTACTGTCCGTCGTATCGGGCTGCGTGGTGTCGGGCTGCGTGTCGGCGTCTCCCAAGTCGGTTTGCTCCGCTGCTTGCTCTACAGACGGTGGGGGAGGGGAAGAAAGGTGGGGCGTGGTTGGATTACATTGGTGGATTGAGTTGTAGAGGAGATGGACGACGAAGAGGCCGTATACGCGGTTAAAGGTCCAGGCGTCAGCGTCGGCGACGGCAGTGCGGAAGTCATCAAAGTAGGACTGTATGACTGGGTCGAGGTACTCGCGAGAAGAGATGGTGGGGATGACTGCCTGTAAGAGGGAGGCGAGATCATTGGTGAATTCTTCTTTAGACGAGGGAGCGGGAACGTCACAGTTGTGTAAGGAGAATGGAGAGGACATTCGGCGGCGTTTTCTTGTGCTGGACGGCTGTAGAAACGAGGCAGTATCGTCTTCACACTGCGTTTCTGGGATGACGGAACGGTCAGAGGAACTGCCTGGCGTAGGGGCTTTGTCATGCTTTGGGGGAGTGCCTGGTACGGTTTCGTATTGCGGCGGCGATGGCTGCAGTTCGGGCGAAGGGGGTGGTTGAAGCGAATATAGCTTGTCGACTCCGATCTTGCTCCAGTCCATCGGTTGCATGTGGTGGAGCGGCACGTCATACTGCTTGAGAATGTCGGAGCGAAGGCCGGAGCAAAGGCCCTCAAGCTGCTTTTGCAAAGGAGCACTATGCTTGAGGTAGAAGGAGAAGCCGAGGAGACTGGAAATGGCACGGAATTGTTCAAGTAAGCCCTGGGCAGTCTTGGTGCGTGGCCGGATGATGGCAGCGCCGAATGGGTTGGACATGACGTGGCCAGTCTGCTGTAACCGCATGGTGACGTGGATGACATGTCCGGAGGCGAGAAAGCCAGCGTCTCGGATGGCTGAGCAAGTGGATGAATGGCCCATTTCGCTATCGCTGATGACGGAGCAGTCGATCGGATTCGAGGTTGCAAGGTGGGCCAACGGAATGTCGTAAATGAATGGTCGCTTGGCAGACTTTCCACCGATGGTCAAATCGACCATCAGCAGGAAGCGTATGGCTGCGCATCCATCGGATTCACTGTAGTGGGCCTGGAACTTGAAGTCGACGGAGTTGTTCTTCAGGGATTCAAGGCGGGAGAAGGTATGCTCTTCGATTAGAGCCAGACGGGAAACGCGCGCTGGCTGATGCACTGGAGCGAGTCATGAGAGGTAGCCATGCGGCCTGGAACGGCGAGGAATTCAAGACGGGTGATGATACTGACAATACCAAAGAGAAATACGCCGAACCCCAGCTGTTTGAACAACAGATCACGGCAAACAGGCTTGAAGGATGGATGACCCTAGCCGCCCATGGGCGGATCACAACAAGCACAGTCTGGAGGATGGTTACGACGTGACGATAGCTGAGCGCACGCGATTCAACAGACACCGAACCCTAGCCGCTCGAGGCGGACCACAACAGACAGCCTGAAGGATGGTCGGGCGCATGAAACGCGAAACCCCAGCCGCGCCCGGGCGGATCACTTCAAGGACGATCTGGAGGGTGGTAGTAGTGGTGCGAAGGCGGCGGCGTAGTGCGGCGAAGAAGGATGATGTAGACATGCAGAACGTGATGGAATGGCGGCGGGGGTGCGGAGTTGCGGAGGTGCGGAGGTGCGGGTCGATGGATTAAAGTCGGGCGTTCCAGTGTGGCGCCCGGACGCGGGTTCCGCCGAGCTCCGAGTCACGTGAGCCACCCGCCCTCATCGGCACACCGAGCATACCCAACGCACTCCGATGATCCAAGCAGTGCATAAGTACCGTTCCCAATCATGTTTATTATTTTAATATAAAGCCCTTCGTTCCGGTTATCAACGCTTCCGCCGACGATTTCTCCTTCGCATAACCGTATATTGTGGAGGCTGGACGGCCAAGGTGGGAGGGGAACCAGACTTCTCCCGACTGCACGAAATTTAGTGGGCGGATAAGGTGTGGTCCGATAGCGCTTACTCAGGTGGTGTCACAGGATTGTCGAGCTGAGGGTTAAACAGGGAATAAGGGACGCGGGAGACTTACCCGGCAGTGATACTGCGGGAAGCCTCGGAGCCGAGGAGGCGGGCCGCTGTTGTCAGGGCAACGCTGCCGTGAGTCGACTCAGAAGAAGAGACCGGCATTGAAAACACAAGGGCGGAGCTCGGATTGCAGCGTATGCGGAACGAAACAGCGGATGTGCAATTTGTTGGCGAGAAGGGCGAGAAACATGGGAAGGCACAGGACAGACCTTGGGGGATTGTAATGCCGGTCTCTTCGCGTCCGCCGACCAGGAGAACTACCATGACCTCGCCAACTGGAGAAGTGCGTAGGAACAACAGCCAGCCGCGTCAGCCACGCTCTGGACACATCTGTCTGATTGCTTGCCTACCCGGCCACGTGCCTCTCTGCCCACCTTTCGTACCGGCTACGTGATGCTGGTGCGAAACGCCAAAGCCAAGCACCAGCACCGTCACGGGTCCGTGGACCGGATCGGTTGAGTTGATATGCGGTTCCCATCGGCCAGCAGGGCAGACCCGCCGCACTCGGGGATTGCCGGCCGAGGAAGCACGGCTGTCCTTCACGCCACAGACAGCGACTCCGACTCGGAATCATGAGGTATCCATACACGAGTCCTCGCATCTTTCCGACGTTCTGGTGCATCGGGCTAACGGATGGAAAGCAAAAGCGCCAGGAAAGCAGTGTTGCTCTTCCTCCAGGAACTACAAGCACATCCGCGACGCCGCGATCGAAGAGACAAAAGGACCCCGCGGACGACTTCGGATCGGCCGAGGAGCCGAAAGCAAAGCGCCAACGTCCAAACGATTCTTCCAAGACACCGGCCGGCGCCACTCGGAGGAGCACCCAGGGCAGCGTTTCTGACGTGTCCACACCCCGGGAAGCGTCAAATGGCACCCCAATACACGAACAGGCAAGGGATGGCCCTTCGCCGCTATCTCAGTGGCTGGAAGAAACCAATAGGGAGATCCCTTGGATCGAGCCCCCGGGGGCCCCTGAGATTGGAAGCCTGGCGAGTCCCGGAATGGAAATCGTGGAGATGGAATCGGAAGGATCCGACGGCGTGGGAAATGTGTACATCCAATCCGACACCTTCGAAGTGCTTCGGCACGGCGTTAATGGTGCGCACCTCCTCATGCACATTCCCGACGACGAAGAGGAACCAAACGAGGAGAGTAAGACCTGGTTGGACAGGTTGAAAAAGAGCCGGAGACGGGACCATGGCGATCCACGCTTCCAACCCAAGGCCCTTTCGACTCGGATGCGCTTGTTACGAAGGGGGGAAAAGCCGGCCCTTCTCGTCACTTTGCAACATCTCCTCTGTCCGATAATGCGAGATCTGGCAGTCGAGGAGGGCAGCGAGTTCGAATTGTGGCGGCAATACCGTGATCACTGGGGCGAGCAATGGAAGAGGAAGGAGCCGATGTTACATCGCTATCCCTCCCCAAGACCTGACTACTGCGTTGGCTTCAGTCGGCACGCATTTTCGAGAGATCAGCGCCAAAAGCTGGTTCGTGGAAAGCTCAACTTCGAACCGGTATCTGAAATGTTTTTCCCATTTCTCACGTTCGAAGTAGCACCGAATATTGCCCCATCCAGTATTCCCCACGTCCGAAATGCCGTCAACATGTTCATGGCTGTCCGCGCACTGGTCAATCTGTTTCGACAAGCCAAGCTTCCCATTAGTGGCGAGGTATCGGCATTCTCAATCACGTATGGGGAGACGGTAGTACGAGCCGATGCGTGGTATCCTTTGGTCACCGAGACAACAATCGATATCCATCGTCAGCAATTATTCATGGTTTTCGTATCAGGTGAGAACTCCATACCGCTAGACCCGTGGTAGTCATGGGATCTGGTTCGAAACGTGTACGAGATGTGGGCGCCGCACCACCTCCGCCGTCTACGGAAAGCAATCGACAGACTCGACTAGACGAAGATGGAAAGCTCTAAATCGCGAGCTCCCGATATCGCTTGTCGTTTCGCCGCACTCCGAATTGGATGAGCCGGGGGCACGAGGTGTCGACTCTTTCGCCTCCCAGCCCCACGGAGCAACGAGCAGCACTGCACCCACCAACCCCGCGGCTTCTACGATTGTCTTCAGTACAAATAATGTGATACTCCCACCGGAATGGCTTCACCAGCGTGGCGTGGGATGCATGGACTGCATGAGGTGGGCGACTCTCCGCTGGCCGGTTGCTCGAACGTAATGTCCGTCGGTGATCCTTGTGTTTAGGTTCCACCGTCCCAGCACTCTCCGCATCCAGGACCGTTCTCGGGACGCACTTTGCCCAGGTCCGTTGGGGTGGAGGCCAATCAAGACGGCAAGCCTCGACGTCGGGGAGTCGCTTCTTGTGACAAGACCGAAGTCGCCAAGCTCGGAGGGCAGTCGAGGCGATGCCGAAGTGAGGGAGCGTAAGCATCTGTTGGAGTTTCATAGCAATACTATCTAGTACGGTGAACATTTTTTTCTTTGTGCGAGGAGGTTGGGGGGAAGGAAAAGCGGTCGGTTTAGAAGAGGCCGAGGATCAAGTCTTCGAAGCCAGTTTCGCGGTCGGGAACGCGGTACCGTTCGCCGGCGGAAGCAGACTCAGTGTCTCACCAGTGTATCTATCAGGAACGGCAGCTAAGTAAGCCGTACCCTAGTAACTTCCTCTTCGTCGCCGAAGCTGCATCGCACTCCGGCGTAGAGCTTGTCGTAAGCCTTGGGTCCTTGCCTCGTACCAAGCCCGTGCGCCTTCATCGGCCGATTGACCACCCTTGTCATAGAGGGAGGACGAAAGACGAAGTGCAACGACGTTGTCCACGTTCCCGGACACGTGTCAAGCAGCACCCTCCATCCCCGGTGCTGTGGATACCGTCACAAGGGCACATGCCAAAGGGATGGGAACTCCATCAGACCATTCGCCGACGATGATTCCGTGACTGCGGATCGTCGGCGACCGTGCGCTGGGTCCAATAAGATTACCTGCGTGTACTATCTGCTGCCTGGCCGCGACGGAGGAAGTCGTATGAGCACGCGATATCGCGCCGCATGTAAAACGCAAGCGGATGCCACTTCTTCTGCCTCACACAACCAAGTCTTGAGAAGTCCCACAACCCCTCGCACTCGGCTCTGTTCGTCTCCAAGAACCACCCGCCCCTCCCCGTTCTCCAAGCTGATCCGCATCACATCACTCCCAGCCAACATCAGTATGCAACAGCTCATCGTCGTCTACTACAAAGGCCAATACCACATCGCCCAATACGGCAAACACGACGGCGAACCCGATCAAGCCGGCCTCATCGTCCTCCACTTCGTCTCCCGCCCCGAAAACGTCGCCGCGCTCAAGAAGGCGCTCTCCAACGCCGCGGCCACGCTGTACGAGATCACGTGGGAACAACGACTGGCCTGGATGCACCAAGTGGACGTCCGTACCGTCTACCCGTCCGTGTATCCGGACCACGGCGCCGAGATCCTGGAGATCGTGACGAACGCGACGCCCGAGGCGCCGATGCCGATTATCCGGGAGTTGAATATTGTGGGCGATCCCCTACTCTGCGAATGGGTGTACTTGGTCGACCTGGACGCGGACACGCTCGAGGTGTACATCGATTGGGATGGCGAGCCTGCGAAGACCGAAAGCGAGCCGGCGGAGAGCGAAGGCGAGCCTGCGGAGAGCGAAGGCGAGCCGATGGAGATCGAAGATGAGCCGATGGATAGCGAGGGCGAGGGCGAGGACGAGGACGAGGACGAGGGCGAGCCGATGGAGATTGAGAGAGAGCCGATGGGGACCGAGAGCAAGTCAAAGAAGACCAAGAGCGAGTCGAGGTTTAGGAACGTGGAGTGCTTGAGGGATATAGCCGTGCCGCCTATGATTAAAAGCTTCTCCTTCAGCGACCTGCCTACCGACCGCCAATTTATGGACGCATTGTGGTAGGTAGTTCGGAGGGACGGGCGCCTTTTGATCGAGAAGGCAGGCTTCACGCTGAGAGGATGGAGTGACGACGGTCTTACATGTATCTTGCCTGGGGCTTGTTCTCTTCCTACGCCCAGAATCGTTTCGTTGTTGCCGTCAAGTGTTTGGAAACTTCCATCGCTGAGGTCGGACAGAACTTCTTCGTAGACCCTCAAACAACCAAATTTCGGAGAAGGAAGAGACCTCTCCATTTATTGTCCACTTTGGTGCTTATGGTACTCGGAATTGTCATGCCTGTGCTTGATACACGGCCTCTTTGTTTGTATTCTGCTGGATGAAGGCAGCGTGGGATACACCTGCTCGGTTTCGCCCTGTAGCGACCGACAGTCCGTAGAACAAATTGGATCGGGGCCCGGATGAGGAGTAAGATGGGCTGGACCCCGGGCTGGCAAGTGTGGCGAGCGCAGGGAAGTGACGGTGTGGTCGGGGGAGCGCTGTGGTCCAGCACAACGGCGAGCGCATGTCGTGGTAGTAGCAACAAAACTAACACTCTTGATGAATCACCTGCAGAAGGCCTCCACGAAGGCCCCGGATATTCAAGGAGCATGGTTTGCATGCACGCAGGAGGTTTACCTGGGCGGCTGTTTAGATGACATGGAATAATTCTGAGTGATCCCCTGATCTATCCGTTGATGTCTGATGTAGTCGATATTAAACTAACCAATCCCTTTGCGTTACGGGCGCCTCATGGCTCGCCATAGCTCCTTTTCACGCTGAGGGTTTTGCGAGCCACTTGTTCCCCGCGCCCCGTGAAGGTTGTACCGTAACATGCTACTGACTAACACATCCGGTACCTACGGGTATTTGATGACTCCCCTTAAAGTCTTCCAGAGTTCCCTCGCCGAGCCTTTCCAGTACACTCTCAATCATGCGCAAACACGCATCCGCTTCAACGATAACCTTATCGTACTTCCTGTTGGATCTCCTTTCCCGCATGTCGTATAGCCTTTCCCTGTCCCTTATCTTCATCCCCTCAGACTTGGCTGAACCGTGGCAGTCCCTCGTGGATTGAGCCCCCGGTAGGCTTGGAGAGGGCTTTGTGGACCGCCTAGTAGCACGGTATGTCTTTTTCTAGACGTGGGTTAGCGCTGGAAGTTGGTTCTTGAGGTTCGAAGGCACATACGAGGCCCAAATGCCAGACTCCAGTTGCGTAAAGGTGAGGCTGCTCGGAAGCCAAGACCGGATATGTGTAGGCCATTTTTGAAGAAGAAAATCGGGACGTGATGTGCGGAGGACGATAACGATGCGAAAGAGGTTCAGTAAATAGGGTTGGTTTGTCTGGAGAGGCCTGAGAAATTACGAGAGCTTTGCGCTTTTACATTCGCACACATGGAGGAGGGTCATGGCACGTGAAGTCTGTTGTGGAAGGTGATGCCCACCGGCTGCGCGGAGTTGCATGAATCGAAGTGAATATGAAATTAGTGGGGAGCACGTCACCCCGCCGCCAATTGAAACCTCTTTCATGGGGTCTGGGCTCCCACTCTTCCTGACGTGGCACGCACTGAATCCCGTGCTCCACACCTGCCAATCGGAATCCGTCCGCCCGACTCGTGTTTCCCGAAGTATTCCGGGTGGGCGCATTGTCCAAATACTGACCCACTTCATGCAGCGCTAGCACGTTCTCCTTTTTATCGAAGTGACCGCACCTTTTGTCAGACCAGCATCCGACTGCCCTTTCCTGTCGACATGGACACCCCTGATTCCGCGCCGCACGCCACGGGCACTGAAAGCCATACTGTGTCCGGCGGCGCACCGGCCGCGTACTTTGCTTCCTGCGGTTTGGACGATACGAAAGTGGGGATTCTGTGCAAGGCGCTGCAGAGTTTGACGGATCCAGAAACGATAGAAGACTCTCAGTTCGAAACGCTCTCATGGCCATCCATCACCGGCGCCCCACCTGATGATGTCAGTGAAACCGAAGCGCGTGCCTGGCGCTTGGACAGGATCCAAGCGAGCTTGACCAGTCTCAAGCAGATGAGTCACTACGGGCTACTACGTCGCCTGTTACTTCTCCTCACGACCCACGAGGCGGCCGTACTGGCGCTTTCCCACACGGGGAAGATGGCCGCCGGCAGGTCCAGGCGAAAAGAGGTCGCCCAAGAGCTTGAGCAGCAAATTCCGGGCGTGCGGCGCATGCTGCGTAAAGGCAAGAAGTACATGGTGCTGATCAAGGCCTCGGGGCCTGGGGTGCTTCTCGAGATCGGCTACGACGCGGTGAGAATGTAGGTGGCCCGACCAACCCCCAGCACGCCGAAGCTGGCTGACCCCCGAAGCTGGGAGCAAGACATGAGGGAGCGCGACATATCCCTGATCCACGACTACCGGACACGGCAGCGCGGCTACGTGGCTCCGGAGCGCAGGCTCAAATGGGACTTTTCCGTGGCGCGACTCCTCATCCTGGGCATGGTTTTGTGCGGGTGGGGATACGAAGAGATTGCACAGGGACGGACGGAGCTGACCGACACGCTACGCGACTGCGTTGACTTTCCCTCTCTAGCCAAGGGCGAGCTGCGGGCGCAGAGTGCTCTGTTGAGGAAGCCTGCGGCAGCCGCGTCGTCGCACCACGCCTATCCAGCGGGCTCCCAGCGTCTCGAACCGGGCCCGGTGTTCTCCCCCTTTTCGATCCGCACCGACTTCTCCACGGTTGGCAGTTCGGAGTGGAGGAGCGGAGAACAGCCGGCGCCTCGGAAACGGCAGCCGAGGGCTCATCTCATCCAGGAGCAGATGCCCGGTGGTGCCCAGGCTGCTCTGGTCAACATGTCCGCTGAGCTGAAGGCGTGCACGTGGGCAGACCTCCAGGTCCACTTCACCGTCAACGAGCATCAACGCGCAACCCGGCTGGAAGAACACGTATCGGCAGTCATGGAGAACTTCACGGTTAGAAGACAGCGTCACGACCCTCATGCTCCTCTCTCGCTAACTCCAAGACAGGTCGTGCGTCCCGCGGCCAAGTATACTGTGGTGCACTTCACGCAGTCGCAGTGGATAGTCCCGGTGGGCGATGATATTCTGGTTCCTCTCAGTATCTTCGGTTCGACGATGCCGACGCTGTCAAGGCAGCCGTTATGCGTGCATCGGGCAGTCTACCTCAGCGCCAGCGTCTACCTGGAACTGGGCCGGGATACGAGGGCGGGTGTTACATTTCTGTGGCTGCATCCCCTCGAGGCTGACCGATTTCGCAACCCCGAATAGTCCTCCAGATTGATAAAGCCAGGCTCCTCGCCAGTGTAGCTACACAGTCCTGCAAATCATTAATTACTGCATTGCTTCACCCCACCGTCATGCTTGACTGGTTGGCTGGCCATTGGGACACCTTCTTTGGGGCTTACCATTCGTGTTTTCCGTCCCTCGAACCACAACTGTTCATCGCTTCTTCACGAATTTGATTCGGGGCTTCCGGAGCGAATGCCTCGCGTGCAAGTATTCGGCAATATGAGATGTCCTCTTGTTCTTCGCGCAGCCCATTTGAAATATCTACTGCCTTCTTCTCCGAGTTGCGGCGCCGGTCGAAGCTCCTTGCCTCCCTTCCCCCTCGGCTTTGGTGCATTAGCCCGCCATTCCAACCATCGCCAGCTCCCTCCGGAGAAGACACGATGTCCTGTGCGGTGACAGGACGTCACGCTGGGCCCGAACGTGATCATCAAAGTGTCCATGGCAGCGGATCCTGCCTTCCTCCCCGCTGTTCTTGTCCAAACTGCTTGCTGGTCATCTGCGATAGTGACTTCACCAGACCAGGGACACGGTGGTGCGGCGCTAAGCAGAGCATTGAGTCAGGTGCGTGGTGTGCCGATTCCCGAGGCGGCAGCACAAAGAAGTGTTTATTATACTCAGGGCCAGCCAACAGCGTGTCGTCGCCGGGCACACGGGCGTGGGTACGGGTCGGGGCAGGGTAGGGCTGCGCGAGATAGCCGTTGGCGGCGAGGATGGAGCGGGCGAGAAGGGGCGGTGCGGACGTAGACGTCCCAGGCGTAAAGGGTGAGGGAGTCCGGGTATGCGGGATGGCTGTTGTCACTGGGAATGCGCAGCTCGCGACCGGTAGGGCCATAGCCGGGCGGGCATTGCGGAGTGGTATGAGTGGGTTGTGGTGGTCACATGTTGCAATATAAGCTGTTTTGGTACTAGTAGATAGCTTAGTCATCCGCATTGGGTTATAAAGGCACCTTCGGGTGACCCTCCCCTCTGCTCCTCATGCCACTTCTTAGTAGAAGTTTAATACGATCCTTCTTTATCATCTATTATAATAGTTATAAGCCCGGGCGCGCTTATAGTTTTAGTAACCTCCCTTATATTATAATATACCTCCTTACCTTTAGCGAAGAATAAGGCGAAGATAGACATTCTTAAATTCTTTTCTCTATCCCTCTATCGTAGTAAATTCTTCTATAGTCGAAGCATATCGCGCTTACTAAGATTTAAATATATAACTTACGTAGTATCTATTACTATAGTTAGCTAATATAGCCGATTTTTAGCTATTTTAGCTAATTTTACTAGATTAGTAAGATAGAAGATAAGAAGACTACTATTAGACTATAAGCGCGTCTAGACTTATAACTATTATAAAAAAGTATAGCCGACTACACTTAATTTTAAGTGCTTAGTAATCTTTCTTATATTATAATACACCTTCTTATCTTTAGCGAAGAATAAGGCGAAGATAAATACTCTTAGATTCTCTTCTCTATCTCTCTATTATAGTAAATTCTTCTATAGTCGAAGTATATCGCGCTTACTAAGGTTTAAATATACGACTTACGTAGTATCTATTACTATAGTTAGCTAATATAGCCGATTTTTAGCTATTTTAGCCGATTTTACCGGATTAGTGAGATGGAAGGTAAGGAGGCTACTATTAGACTATAAGCGCGCCCGGGCTTATAACTATTGCAAAAAAGCACAGCCGACTACACTTAATTTTAAGTGCTTGGTAACCTCCCTTATATTGCAACATCACAGAAGCTCGGAACGTCCTCAGCCCTCCGAATGGCTCCGTTGTGAAGAGTTTGCGCTGGTCGGACGATTGGATGCGGACAAATGATCGCATTAGATGCTACAAGACGTGCGTGCTTTCGGACGAACCGGGACTCTCCAGCGTAATCGGGGCGTTTGAGCACACCGTCAGTTCCCTCATCCGTCTCACGCGTTGTCCAGGGCGGTTCTTCAACAACGGCCTCCATTTCTCGTCAACTATCTACTCCATCGACCTGGCCCGCCGCCGCCATGTCTTTCACTCAGGCTCAACTTGATTCTAGACAGTAGCACCTGTTCAAACAAACCCCTCTCATCTCCACCTCGCCCGTGACCTCCGCCTCCGCCCACACATCTAACCCGTCTCCGATGTTTGCCGCATTTTGCCGGTTGGGGATTTTTGGGGGCTCAGACATAATCCTTTTCAAAAGAAAAGGCTTCCTCACCGCCCCCTCTACGCTTGCTGGATGATTGCAGCTTTTTGTGCTTTAGCTTATCTTTGAGGGTGTGACGGATTGTCTTCGCAGAGCTCGTTCTTTTTGCCGGATGAGCTGACTTGAGGCTGGGTCTTTCATCCGTTTCGATGGACTTCACGATCGCTTCACATTGGGGGTGCTTTGCCTTCTGTCTGCTCTCCCGGCGTGCAGGAGCTTTGCCATCGGAGTCTGTTCCGGCTGACCCGTCGAGGCAGCCTGCGTTGTGGAGATAGATGAATGAGTATTTGCGATGTTTCAAGAGCCGTGGGACGCCTACCTTGGAAAATGTGAGACCGATTCAGATCGTCCACAGCTACTCCTTGCACCGCCATCCAGCACGGCGACGCGATATAGACAACCCCGCACTCGAGATGCATCGCAGCGTATCGAAACGTTGGACCTTGCTGTCCCGCTTGCTGGAGAAACTCTTGCTTGGTCAATTGCTTTGATTGTGCGATTCGGTCACAGCGTTTTCCCACACCCATCGCGTCGAAGGATTTCGAGTCTGCGCGCTCTGGTTAGTGGCCATGTATCTGACATGGTTACATGCGTCACTTTCCTTCCTGCTTGCTTCCATTGATACCAGAGGGGCCGCTCATCTTGTTGTTTTTGCTCTCTTGACCTCGATTCCCTTGGGACCGCAGTCGTGAGGCATTAGAGGACTGCCCGTGGAGGAACTGGTGAGGAAGCACGTACCGATAGATATTCTGCTGGAGGATATGAGACACGGTCGATGGAGTCTCTTCTCTACGGGTAAGACAGTTTGCAGACGACGGTTAAAAGAGACAGGGAAGAGTGCTAAACGGTGCTGATGCTGGTGTAGCGGGCAAGGGAAATGGGAAGAGCTTGACGAGCACGACTTGGATGGGGGGTTCGATGGGGAGGCTTATATCGCTGAAGCTTGTTCCTGCACCTTCCTACAATAGGTTTCACCGCACTACCGGAGCATCATCCAGCAGAGACAGTGATGCGAGGCAGCATCGATTGACGTGGACAGTATACGTGTGCGGCGCGGTCGAGCGGGACCCATTTACCGCGCTTCGGAAACACTGCGGGTGACGGGCCCTCCCCCGACGGAGACGTGGGTAAGGCAAAGTGTGGGTAGTGCCAGGGTGCTGTCGTGTCAGTCGCCATCCCTTGAAGATGGGCCGTTGCGGGGACAGAGCCGGGGCCCGCTCTCCCTACCACTTTTGCGAGTATCCTATTGCAGATACGGGCCCCTGTCATCATTAACGTGCAATGGCCAAGCCGATGGCCGGTGAGTGGCTTCGATGCCAAGGGTTCCATGCTGTATCAAAACGAATCCGTCATTCAGCTTTTCCCCCGTATGAGGTATGCACGTTATCCCAACCCAATTACGTATTCCGCAGCACCGTTGAAGAAGCTACGTGCGGAGGCTGAACGGCCATTCAGCGAGAAGAACACGCATGCGATGTGGCGCTGTAAAACAACAATTGATTGAAGAGTTGATAGACATTTTACTGGTTCCAACTTCCGCTCAGGCGCATTTACGGAATGAGATGCGTTAGGGACTGCGAACAGGATCCCAATACATCGTGCGTTGCGCACTGGATTGTGAAGATGATGCTGGCCTATTCTGTTCGTTCGTCGCCGACTGAACCGTCGCTGGTTCTCTCGAGGCCGCAGCCCGCCTGTCCCTGACTTCTGACTGTCAGCAGGCGTTTGGAAACAGATGCAGATTGAGGTTTACCTTGGCCATATATGGCTTTCTCCAATCGCCAATGGAATTCAAGCTCCCCCAAAGTGATTTCTTCCTCCCCGGGCTCCCTCTCATATTTATTGAGTTTATTTTCGACATTACGTCGAGCTCGTTTGATCACAGCCCGTGGTGTAGATTTGTATGAGTCCACATCAACTCGTTCAATACCATCCCAGAGCTCTTGATCGTAGGAGAGGATTTTCTTGGCCTGATCCAGCGTATAGTCCTGCTTTGCTTCTTGCTTAGAGCCCAACCCCCCTGAAAGCGGAAGGGGTTTGCTTACTTTAAATTTACTGTACATTGAGCCATCCCATCCCATCCATTTTATAAAGTCGTCCTTGCTCATTGATGTGCTCATGATGCAGGGATGAAAGAAGAGGCACAGCAGAAGGATTGGAGGTGGGCGGAAGAAAAAGGAAATGGCGTCGCAACTCAACAAGGGCAGCCAAAAGATCTTTCAAAGCGCCTGGACTTGTCTTCGGCAAAGTAAAGCATTATGAGAAGTTCCGATTCGTGCCACCTGGCCAATTGCCATAAAAGTAGAGCGATCGTCTTCGTATGTGGGGAAACAATTCGCGAACACACCACACGCTACACGGTACTGGTCGAACCTCACAAAACCGCCCGCTGATCATAAGCAGAATGGAGACATTCCGGTCGTTCCGTCCGTGAATACTGCTGGGGCATGGGGGTCGGACACGTCAGCTGTTTATCGGCCGATTCCGTTGAATATCACCGCAATAATACCGAACAATGGCACAGGGGCATGAAGATAATGCAGGCTTCGTATCCTGCGACACATGCGGACCCCCCCACCGCGGCAAGTTCAGCCTATGGTCAGCCGGAGAGTGACATCGATACGTAGTCAGGCAGATAGGGAATGAATAGAAAGAGATACACACTTACGCACGCACGACTGGCAGAGGGAGAGAACGAGACACACACACACACACAGAGAGAGAGAGAGAGAGAGAGAGAGAGAGAGAGAAAGAGGAGGGGTGTCGATCATGGCTATTATCGGGGCTGGGTAGCCGGCTGCTGGGCCGGATCGTTTCTTTCCGGGGCTCTCCATTAAAAACGGGGCACGGCCCACTGTCACTGCGTACATTAGGGCCCGCGCTTATTTGCACAACTACACAGTACACGGTAGATAGCAACGCAAGCACTAGGGTCTGGCGAGTGGACAAGAAGTGGCGCTATCAGCTTCGTTCGGAAGCCTCCGTGCGGGCGGCCATGTTGTATCATTCAATGCGTGTTATTGGAAATCAGCGGCCGATCGACCGATTACTGCCGGTACAGTCGCTCCAAGGATCAGTTTATGTGACCAAGCCGTGTTCGCGGCAATACTCCGCCACGGTGCGTAGGTGCATAGTCCATCCTCATCAAAATCAGCTTGAATTCGCCGGATAGTAGGGAAGGGAAAACCAAAAACGAAAACAAAAGTATCACCCGACGAATTTACAGAGGGAAAGTGTTGGTAAGGGTGGACTGTGCGTCATCGCGGAGTATTTTGCCGCACACACAATCTAGTCGCATAAAGCGACGGGATCCTTGGAGCGACTGTAGTAGTTAGTGTAGAGCCGTCTGGAGCTCACAGGAACCTGGAACGCCAATCTCATCCCGGAAAGAAATTATGGCGCGACCAAGGAAATGAGTACGGCTCCTGAGCATGTGAGGATGGGTGGAGCCGCGAGATGGCCGGGGGGTGTTGAGCGGACGGTCGGAGACAGTGACGGGCCGTAATACACGCGTGGTCAGCAACGCGTAGGTACTGACGCGTAGGTACTGACGCGGGTCGAATGCGCCCATTCCCTTTCGTTGGTACGCGAACTAAGACGCCGACGCAACCGTCAGAACAGCCACTACTATCCCGTCTTTACTTCACAGCTTTGATGTCTCATGATACCCAGTATGCCAATGACTCCCCCATTCCTGAGACCATAGCGGGGCTGTGTAAACAGTTGGGCTTTCCGGATCGAGACCCAAATCACAGGACATTCTCCGCACACCTCAAGACCTTCAGACAACAGTATCGATCCGCCGACGGCCTTTCCGGAGAAGACGTCACCGATGGAGGAGAACTAACACGCATGGCGAATCGATTCCTCGAGGAGCACGGTCAAAGTTATTGGTCTGGTGAAGATGGAAAGCTTCACTACAACAAAGATTCGTCAAGGTCAGTCTCTTATGATGTTTTCCATGGGAGCTATCTAAGATACTAATATCCCATAGAATTCGTGAACTTTTGACGGAACTTATTCTTCGAAAGAATCGCTCTACATCCATCGCAGCCAGACGCCGAGCCAATAATGCAGATCGGAAGCGTGCTCTGGGTCCTGTGGTTACGCGAGGGTATGCCGCTGCGGAAGGGATCAAAATCGAAATGCAGGAGGGCGCTTTTCCGCAGGAAAGAGCGGCTGGAAAGCGCCGTTCCCCAACCGACGAGAAGGTTGATACACCCAATGCTGGAACCACTGAGCCGGAGAACACAAACTCAGAAGCGCCAGCAATCATTCCCACAAACGCTACATCATCAGGCCGTTCCCCAACCGACGAGCAGATTGATACAGCCAATGCTGGAACCGTCGAACCGGAGAACACGAATGCACAACCGCCGCCAACCATCCCATTGAGCGCTATATCACCAGGCCGAATCTTGGTTTCCTCTACCGTGGAGTACAGCTTGGAGAATGGAGGAATCAACGACAAGGTTTGCAGGGCATTGCTGGGCAAGATTCCTGAAAGCAATGCTGAGGCTGAGATCAAAGCCATCAGGCTCGGAGTGCTTGCCGGTGGAATGTCCTTTCACTCTGCCGTGGATCCATACAATGAGAGAAGGTTCCGACAACTGACGGTGTCATTCTGGGACCACGTCAAGGAAATCACCAGTCAAGCATCTGCCACGCAGGTTCAGATCAAGATGGAGACCGAATATGTCGAACGAGATCCCCTGGATCAACCATGGCCAGGCGCATGGGAATACAGGACTTCCGCCTACGTAGACCGAGGCATACAAGCAACATCGCCAACAGCGTTGTCTCCACCACCCGATGCCCCACCGGGCTGGGACTTCGAAGCTAAGATGAGGGAGATCAAAGAACGCCCAAGCCGCAAGGCTCGCTTCGGGAAGAATCTCGCCTACGTTCGCGCGGAGCGCCCGCCGAATCAGCCATACCTTGAGGTGGATCGCCCCCCGCGTGTTACATGGGAAGTCGATCCCGAAGATCCGGGAAAACTGAAGAGACTCGATGTGGATAAGTTTTTCGGGCTGCCGGAGAATCCAGTGCTGGCGCTTGATCGTGGCAATTTGGTAGTCAAGGACGGCTCGTCGAAGAGTGGCTGATGGCAAAGAGCGAACGAGAAGGCAGTAGTATTCAGAGTTGGGAGAAACGCACCAGGGGAGTTGAAGTGGGAGGAATGGGAAGTTTATCACGGCCGCTCTGGTTTTGGTTTTTGGAGTTACGTACTTTCATCCTACTGTCAGTTGGGTATTCTGCTTTCTGCTTTCCTACCATTTACCGTAACTGCAATCAAGAAGAGTTTCGATCTCGATCCCGGCGGCATAGCCACGTATGACCCATGAGCATTATTGTAATAGGGACACCAGCAATATCCAGGCCCAAGGTTGATCCGTACTCTACTCCCCACCTGATCTGACGTTGCTGTCATGATGTAACAGTGTGACAATATGCTATGGCCTTTAACAAACTCCGTCTAAGGCCAGACGCACTGCCCCACCCGCCACCTTCGCAGCGATGCAAGTCGCACCACCAACCGAAAATGCGCGGGTGGTAGCGAGTCCGTGGCGTCGAGTCCGGTAGCTCAACCGGCAAACGTCCCGTCGAAGCTTGTGAGAGCATGCCGTTGGCCCTGCGGCGGAGTTGCAGCGGCTGGGAAACGAAACGAGCGTGCGAGACGTATTCGTGGTCAATTGTTACGGTCGACGAGCCACGTCAGCTGCGGAACTCGGAGGAGGAGGCCCCTCAGGACGAGGCTGCGGGCGCGATCAGAAGTTCTCGTGAGGACGCGGCCGCTCGGGAGCGCAACTGCCGATGCGCCCCTCGCCTCAAGACCGACCTCCTCGCGAAACTGACGGGTGCCGCGAAGAGGCCGCCTGCATCGGGCTCTTCGTGGACGTTATGGGCGCCCTGGGGGACCTCACGGACGACCTCTGCTACGCCCACCTGCAGAGCCTCGCTCAGCCCATGCACACGAAGATCAGGTTCTTTGCCTCGGTACTGAGAGACAGACTCCGCACGGCTCGAGAGCGTATCGTCCGGCTTAGCGACCTATTCACGGACGAGGAGACGGCTCAAGCCATTCACCGCGCTGTACGGCGCGCCCCTGCATATCCCCACATATGCGGTGGGAGATGGTATGAGCATAGGCGCCCACTGAGTGTGTGGGGCGCATCGCTGCTTACGAGGCGCATGGGACCACAAAGCCAACTCAACCACCTCCGTCGAAATAGCTTCTACATCCGGTTCAAGCTCTGTAAGCATCGTGGGCAGTGCGTCTCTCCTATCCGGCTGACGAGGCGTCAGATTTTACCACCTCAAACTTGCTACCTTTTGAGGAGGAAAAGCATCCAAGGATGTGATTTAAATAGCCAAGAATCTATGGGGCTTACTGAGACTTGTTTGACCGCACATCTGCTTCCTATTGCGTTGATGAGGTGCCCTTGAGCGACAGTGGGTGTCAGCTGGTCACCCCAATTCGCGTGACGTCTCCCAGTTGGAATCTGGCATTGTAATGGGCGGAAACTGAAATAAAGATCCCCTGTTGAGATACCTGATTCGCTGCTGTGCCGCTATGAGAGACTATTTCAGCCCGCCGTGTCACCCACTCATGAAATTCTATCACCACCAACTCGCCCTGGAAGTTTTTTTTTCATGGAAGACAACGGCAACCTCGCGGTCCCGGCTTCCCAGCGACCACTAACAATCGAGATCTTTCTCAAATGTATGTACACGTGTTTCCTGAATGGAGTGGCACACGAATGCATTTCTAATTCTACCCAGCGTGGAACGAGCAACTGGCTCTTTTCCCTTCCGACCAAGGTGCAATTCCATTGGGGGAAAGCGGTGCGTTTGAGCACAGCGCAGGTGACGGTTCCGTGCACTCCGATTCCTCTGACCGGTTCACTCCATTCGAGGAAACCAACGGGTTTGAGCCCAGCATGGATGGCTGCTCTTTATACTCCGGTTCCTGTGATCGGTCAACTCCATCCGATGAAGCCGATGTGATTGAACACGGCGCAAATGGCTGGCGCCTGCACTCCGATTCCTCTGACCGGTTCACTCCGTTCGAGGAAACCAACGGGCTTGAACTCAGCGCGGATGGCTGGTCTTCATGCTCCGATTCTTGTGATCGGTCATCTACGCATTCAGTGGTGACCGATTTTGAGGGGCTTTCCCCTGTGATGGGGGCGATTGATTCATCCGCGGCAGCTTCTGAGGATGACAGTATCCCTCTGCTTCTGGATAACGGGCTTCAAGGTAAGCATTCGCTTACATGTAAGAGAGATCGTTCACCTCTAATCTTCCGCAGAAACAGCGATTCGAAACCGTGGTAATGACCACGACAATCTCAGAGAACTCGGACAAGCAGATCCCTCGGCTTTGCAGCGTGCGAAAGGCACCATTGCGCTATGCCTCCGCCGCAAGAAAGGAGAATACATGTACCAGAAATTCGTCGCGCGGAAACCCACGGAAGGCAATCATCCCCAGGAACGGTTGGACATATGGGCTCAACCACCCGGCGCACATGGGGAGAAGGTTTACGGCTCTTGGTCCAAATGGCTCTCCCCGGGGGAGGAAGAGGAAACCGACCTCAATGGTATCAAAGCTCTACTGGACCACCGACAGAAGGGTTGTATGTATCATTTCTTCACTGGACGTGGGGAGACCTCCAACGGTATGACATTCTTCCGTGGAAAAGAAGATGGGACAGTGCTTATCTAGCGGCTTCACACAATAGTAGACAGTGATTGATTCAATGGTTTTCGATCTTCTATCTGAATGAGAGAGGAATAGTTTCGCAATTTGCGACGCCGCAGGCACCCTCTTGTGTGTCGACAGTTTGTTGACGACGAGAGAAGCAACCCGTTCCATTGTTCAAAGCCCCAGCAACAGTCTCCATAGTGATCCGAGAGCATTGGATGGAGCCCTTGATCCAATGCACTCGTACTGACTCCCCACACATCTATGTATCCTTTGTTGAACAAGGTCACCGCCGTCGCTTGCTCGAGGTCGACAGGCGGCGCTGTTGTTGAGTTGGCGCAGCACTCGCAGCTTTTCGAACTGGCAGCAATGAGGAGCTGGTAGTAGCAGGGAATACGCGACGAAATAAGGCCGGAGACTCGATGCGCTGCACGCCGCAGTCCTGCGCATAGATTGAAAGTTAGTACCTTGTACCACGATGGCTCAACTTTGGTGTAGAATTACCTGTGCAGTTTGATCAGGCGAAGAGCTCGCGGATTTCCCGGAGGCAACACGCCACTCTCCGTTTAGCGTGTTGTGTTGGGCCTTCGAGGAACACAGAGATCTCTTGAAAGACTCTCGGCCCTGGCTCTGCCGTTTGCGTGTTGGGAGTGATGAGCAGCGAAGTCGACGCGATCATCGCAACAGGCATCGAAGGGGTACTGAGCTCTTGACGGACGCTACCATTGAAGTATCAGCACCTTTTGGAAGCTGGAGTTTTGATCTCGGGGAAAGGCGTGGGAGCTGTGGTGCAGAGGTGGAAGCGGTATGGACATTCAGCGGCTTTTGCGAGGGTCCATCACGGGTGAGGGACACGAAAGGAAAAGAGGAGGAAGGAGGAATCGAGAGGGGGTGAGAGGGGAGTGCGACTCGAACCGTCGGATACCGCCAAGTGATGACAAGAACTGCAATGCAGAGCACGGAGGCACCTTAGACGAATCGGAGGATGACCAAGGTCGAGGGTGACGCCAAATCAAGGCTAGGTAGTGGGCACGGACACATGTCAGCTGCATGGGTGTGAAGGCTCCACTCAACCCTTCTGCTTTACACCCGTTTCGCCACAACTGGTAAGGCTAGACATGGCATGACACGGCCTCAATTGCCCATCCTTATCTTTTGAGACTTCCATTCGTGATAGCGACCTTGAACTATCAGTTCCGTGCGACTTGAGCTGCATTAAGCCGAATCCCACATCAAGAGACTCTGAAGGTGTGGCGGAATGTCCCGCCCCCTCACCGGAATCAAGTGACGCCACTCTGAAGGATATTTCTGGTATTCTATGAACCGTCAGATGGGAAGTTTTCTGGGCCGCTGAAACTTACTGTTTGTATACAAACCATGCTCTAACGCGACGAAACGCGTCATTGCTCTCCAGCCCCAGTTGATAGGTATGCCACCCACGCAGCCCCAAGTCTTCCGGAAGGGGGATTCA
Source organism: Diplodia mutila (assembly GCA_022560015.1). Taxonomy (NCBI): domain Eukaryota; kingdom Fungi; phylum Ascomycota; class Dothideomycetes; order Botryosphaeriales; family Botryosphaeriaceae; genus Diplodia; species Diplodia mutila. Next base: position 17,958 of record JAFISB010000082.1, on the reverse strand, counting down.
TCCGCTGAGGGGCGCAGGTACAACCATATTTGCGATTCCTCATTACCCAGAACCCACGCGTGATCTGGGTGCAGGAGGTCTTGGAAGGACAATCCGTAGCCCACTTCCATGTACATGAGGCTTATCTTCGAAACATCCTGATTTAGCATATTAGCATTGAACAAGAGTCTTCTCAAAAGCGGTTACCTTCATATGCTGTAGCTGTTGTTGTGCTTCGACTTGTTCCATATCGTGGAGTCGGCATTTTTGCGCGAATTCATGCTTTGCCTGTTAGCGAACCGCCGTAAAGAGCTGCATTGTCATACAATTGTCCACTGAGTCCATTCAGATGCCTCGACATCACGCCATCCCGACATTTTCGAAGCATGGAATTTGACTTCAGTCATCTTCGAACTTTGGGAGTGTAGTGCTGGGAGGGGGACCAAGTCAATCAAGTGAATGCTAAAAAGGCGAGGTTCGGGTGTGTTAAGATACGCAGCTGTTAGCGTCCACCTCTCATGTGGGATAGATACGCTTCAACATCTCCGGGAGGGGTTCGCTGCACATGCATTAGATCTCATCAATCAGTATTGCCCAAGGGATGCCACAGCATCGTTCGTGGTTCGGATGACGCGGAATTCACGTCTCGTGAGCGGGAAGCATCGATCCGATTGCGCCACATGGTCGTATCGCATGGGTCTAGCCCCTCCTTGCGCGGAAGGCGTGCATGTTTTGAGAATCGTGCAGGTGCTACGCGTGGAGATAATACTGTGCTTCGCGTCTTAGGCCGCCGCTGGAAAGTACCGTCGTCATGCAGATCCATCCCTGGCCACGACCTTTAAGCCGTGTCACTTTAACCGTGATACTTGTGGGCCGTTTTCGGCTTGGACTTTCATGACGTTTCAAGAAAAGCGATCGGGTCAATGATTTTTCGGCCACGACTTCCAGGCGGCACAGCCAATGCTGAGCGCTCGGTGCTTCGCCGACTTGGAAACTATTGTCAGCGCCTACTCCCGCACAGGAGCCCAGTTCCTGTGCTCCACATCTCCCTCCTTCGAAACAGACCACCGAATCATCATGACGACGACGTCCGCTTCCCACCAAAGCGAGCAGCCACTATCGATTCTTCGAGACGGTGATGCCGAACAATTACGCTGGCTGATGTGGCTAGACATTCTTGGAGTTCCTGCAGGTAAACTCCGAGAAGGTTGCGCCAGTGGCTTTAGTAAGAACGGCGAAGTCCTGTGGGAGATCGGTTACAGTGAGAGCAAGTCGGAGGCGTTCCGGATGCGTCGGGACCTTGGCAGCTGCGACTCCTGCCACGTTCGCTCTGTTCTTTCACTCGGTGGACGATTCGGTTGTGGACATTCAATCTGCCGCTCCTGCTCTGGTAAGTGTCTAGTGTCCAGCTTCTCAATGCAACACCAACGGAAGGTGTAGCAGGATTTTGCCCCAAATGTGGACCGTCTTTTCTTCGGAAGTTGAACCCATCAGACTTCTCCCAACCACCACCATCTGCTGGCCGTCAGTACCGACAACATCGACTCGACAAGAGGATATTGAATGTCGTCAAGCCTTCGCCGAAGCAATCGTTCGAGCCCACAAGCAAGCACTGGAGCGGATTCCGCTCGAGGCGATGGCTTCGTTTGCGCTGAATGGCTCAACCGAGTGCATTGAGCTATTCGTTCAGTCTCATCGGTACCTTGCTGAGACTGTGGAGGGGACCGCGGAAGACAATGAAGCTCTGGATGCGTGGATGGAAGCTCTGGAGGTAATTTGCCTCACTACTCTTATACTGAGTTGTCCATAACCTGTTTTTAGGCATCGAAAAACTTCGAACTTCTTGAGTACACGCTGAGGGTAGGGTTGGGACACAGGACGAGGGATCGGGACGTCTTCGTTCCTGAGGACAATCCTCTGTGGAAACACATGGCACGAATCAGAGATGTATGCGAGGGCCGCCCCTTGTCAGAGCAGCTAAGGCTTTTGCCCAAGCTTACAGCTACAGTGCTGGGCCGGTGAAAGTCGCAGGACTGTCGCTGAAAGGATACTTTGGGCTGGCAAAACCAGAAGTTCTCAGGATAGACAACAATTGAAGCAAGATCTTGTCCAGTCTCTGAAATGCTTAGGGAGTCATAAATGCCATGATCCAAGTTGTTGACAGAAGCCGGGAGCGGCGCTTATGCAAAGGCAGGGATAGCGCTCCCGTCCTCTTCTCCGCATCTTCCCAACCTCCTTCTTCTCTCCAACCCTCCAGCCACTATCCGCTCAAGCACTTGGACTCTCATTCCACGGTGCGCAGCCTTGCGGGTTGGTAGTGGCTCACCGGCCCGTATTGCACGAACGTCAGACCCGGTAAGAAAAACGCTCGAACTTGGGCGACAAGCTCACCGCTCTTCCACATCCAGCCGCTACGATGGCAGAATCTCCCGGTGGCAAAACAACAAGGGGGCGTGATGACAAGACTCAAGCGGAGCGTCCAGGCTCGAGAGCATCTGGATCGCAAGCAACGAAGAGGACATGGTCCAGGGCAAGTACTTCGCGAAAATTCCAGGGCTCTGTCCGCCAAAATCGGAGCGCCATCGTGGATTTCCTCGAAGCGAAGTCGTTGGGAGACGCCATTCGCATTATGGATATCGATATGGGTTTGTGAGGCGAAAACCCCCCAAGACCTCGGGCAACCTGAAGGCTAACGGGGTCCGTAGCCCGAGTGCAACAGGACCAAGCAAGCGCGACGCAGCCGGAAGCGACCAGTGCATCTATCAACGAAGGCATAGAATGGCACGAACAAAGCGGAAGCGGCCGCCCAACGAATTTCGCAGAACCAGTTGGGTATGGGTTTGAGCCTACGCAATACACGGACGTTATGGTCCCAGACCACATGTTGCCTGCCCGGCAGAACTACTACGGAGCAAGGCACGCGCAGACGAATCCACAAGAATTCATGGTCCTATTCCCAATAGACATGATATCCGAGTTCCCACATCCCGAGACGTACGACTACGTGGTTCATGTGATGGCTGGATCGTCGAACTGGAACAAAAGAAGCTCGAGCGGCGATGTAAGCGGCACGTTGCCGGTGATGTACACGACATCGCCAACCTCGAACGGAGCCGCACCGATTTTGGAGCCGGGTTCGGCTTTGAGAGGAACCAGGAAGGTGGGGGTTGCCGTTCGGTACAGTTTGTTCGATTTGAACTGGACGAGGCTTGCTTTCTTTGCGTTGAAGACCTGGCGTTTCGTGAGTGCGAGAAACAGGAGGTAGAGATGGATTGTACTTGGTCGTGTGCTTTCAGTTCGTCTATGAGTTGGCGGATCGTGTCGTCGGGATCCGCAAAGTCGGCGCCCTCCATGCCGAACCTCCATTAATGCTGCCTGTCCATGGAATGGGTGGTGAGGAGAGGATGGCCGCGGGGCTGGAAATGGGCGGCGCTCCCGAAACTCCGAAGGCCAAATCCGTGTCACGTGCACCTACACACCTCCAGCCGAAAAAACGGCTGGAGGTGTGTACACCGCATCCGGGCAAGCGCGTCTTGGCGCGCCCGCCGTCTTTCACCGCCCTCGGGAACGCGACAGCTTCATTGTTGTTATTATTATTGCAACACATGATGAAGCCGCCACCACTGGACCCTCAGGCTCGGAGATTCCTGCATCATGCCGAGCAGTTTCGCGTAAGACGTGCTTTGCCCCCGCCTTTTTCCAGTGTTTGGCCTGACTGCCGCAGGCCTCGCTGCACGACCTTTCTCACTCTCTGGCAACCAATCGCTCGACTCCCTCTGCAAAAGACGCCAAATCGTGGAGGCAGGCCGTTGCGTCTGCTACTTTCATCCTCGGATTCGCAAGGAAGGCCCTCGCCTCGCGACCGTCGAAGCCGAAGGACAGGAAATCGAAGCGAGACCGGAAGCGTGCAACCATCACTCCCGATTACAATTCCACCCAAGTCTCTGCCGGCGACTGCACCTTGAAGTGGAACGTAACCTGCCGTCGAGGTTTCCATCACTCCGTGCTTGCGGTCATGTTTCCGACGCCGATCGAATCCACGGATTCTTGCGCGCAAACGTCCCCGACCTCCCCCCGCAAGACAACGCTGCACGAGAGGAAGAAGTGCGCGTTGACCAACCCGAGAGCTCTGCGTTCAAGCTGTCGCGCTGCCGCAGCTTGTCTGAGCCCATGTCAACCTATTTCTTGGAGGCGCAGAGCGTTTCCTCGGGTCGCACCAGGTATCCGGGAAAATCCCCGACTTTGCACCTGCCAATCGACCAAAGCGCCCAATCTCTGTGCGGCTGGCTATCTGGTCTGATTGAAGACTTCCCCAACAGTACGCTGTTATCAGGTACCATGCCCTATCTGATCATAGACGTCGAAGCCGCAGGAAACAGGCAGAAACTTGGCCTCCCTAAGCTAATTCTCAGCTGCGGCTCGAGATTAATGCAGACCAAACAACATATCCCAGGCATCTATACGCCGTACGCCTACATCAGCCAGTCCGTCTCCCCTTTTAGCATGCACGTTGAAGATGCTGGCCTCCCTTCGGCGAATATCCTGTACACCGGCCATCCGAAACTATGGGTTATCGTAGCTCTACACCATCGCTCCGTCTTGGAAGAGAAGCTGGGGACGGCTTTTCGATGTGCCCAAACCTGCACACAGTTCGTTCGGCACCTCGCGCCCATCATCTCCCCCCGCAAGCTGACCGAGTGGAATCTGGACTTCTCCATCGTAGTACAGCAGCCTGGCGACCTGGTTGTAACTCTTCCGTTTTCTTACCATTTCGGGTTCAATCTCGGTCCCAACCGGGCCGAGGCTATCAATCTCACGCTTGACCAGGAGTGGGTGCCTTCAGAGGACTACCGTTACTGCAGCACCAGTTGCACACCGTATCCAATCACTGCGGACATGCTCTCCATGAAAGAACCTTTGCAGCGGCCCCGATCGAGGAACTACTCAGAGCCGCCGCCTGACCGAGTGCGAAGCGTGACACAGCGGTCTGGGTTTGACCGAGCAAGGTCCATGGATGCTGTACCGCTACCACCCCCGCGACCTATTGCACGGCAACACTCCGAGCCGTCTTCTCCTACGCTGGACGGACTTGCTCCCGCAGCGCCAACCACGGATCCAGGTAACGTTGGAACAGATCGATCTGCTTGCACCGCTCAAAAATCCTCCTCGGTTCAACGTGCCAACCAAGAGGAAATACAGAAGCAAATGCTAAGTGCATACGGACTGGGCCATTCCATGGAGGTAGCTACAGTGTTGGGCAAAAGAAAGGCTCGCTCGGAAGAGGTCGACGAAGAAAGGGCTGAGAGTGCTCTACGCCATCATGATACTCCTATGGGAAGAAAAGACGCATTCAACGAAGAATCCCTCCTCTTGAGCACTCTCCGCAGCTTCGTCTTCTTCTCCCATCGTTTCGATGGCCGCATTCTCGACTCTATTTGGCAAACCAGACCCGCTGATCTTCCCGTCGCTTGGGCCTTTAAGGTCTTACAGATTGCGGTGGACATTGCCAATCCAAGGATATTAGCGGAAATCAGGACCGCTCTACGACATCCAAGCTTACTTTCGAACACAAAGGAAGCTGCTCAGCCAGAATCTTCAGTACGAACGCTCGCTAAAGCATACATGGATGTGAGCAACCAAATTGACTTCGTAACTCATGCGGAGGTCATCGGCGGGGCCCTAGCGTGCTTCCATTACTTCGCAGCATACGAAGTCGCACGAGGAAAGCTGAGGGAGATGATCAAGGATAATAGAAAAGAAAAGAACAGGGCAAGACATGGAAAGAAGGCCGCGCCCATTTCTAATGATGTTGGGGGCGAGTCTGGGTCCAAGCCTAAAGAACCGAAGGCTGCGGACTTGTTACGCGACGGCATCGTTCAGGAGCTGATCGAACGCGGGTTTCAATACAGTGAAGAGCAAACTCGCGGTAAGGTCAACAAATATCTTAGGAAAGGACAAGCACTTTACCGAGTACTTGATTCTTGCAAAGGAGCCGAGGGAGTGCTTAGCAGCTCAGTGTCGGGGGAATCAGCGAGCATAGCGCTTCTCTTACTCTTCCCGGGTGAAGGCAAAGAAATGCCAGAGCTATGCTTGCCCGAGGGATCCAGTACCAAGGGTGTCTCGTGCAGTAAACCAATTAAAATAAAGGAGTAAGTGGATGGCGACCACTTCAATGGAATTTCTACTAACAGTGGCAGTATCTTGGACTTGCCATTTGCCGCAGCCTCGTGGCTGGGCGAAATACTTTTCCTGGTCCGCCCTGAGCTGAGAGACTTGGACCTCTCTTCGATTCTCCCCTTAATCAGAAGAACTCATGCATCAACAAAGCAACCGGGAACGCTCGCGCTTGAGATGGCAACCGATGTGGAGTTACGTATTGCTTGGGAGAAAGGTGGAGATCTGTTTCAGTCCTTGTTCGCATGTCCTCCGTAGTAACTTCATCCCACCCACATTCTCTCTGTCCTCTGCGGAGAGCACTTCATCTCATTCGAGCTGTCAGGGGGGGGACGTCTCTTACTGTTCTGAATTGTTAGCATGTGATCTTCTTTCTTGAGATGGCCGTGAGGATGCGATGTTCAAATGCTTGCCTTTGGGATCCAATCAGACATTGGACGACTAGCTAACGTAAGAGTCCATAGAGTCTTGGTGCGGATGTGTAGGAACCCAGCTTGACATCCACGTATGCATTACCAATGCCGTCTTGTCAAGTGGTGTCCCAGCGTTTGAATGCTGTTGGCCACTCGCAAATCCGTTGACTGGAAGTATCAAGACATCCGCCAAAAGAATGGGCTCCTGCATTCCAGATAGCTCATCTCCGTTCAACTCGTAACCAGTTTGCTCCGAGAGATAGTGAAAAACAGCGTTTGTAAAAAGGCGCGGCCCTGTAAGACCGATGACGTCATCGAAGAACAGTGGAGGAAGCTCGCCGTTCGTACTACGGTCTGCTAGAAACCGTTCAATGCCCTCGTGTACGCCATCTACAGCCAGACGAAGCAGAGGGTGGTTCGGCTTCGCCATGATTGTAAACTGGGACATCTGAATCGTCCAGGGCATATCCCACCATAAGCGACCTTGACCTTTATCGATCTCAACACCGAGAACAATACCCGCGTTGCTAACGTACTCCTTCGGGACCCAAGCGTCAATTGGCTGTAAAGGCCGAGTGTCCATGTCTGTGTAGACGCCTCCTTCGGCCAGGAGAATAAGGTATCTAAGGAGATCTGCCCTCAAGATAGGATCTTGCTTGAGGAGAAAGTACGTCGTGCGTGCGGGATCGTTCTCGTGAAAGGCGCCTCGAACAAAGTCGTCTTCGTCCTCCTCGGTGAGGCATTGATACTGGTAGCTTGGATGGAAGCGTTGCCACAGCTCCTGGAAATCGTCGGTGAAAGTCGGCTTCTCTTCTGCCGTATAGTGCGAAATCTGCCAGATTTTCTTCGGGACTATTCGAAATTAGAAGATAAACTTCATATGGAACACTCCTCTTACAGGATTCAAACAACTTCTCACGAGACGGATGACCGAGTTGATAGCTAAGCCAGTATGCGCGGCTGAACGAGAACACTGAAAGCATGGCACAGACCAACACGCCGAGGTCTCGCATTCTCGCTGCGGAGCTGGTTCTTGGACAGCGGAGAGAAAGAGGTATCATATCGCCTTCCGTAGCCAGAGTGTGCGACAGAAGAAGAAGAATTTGATGTATTTCGGTGCTGATAGTATTGTAAAAATTCCTCGACTATGTCTCTTATACTACTCTACACGCGCGTGGGAGCGCGCTGGCTATACGCCCAACGCCGCTGAGCCTGAGAGTTTGCTCGCATGGCACAAGAAAAACCTATCGCCGATGTGTTAGTCGTCAATAAGCGTTTTTGCTGCGGAAGACGAGGGTACTCATCCGCGGACCAGGGTTCTTATCGCGGGTGATGAGCCCAACGCTATCTACGCCGCAGAAGTGGGGCGCGCTATAATCCTACTGTGGTGCACGGTCTATAATCCTCAGTGAAAGCCTGTCGGTCTACGTAAATATCTCTATTTGAGGTCGAAGGAGTATTGGTTTTTTGCGCAATCTCGCCGTGAGTCATCGCACAGTTACTGCCCTGGCACAATACTATTTGCCGCTCGTTAAAAGACACAACCTCATCACGTCACCTGAACCGTGTTTTCCGTCTGCTGTGCTGTGCCGCAGAACTGTTCACTTCGGTGCCCCGCCGTTCCTCGGCCTCATTTCCGCCTCTCGATCACCACTCATCACTGGCCCCGGGCCTCCTTTGGCTGTGTCACGAGGTCGGGCAAATACTAACAAGTGCACCCGGGCTCCAAGCAGGTGTCCCGAGGAGAGCGTAGGCCAAATCCTTTGAAAGCGAGTGAGTCACAACAGCTCGCTATCCCCTGTTAGCTTAATTTCCCTGAGTCGCTCTGCGTCCCAGCGGGCTCTTTCTCTGGAAAGGTCATGCTTGGAGTCGGGCACATCGAGTGGCCTTGGCTCTGGCCATCTTGTTTGTGATCAGGGAAACGGAACTCGTTTTGAGAGGGATAGGTGCGGCGTTGTTGAATCTTGCGAAAAGAAAAAAAAAGAAATTTCCTGGAGGGCGACCAAGGAGCGAAGTATGTCGAATCGGCGCCTGGAAGCAGCTCCGTGCTGAAAGAGTGCGGCGTTTGATCCAATAGTATTGGGTTGACGCTGCTAGTATTACCTATGCCATCGGACATGCCGAACCGAGGCCCTGCGGTCAAAATGCGTGGTTTCAACGTGCGCCGAGATCAATGACGTATGCCGTAGTGTATGTGCGTTCCTGAACCCTAGTCGTATGCATCCTTCCGGCCACCGGGAGCTGGATTAGTGGCTTGAGCTCTCGTCACTCACGTGGTCCCCAGGTACGCGCTGTAAGGCGTAGGCACTTTCGGACGTGGATGGCGTCCGCTCTGCTCGACACCCGTCCAAAATATTCCTGCCAGATTTTTGTTTTCCTTGTTCATTTCTGCCTCCCGGCACCGCCGAGGAGCAACTCGATCCGCGACCAATATTCATCTTATACAACCGACGCTGGTTGAACTCCACCATGACAGCGGTTGGAACTCACAACATCGGCGCTGTCACCGTGGATCTCGACACTTTGACCCAGCTGCTCTACTCCGAAAGACAAACTCATCAACGAACATTGGAGGCTTTTGAGGAGCAAGGTCAACGACTGGAGGCCTTGGAAGAAGATCTCCAGGTGAAGGATGCCGAGATTCTTCACTTGAAGAGCACAATTGGAGCACTTGAACGTAAGGTGAGATAAGGATTGTAGAGTTCCCAAACATTCTTATTGACTTCGGTATAGGACTGTTTCCAACTGGACCACGTTGCACCCAAAAATTATCAGATAAAGGTGCTCAGACGAAAAGTTGCACGACTAAGTAGGAGTCTCTCGATCCCTACAAGTTAATCCAGTAGAAGGGAATCCGATGCACATTATGAGGAGGAGACTCGGAAGAGCGACTCAGATAATACGGAGCCATGCTTTCCAACACAACTTTCATAGCATGTCATATGAATAGAACGGCTTATTATCTTTCTCCGTTATCTCTGTCTACAGGCCGTGGTGATAAGTTCTGGGCGACATTGATCCCACACCATGTGAGTCTTGAGGTCGTTCATTTCGAGGAAGTAGAAAAGGAGGTCAGGTAGTCTATATAGATAACGCACCTCGAGGGTTTGGGATATGAGGACACTCAGCCCGCTTCAGACGCGACGGCTTCATACCATTTTGAAACCAATCTCACCGCCATAGCCGTAACGTAATGGATACTCAGAGCGCCTTGCTCAAATCACGGGTGGGCTAAGCATAGAACCGTTACTAAAAGAGCTTTGAAGACTGGACATGGGAGTGGAAGTTTGGATTCTTTTAAATTGCAACTTTTCCATTGAAGAACTATATACTTGCTACGTGAGAAAAGACAGTTGATCTTCGACAAAAAGCTCATTGCTGTGGGGCGGATTCCAAGAAGCAAGCATGAAGCTCAGAGGCTGTGTCCAGCGCTTAAGAAGGCATCGAATTGTCCGTCCCAGTGGTCGATGCATCGGCCCAGCTGGCCGTTGTTGGTGGCCAGCTCGGTCGTACATGGTCGCGCCTCCGCATTAATTTGTCCTGCTGTGTTGGGTTTGCGCAATCGAACTGATATCACTCGGGATATGGGAACCCTTTAAGGCGAATGATTAGTGTAGCTTGGATGATGGCTGGAGATCTACGGACCTGTATCGAAATGGTTACCCCAATGAAGCCTGACTCTTTTCCGTTTTATGAATTGCGAGCAACCCGAGTACAGGCAGGTAATTTTCCCTTTCTCTTTCTCACGTGTTTCTTCGGCTAGCGCGAGGCCCTACGATACTCGATAGCGTCGAGTCAAGAGTGGCCATACCGGCGGCACAACAAAGCGACCAAGATGATGGCTCCCAAAGCTGGAATTACGAAGCTGCCCAATTGATCAGCCATGTAGAAAGAGTCGTAACGGGCGAACCCACGTCATCAGCTCTGGTCTGGTCTCGTCCAATACAGCCCACCGTGGCCTTTGGATCCTCTTGAGGTCCTCGACGATCTCATCGACGGATTGATACCCAGCATGCCAGCACTTCTCGATGATTGGCCCAAGCACCAGCGAGTCCGTGTCCGGGAATTCCTGAGCCCGGAAGAGGTTCTGGATCTCCCTCTCCGTGCGATCGCGATACGGCTGCTTCGTCGTCTCGATCTCGAAAAAGGTAGACCCGAGCGCGAAGATCTCGGACCGGACCGACGGTATCGGGATGTCCGGATGCTGGGAGTGATGGCTGGGGACGACCTGCGGCGCAGCTCCGTCTATTGATGAACCCGCAAAATCGGAGAGTCGGGCGTCGCCCTTGTCAAGAAGAACGTTGTGCGGACCAATGTCGACCTGCCACACATTGAACGAATGGACGTGTTGGAGGGCCTGAGCCACTTGGTACGCCCAGCGGAGGACGTCTTGAGATGGTGGGATCTGGCCCTTTTCCCGGAGCTCCCAGAGATGCTGGCGGAGCGTGCACTCATACCGCTCGAGGATGAGAAAGTCGCCGTCTATGGCGTGGAGCCGGGTAATATATGGGTGTGGGTCGCGTTTGGCCAAGCGCTGGTAGATGGATCGTTCGACGTTAAGGGCGCGCAGGCTTTGGTCGCGGTCAAAGGGTGCCTTGACAACCGTTGTTTCCGAGTGCTCGTAGACCATGCTCGAGACGCCCGCTGACACCAAGCGCAGCTTGTGCACGCTGCTGGGAGTATGAGGCGCTGGCTCCATCAGAACGGGCAATGCTGCGAGAAGATATGGCTCGTCATCCAAGAGTTGCGTCCAAGTTTCGCGGGGGAAGGACAAGTGTCCGCAAATCGCGGGGAAAACTAGCATCTGTCTCGGGGGATTGTCGGAAAGCCTTGTTAACAAATAAAAGGAAAGTCTTTTGAACAGCTTACATGGCGCAACTAGGAATGGAAAGGCGCTTGCAGCGCTCGCTCTAGGCAGCAGTATGACAAAGCAGCTCTCATGCATGATGCGTTCTTTTGGGGGGTTTGTGATTTGCGGAGAAAAGGCGATCCCCCGCTCCCGTCAGCATGTGCGTTGAAATAGGGAAGGTCGGAAGAGATACCATAAGTAAGGTTTCTTAAGCCTATCGAGATAAATTCTTCCTGCTTCTCGTCCTCAGCTGAACATCGTTCACTGTCCGCCCTCTCAAAATGTGTCGCTACTTCGACATGCCAGTGAAGTATTCGGAGTGCAAGGCGGATGTCAAACACGTCGTAACCGAGCGAAGATACAATCTATGCGACAGACCTCAGAACGCTGTTGGCACCGCCCGCTACTGTGATGCGGATCATATCGAGCCTATGGCAAATGCGCCTGTGTTTGGGTCTACAATGGTGAAGGGGGAATGCGCAACATGCACCGATCCCAACACAACCTTGGTCCACGTACATTCTTTCCCACTCCTACGCATACAGTGATCCAGCTAACACTTCCCAGAAAATTATCGAAACCTAGGGAGGCTAAGAGGAGGACTTGACATGTTGTAGTTGTGTCGTCATCTTTCGTTTGGTCCTCTTCGGCACAACCCACGTTGATTTCTTTTGCGGTCAGAATCCTCTCGAATACTGCTTCCTCCTTCAACCTGAAAACCCATACGGGAGGTGGGGACTTGTATCTCGAGCCGAGTTTGAAGTTCGATCCGCACCATCGCATGTTAGCAGCACGTCTGCTATATCCTGCTTCCTTTCTTGAATGGCCAAGCAGACCGGCAGTGGCAACCCGGTCATGGAAGAATTGAGTTTGTTAGGCCAAGCAGTGTTTTTAACAGATCCTTGTGACTGTGTCTTTCGTTTCCCCGAGTAGCATTGCTGCACAGTTCATCCCTTCTCACCCTGATCTGTCTTGGTGTAGTCCTTGGAAGAGTGGAACCCAGCCATTGCTTCACCTCTCGGCGGCGGGGTAGATGCCTTCCAATCTCAAGCGAGCGATACCGCTATGGGTGTAGACTTTCCGAGGCGGATGGAGAAGACGCAAACACAAAGTGAGGAAAGACGAAACCTGGCGAAATGGCTGCTGCACGCTTCGATTCACGTCGGCACGGTCGACAGATGCGACAAAACGTTGCTCCGGGCAACGCCAAAACAAACAACCCGACCAGCACATGCAACGTTCCTCCCATCAGACCTTGCATCTGCAACGCCGTCTTGTCAACAATGTCTGCTCATCCTCTGCAACCCGCGACCCCGCCGTCTTCCCCACCAGCGACGAATCCATCCGACACGGCGAAGCTCTGGAAGCGCGTGCGCACAAAGAACATGTCCCAACTCCCGCGAGCGGCTGGGCGCTCCATCAGACGAGGACGAGGACGCGGTCAATCCCCCGAAGATGCCCGTGAAGGGCCCCTTTCGCCGCCATCGCCTCCGATCAGCTCAATGCTCCGCACCCCTTCCGTCGTCAGCTCCGCCGCCCCTCGTAGCATTGCCGAACTCATCCTCCAGCCACGCCGCATACAGATCGACAAGACAAAACGGACCAATCCGAGCGCATTTGCGCATTTTGGCACGCCCAACACGCCGCCAGACTACCGCCAGTTCCCGGGCCTGGCCCAAGTCGGCGTTTGGGTCGAATATGACAAGCACGGGTTCGAGGACATCAGGGAAGAATACCGAGAGATGAGGCTAAAATGCCTCTGCGAAGCCGAGTTCGCCACAGTTGGCATGGACTGCTTCTTCCGGGGCCAACGACGCGCGTACCGCCCGTCAGAAGACTCGCTGCTGCGCGTCGAACGCATGGTCCAACCCATTTCCCAGCCGGACGACGATACGTGGCAAGTCCCGCCTGTGCTGCTGTCGGAAGAAGCTACAGGGTCGGCATGGGCTGGCGACGTGCGGCCGGATTGCAGCTACTGGCTTTCCTTACGTGGCTTCAACTACGAGTACTCGTTCCAGTTGCAGACCGTCACATACGTCAAAAGCAACTCGCTCTGCCCTTACCTTACCATCGAGTTCAAGCGCGACGGCGAGCCCGAAGACGTCGCCGTCGCCCAGGTCGCCGCCGCCGGCGCCATCGCCCTCTACAATCGGTTCCGCCTCTACCGCTCCGCAGTGGCTTCCAAAAACGACCAGTGGATACCCGTGCCTGTTGACGACTTGCGCCACTACGCCATCACTTTCGTAGGTAGTCGCTACGTTGTTTGGGTTTTACGCGTGCGTGTCGACTCCTCTACCGAGTGGGATGGTTGCGTCATGGAGAGGCTCGTGACTGCAGACTGCTCTGAAAACTGGGTTGCCGCACGGGAGCTTGCACGGTGGATAAACGAGATCCACCGATGGGGGCTGCTGGTACACGGTCTCGAGTGCAAGGATGAGATTAAGGCTGTGTTGAGAGGAACCGGTGTGCGGACATCAGATCTACAATCTACGGTTTGAGGTTGGGGATCCAGTACTTTTTTACTACGTAGCAAGTACCTGGTGATTATTCGCGATACCTACTTTGTGATTGTTGAAGAATACCCGCTTGATTTATTAAAATTCAAGTATACATCCTGGTATGTAAGACTACTGACTCCAACGAAGACGCTGACGCAGGTCGCTCGACTAAGCACCGAGAGCACTTCAACTTCGACCGTGTTGCAAACCAGGAGATCGTCCAAGTTCTTGTCGGTGAGCTCCAATGCCTCCACTATGGGCCGCACTTGCGAGGCTTGCGTTGAATCCGTTGGTGGTTAGCGTTACATAACAGAAGTGTCCCGAGAAGGAAGAACTATGGAGCAGGATAGGCCAACATTACCGGGAAGTTTCTCTTCTAAGCACCGACTACTGAGAGACGTCAAGCAATGAAACAATAGCATTTCCGCATCCCCGCTCCCATACCATCACCTCGTGGAAGCGACCGACCCGTTCCATCACTTCCGCACAAACACTCGACCACTTAACCGCTCCATCACCGCACCCCTCCCAATTCCATCACGCGAACTCGTCCTCCTCCACCCCCCTTGAGCCTATCGCATGACCCGAGTGATGGTGATGATGCTGATACTGCTGGCCCATGCCATGCTCCAAAACACGACTCTGCTGCGTTGGGCTCCCGTGCAGGTGTTGCTGCTGCTGTGACTGCGACTGCGGTGGAGAAGCAGGGTAGCGGTCCTGCGGTGTATTATAGTACGCGGCAGCATTTGGATTGCCACCGCCGGCGTACACGGGCTTGGAAGGAGGGGGAGCTGGCGGCGGTGTGGCGTAGGTCCCGCGGTTATAGGCGTCGTAGCCGTTTGCGTAGTACGGCGGTTCTGGAGTGCGCTGGCGAAACACGGGCTTGCCGTAGTTGTCCGCCCGTTGGCCGCGGTCAAAGGCGATTTTGGAATGGCTGTTGCCGTGGTGGGCGGTGCCGAGGTAGTCGTCGAAGGTGTTGATGGTCTTCGCGACCGTCTCGAAGTGTCGCTTCTCCAGCCGGACCCTTTTCGTGTGCGGTTGGTCCGGTTTGAGATCGCCCAGCAATTCGGGGTGTTGTTTGAAGTGGTCGCTTTCGGCGAGGGCGAGGGCGGTTTGGAAGGCGTTGCGGATCTGGCGGCCGTTCCATTGCGACCGGCCTTCTTGCTCCAGCTCGTACCAGAGCTCGTCGGGGAAGGCGAGGATGTCGTTGATGTTTGGGTCGATGTCGTCACGGTAGCTTTGGATTCGCTTCAGGTTGACTTCCCAGATGGCTCTCATTTGGGCCTGCTTCAGCGGAGGGTAGTAGAGAGTCATGTGGATCCTCGACTTGAACGCTTCATCGAGGGTGCCGACTCGGTTGGTGGTGAGGAACAAAAGACCATCGTAGTACTCGAGCGTCCTGAGGAACACTTTATGTGTTGGACATGTTAGATGAAAAGATTACAGCAGTTTCGGTCGATTCGACGATGGGTACTTACGTGAGACAAGAGCATTACGCTCGATGTCAGTCTTCGTGCGCTCCGCGAGGAACACATCGGCTTCATCCAGGAGAAGGACACAGTTCCACTTCTGTGCCTTCGAGAAAATGGTTTCGAGGCGCCTCTCGACTAATTCCACAGTCGTGCCAAGGTCGCCGCATGTGATGGGATACAAGGGGTTTCCGAGTTTGGCAGCAAGACACTCGGCGGTGGAGGTCTTGCCAACCCCCGGAAAGCCATGCAGCAGGATGATCAAGCCTTGGCCCTTACCGCGGACCATGTCGCGCTCGCGTGCCTGGATCTTCCGAGTCTTGTCGTGGAAGTGGGACATTGCTTGTGCTTCAACCATGTCCTTGTGGCCTTTAGGAAGCTTGAGCTCCGTCCAGCCTCTCTCTTGCGCAACGAAAGGTTCGAGGCCATCGATGTTGAGGAGAGCAAATGCGCGCCGCTTCAGGATGAATGCGCAAACTTGCTTTGGGAGCAGCAGAAGATCTTTTTCCGAAAGGCTGGTGCTGTCAAGCTTCTGCTCGTCTTCGATGCTCTTGTAGGCCGACAAAAACTTATCTTTTGCCATGAACTGCTCAGTGAGTTCTTCATCTACGAATAGATCGTCGAGAAAGTAGTCACTGTGTCTCTCCCTGACAGCTTCGCGCCGATCCGCGTCCTTCCAGCATGTGATGATTGAGCCTTCTTCGCACTCTCGAGACTCCGTGGACAGGAACGTCGGGATGGCCGCATTTGGAACCCATTCAGGATTATCCTGGTAAGCCTCCTCGAAGTCTACAATGACCTGCCCGCTCACTTGAGCAATTGTGTCGCCTGCTGGACGGCAGAAGTCACCGGCGTGGTCCACATTGACTGTTGGTCCAACGTAGTTGCGATGCCGATGCGAGTTGTGACCCGAGGGCGACGCGAGCTCAGTAAACTTCCTTCCAGACTCGTCCAGGTCTTTCAAGATCGTGTTCTTGTTGGCAGCAAATCTGAGGGGATATATCTCCAGACTGGTGATATCCTTTTGGCCTGAGAAAGGATCGATGGTGAACCGCTTGCTCACCGTGCCGTACTTCTCACCATCAAAAACGATGCGGTACGCTCTGATAGTAAATTGGGATATCTTGGCTCGAGAGTTCAAGAAAAGAGCATTGGTGAATGCATCAGATGACAACAGCGGGCGTCCTCCAGTAACATGGAACACTCTCCATACTCCGTACTTCTCCGTGCTTCGACCTGCACGTTTGTGGGTACTGTTCACCAAGATATCGTCTCCAGGTTTGAAAAGATACCAAAGGTCGTGGAAGCGAGCTTTTTGAACTTCAGTCCCTCCAAATGTTCTGACCGCTGGAAGGACCCATTGGTCGAGAAATTCAGTCAGGCAGACGAAGTCTTTCCATGCTTCTGCACTGTCATTGCGCATGCTTCCGGACACTTCGCCGTGTGAATTTGGCTCGGCCCGCGGATGGTCCTCGGCGGGGGCATTGGGCAATCCCTCGGGAAGATGGTGTTGCGAATTTGAAAGCGGGGCGGCTTGCAGATTCTGATCCTTTGCGTCCGACCCCAAGCCCTCGGTGCCTTCACAAGTATCATCATCCACGGCGGCCAAGTGGCCCCACTTCCGACCCAGCTCCTCGGCACGTTCTCGAATGGCAGTTTCGTGCTGTAAGAGAAATTTGTATGGCCTGAGTATAACGTGGGAAGACGGCGTGTCGTCAGGCCTGTTCTACAACTTCATGAGGAATGACAACAGGAACCTTGAATTGATCCGGATCCGTTCCGGCACCACTGGGAGGTTTTCCATGATTCTGCGTGTCGAGCTCCGGCTCCGGCTCCCAGTAATAACATGCGTTCCCGACGAGCATGTCGATTGCGTATGGCTGCCGATCGATTCCGTTCTCAAGTGCCCAAGTCGTGTAGCTATTGCAGTCACACCACAGGATATTCACAAAATCGACCCATTCGAAACCCTTTACGGATGGAATTATAACAACTAGTCTTAGCGGGTCATCGTCGTCCTCGTTACTTTTCTCTAGTTCTACCGATGTCTCGTCGTTGACTTATTCTAGAAGGTCCTTAAGTGTTTTCTTTCTACTTCTTAGTCTCTTAATCTAGACCATAATAAAATTAATCTCCTCTTTTATTACTTTAGAAGCTAAGCGCGCTATAATACGTTTATAGCGCTTAGAGCTATCTATATCTATAGAAGATAATAGTAGACTAATCTTACTAGCTTTAAATTCTAAACTCTAAGAGGTTATACTATTATCTTTAAATTTACTTAGTATTTTAGTAATATAATCTTTACTTATAGAAGTTATAATACTTTATAAAAGACTTAAACTATTAGTTTAAATTAATAGAAATACGTAATTATCTTATAGTATAATAAGTAAGAATTCTATAGTTAAAACTAAGATAGTTATTTTAAATAGCTAGAGAGAAAAAGAAGAAAGTAGTACTTAATAGTATCTCTTACTTTAATAAAGTAAATACTTTTAATCTTTATAAATTTTAAATATATCTAGTATTTAGTTAGTTATATAGACTAAATTAGATTATTAGTCTTAAGTATA
>JAFISB010000081.1:0-163557 GCA_022560015.1 Diplodia mutila | reverse complement strand
CTAGTCCCCTGTGGTCATCGTCGATATTCTTCTGTTTCTTTGTTGCGGTGGGGGTGGTTGGGATGCGGGGGAGGGGGGGGGGGGGTATAGACTTCAATCATGAGGAGGATCCGCAGGGGCTTGAAATAAGGTGCAAAGTGGAGTTCATCATCGTTGGGGAAACAGCACACTGCACTGACAATCATTGGTCTCACTCCGAGCGGATTGCGGATCAAACACAAGCCATTTTCATTTTCCATTCTACTCCCACAAACAGTCATTTGTATTCCTACTTATATCTTTCTCGCGGTCCTCTTGCTCCCTCTTTCCCTTTTTTCCCTAGGCCATCTCATCGGGTTTTACCTCGCCCTTACAAGTAGTTGCTTACTGTATATACTTTCTATTGGATTATGATATCACAACCGACAACAATCCGCAAATGGAAGCACATTGCTCGGGACACAGACCCTACTGGGGCAGGCCGAGACCATGGCATAGGCCGTGACTGCGACTTGTTGTGACTATCTGGCAGTCGACGGCCTAACACTTACCGATTGTGCTTGCTGTTGGCAGTGGTTGTTGGGCTTTTCCACCCTATGCGTGTTAACTGAGCGTCACGGTGGATGCGTCACCTCCCTCACTCGTCCGACAGCCGCCGCACTTTAACACCTTGCCTCCTTTGCTGTCCGTGCACCCAGGAACAGAGGTAGACCTCGTGCGGCTCGCCGGGTACCTAGCCATATAAACCCCACCCTTCGTATCCTTCGACCATTCCTCCTCATCGCCTGGCAGGCCGCCCACCATCCAACCATGTCGCTCTACGGTCTTGAGGAGAGCTTTAGGCACATCACTGTCGTGGTACGTAACGTGGCTCTTCTGCAAACAAACTTCCGCCCACTAATTACTCATGTAAAAACGGCAGCCCCGTCCAGACCGCCAGGTGATCGACGAAGACATCCGCGACCTCCGCGACAACCTCTGGCACCCGCCCGGCCCGTTCATGTCGCTTCCTCGCGAGCTGCGCGATATGATATACGAGGCGGCACTCGTCTCCGCGGAGCCGGTCTACATCGACAGCGGTTATGATGGGCACTTCTCCCGCCAGTCGAGTCGTAACCACAACGGCCGTACCGTCTCAATCGCGACCGCGCTTCTCCGTGTGAACAGGCAAATATACGCCGAGGCGGCCCCCATCGTCTGGCACCACAATGAGCTGGCTTTCGATAACTATGCGACATTCGCAATGTTCATGAACAGCTACCACCACGACGACAACAACGGCAAAGACAAGAACGAGGGCGAAGATCACTACGGAGAGAATCACAACGACGGCGACGTATATAACGAAGATGACTACTACTACTACGACGACGGCGAAGACTATGGCGATGACGATGGCACCGGCTCCAGCCCCAGCTCAGTCTCCGACTCGGGCACCCTCGTCCGCCACCGCGCGGCTTTCCTTCTGCAAGAGCCGCTGAGCTACGTCCAACACATCCGCATCGTCAACCAGTTCCAGCCGTCGTGGCACTGCCCCGCCTGGCGCTTCGCCGCCGCCGACAACGGCGCCGTCCACGGCGATCCCTTGCCCTATCCCGGCGACGTTGTCGAAGATCCCTCGGTGGGCCGACGGGCTTGGTACCACTTCGCCCGCTGCTGCAGCAAGAGTATCAAAAGCATCACGCTGGACGCCCGCGACTACGACGAACCCGAGAACATTGAGAGCATCGTCGGGGGTATGCGCCGCGAATTCGCCGGCCCTGGAGGCGCCTTTCGCCGTCTCGTTCGGGAGATGGGCCGCCAGGGGGAGGAAGACCAGGTCGTGGACGCCTTGATCCATGTGACCGAGGCCGCGACGGAGGCGGAGAACTGGTACCAATTCCCGTTGCTGTGGCTGCCCCTGCCTGAGGAAATCCCACGCGAGCAGCTTGAAAGGGATGTTCGTCAGGCGATGAAGGATGGGCTTTGGGATGAGTGAGAGGCGACTTGCTGGAGGGTCTCGACGTCTTCGCTTTACTGCGTATGTTGTTGATGCATAATGGGCGTGACGTTTCCTTTTTACTCGATATGATCCCCAATGCGTCTGTTTTGTATAGTAATAGATTTCATTTCCCTTCTGTATTTTCGGGGTTTGCTCTTCATCAATCCAGATCTATTACTACCGAACAGTGACATTTTTGTTCTGTGGATGCGCATTTTTAGCCTTACAATGATATTCTCTTCCCTCGTAAAACGGAAAAAGCCCGGAAAGAGAAAGAATAAACATTATATTAAATGGGAGATTCCCTTTCCATGCGCACCTACTACGGACCCATATCTATGCTTCTGCTCTTTCTGATGTTGCGATTTCCGGAAGACTGAATGCCTCTTCCGTCCTAGAGATGACACGACTCGCCGCTCAGATATCCCGCCTTCATGCATTGCAACAGGCGTGGATTCCGCCCACGATTATACAACCATGGGCCGCGGAGATGAAGGCTGCAACAGTTTTGTTTGTGGATCTCAGGCAAGCTGTCGATCCACGACTTCAGCTAGCTCACCGTCCCGTGCAACGTTCCGAGGACAGGATTGTGCTATCCTCGACGTTTTCGGCCTTGGACACAAGCTTTCTGCTGTCTAGCGAAGCTCGGTGAAGTGGAATCCCACGAAATATATAACCGAAGTCGGTTCTGGGGCCGCTCCACGTGATCAAGGAGGGGGTGCACCGCAGTGCAGTAACTGCTATGAGGGAGTGAGGGATGCCGATTTATGCCGCAATATGCTTTTCTTGCTTTCTTCATCATCTGGCGCAGCCAGATAACTCGCAGCATTCGAGCTCCTGATTGTCGTAATCGTCGTCGAGCGGTCGGTGTGGCAATTCGTGCGGATGGCGTCTCTGTCGTCCTCCGCGTGCTCCACCGCCTCTTGTCTTCTCACCTCGTTACTCCTCCTTTCCCTGCCATACTCCACATCACCATGGGTATCATTGTAGCCACTTTGCAACGTCTCCGCCGCCGACAGCCCCGTCTCCAACTCCTCCATCCGCACCACCTCGCCCCTCCTCCCCTTCTTCCCCCCACCACTCCCACCACTCCGGCCCGAGCTAGCCCTCGACGACGACCCTCCCTCCCCATACCGGCTCGACAACGGCGCCAGAATGCTCCTCAGCAGCGGGCGAAACGTAGCCAAGCAGGCGGCGCACATGCCGACGCAGCCCTCGACGGTCGACCACAAGGCGACGGGCACGACGTCGAGCAGCAGCTCGCGCGAGTGGGCGAGGCGCACGAGGTAGACGAGGCGCACGACGGTGGCGACGGACGCCAGCACGCCCATGCCGAGGATGACGATGACGGACAGGCGCACGGCGGGGGGGACGTTGCGCAGCGCCCAGATGGCGGGCACCATGGCGAGCGCGTAGTACCAGTCCAGCGCGATGGAGAAGGCCGAGTAGACGTAGCCCGACACGAGGTTCGGCGCGCGCGAGTGGCAGCGCACGGTGGGCAGCAGGAGGACGATGCCGCCGGCGTCGCCGTCGCCCACGTCGCATTGGATGAGCGCGGTGAGGAAGCCGAGGAGCGCGATGAGCACGCTGACGGCCATGGAGGCGTGGTGCGTGCGCCGCAGCCACGGCGAGGTGGACAGCCCCATGATGCGCAGCTGCAGCAGCGCGATGCTGAGCTTGGCGAACAGCAGCGCGAGCGGGTACGTGCACTGCGTGAGGATGGTCCAGCGGAAGCCGACGGCGTAGACGGCGGGCGGGATCTCCGCCGCCGCGCGCCCGAAGCCGCCGTAGTCGATGGCGTAGAGGCCGAAGCTGGTTTGGATAGCGTAGACGGCCTAGTTGGGTTGTTGTGAGTACGCTGGAGCGGGGCGGCTTTTTCTGTCGGCGAAAAGGGGATGGAAAGAGACGTACCAGTGCGGTCACGAGGAGGTAGTCGTCGGCTGTGAACTGCGCCTGCAGCCGCAGACGGACCCAGCATCGCGTCGCAACGAATGCGCCCGTGATGCTGAAGGATGTGATTATTAGAGCGCGAAAGGCCTTCTGTCTCCCGTCCAACTCGTAAGTGTCGTATAGTGAAGACATGATACGCTTCAAGAGATGTTAGGTAACATGGCCGTGTTGGTGTTTTTGGCAGAGGATGAAGAAAGAGAAGAAACACGAGCTCTAAGGTTGAAAAGAAAAACGGAGGGGATCTCGGTCTATTGCAACAGGCGACTGACGGGTGGTTGTCGACTAAGGCATGCAACACTCCTCAGTACGTTGATGTAAAAAAAAGGGAATGTGATGGAAAAGAAGGAAAGACCATGAATAACAGGGTCGATGCCGAACTGAAATCAAATCTTACACGTGGTGGCGACAGTGATTTCGTCACCCAACCACTGCTTACGGTACTCTGAACCACCACAGCCGCTTTTACTTCTGCAAGGGATGGAGATGGGCACGTCTCTAGACTTTCGCTAATAGCCAAGTGCGTGGCGCAGCAACAGAGCTACCAACAAGATTACTTGCGGGAGGGAAGGGCGGATAGCCCAATATAGCGTGGTCCAGTGATTTTTGTCGAGTTCGGTCCAGACGCATCACGCACGCTAGGCACACTTCCGGCTGTTGCGGGACGAAAACTAGCACGCCTCTCTCCGTTCAGCTATGGCAATCCCGGCACAGCAGCCGGCTGTGCTGGAGCCAAACTGTAACATCTGTCTCCAAAGAATCCGACCAATCAACGCATCCGATCGTTGGATACGCTCCATGCGTGAGCGTACCGGCTCCCCAAGGTAAGCGGAATAAGCTTCTTGCGGGGAGGGTTATGGGAGCGGCCATGGGACGCTAATGATCATGTCAAATTGCTTCTGCGGGACGGACAAGGCTCTGATGGGACATGGGAAAGGCGTCGTGTGTACTACCGGGAGGGCCCTTATCTATCCTTTCCGTGGTGGTATCGGACGTATTTGTTTGTAGCGGGGCAACTGATCAAGCCGAAAGCTGCAGGCGAGACGAACAGAACTTTGAACTTGAAGCTGTTGCCTGCCTGGAGCGTAGTCATCCGTCCCATCCGCCCAAACCTGCTTAGCGCGTCGCATCCGCCTGAGCTTAGTCGTCGCTAGTGGACCGTCGGTGAATGCGTCATCTTTGCACCCCCGCACTCGCTGTCATTTCCACCACCCGGACACAACCAGGAGCAATCCATCATCGCCGTCCTCACCATGGTGCTTCCGGAATTCCTCTCCGGAAGCTACCAGCGCTACAAGGAAGACACCACCACCTTCACCACCTGGTTAACCGAAGCCGCCGCCGCCGTAGGCTGGAAACTCCGCAAGGAACCATCGCAGAATGCCGCATAACCGCAAATCCAGCCAGCCAGAGCCCTCTCCGCCCGGCAGACTCAAAGGCAAGGCCCGCAAAGCCGCCAAGGCATCCGCCACGCCCGCGAAAGAACCTGCAGTGCGCTACACGCTTTCGACGCGGGACCTACTAGCCCAGGCCGAGGCCGTGGCCCAGGCAGCCGCATCAAAGGCCCATGTGCGCATGCCGGAAGCCGTGCAGCAGCAGCTGAAGCGCACCATCATCGCGAGGCGAAGGTGCGCCGATTGGTTCGAAACGGTCAAGGTGGAGGCCAGGAAGAGCAACGAGGGGCATCGGCATTTCATTGATACGCTGCAGCGGGCATTGGATCTGTTGAGTTGGCGGAAACAAGATGGGACGGGCGCGAAGAAGGAGCGGACAGCTGGGTTAGAGGGCGGGATGTTGCATCTGCAGTATGACCCGGATTTATCTCTTTCTTTTCTCGCAGTGCTCACGATGGATGCAGGAATCCCTTCGAGGCGCCCGACGTCGAGTATGTGGACGAGCAGTTTGCGACGGCTCCTGCGGCTGTTCCCAAGACCGGCACGCAGGTGAAGAACGAGGTCTATGAGCTGGAGGCCGACCCTGCCTTGGAAGACGCTTTCATTTGCTACTGCTTCTTCCAGGATCTGCACTCCATTCAGAACACGCTGAAGGGTGTATGGATGAAGTACGCGGATGGAAAGCTGGACCTGGTCTCCGCAACCGTTGCGACCACCGCCGCATTGGAGTTGGTGCAGCATGTTGAGAACGATCTTCTGGACGCGAACCCAAGGCTCCACACCTACGGCCGGCCTTACGACGACATAGCAATGGCTGTCTTCTACGTCGAAACTCTCCGCAATGACAGGGATCCCGAGGAATTCCTCAAATCACCTGAGTCTTTGGAAGTCACGGATCTGGAGGACTTCATCTACTTGCCTACAGCACACGTGCTCATGACAACGGCTCAAATCGCCAGGCGTATGGAAAGGATCGGCTGGCCTCCCCCGGTTCCCCAAATGCACTTCAGATACATATCACGCCCCGATCTACTAGAGCTTCCTAAATACAAGAAGCTTGAAGAGGAGGACAGAATCCTGACTCAGCTGCTCTATGAGGTTGCCCTCGTCCACGAAATAAAGAAGGACCGAGATACCGCCTCCGAGGTGCTTCCACATTTCGAAGATGGGTTTTCCAAAAGCCTAGATGTTTTGTGGACCAAGGGTGAGATCAGTCTTCACAACGTATTCGCCTCTCGGATCATACTGGACATCATCGAAATCACGTGTAACCAGCCTACATTCCACACGGATCTTTTGACCATGGGAGAGCATGTCAGACGGGACATGGAGTATGAGTTTCACCCAGATGGGTCGATGGGTAGCACAGGTGACACGCGTTGGCCGCTCAAGAACAACAACACTTTTATGGGTATATGCTGATTAGTCGAGAATCACATCCACTACCTACCTGTCGTGCAGGTCAAGAGGATATTGATGGAGGCTTACAAGATCAACTTTAAACCAGGATACAGCCTAGGTGACGCGCCGCCAGAAGTGCAGGAAATCTTGAGAGAGGGATGCAGAACAAAGGGCTATGATCCAGAAAAGGACAAGAGAGTTGCTACGCAGCTCAACTTGAGACGAATCGAACCATCGCCGGAGCTCGTTTTTGGGCTCACGCACAACGCTCTTTTCTGCGGCATGTTGGCTCTTCAGCTGGTGGTCTTGACCGAAGACGCCGGCGTGGCGCTCTGCAACCACCATCTCTCCATCTTCGCGACATCGCATCTCTACAACGCCCTCCGCCAGCTTGGACTCACCCGAACCGGCTGGACGGAGCTGGAATGCGTCATGGAACTCCACGCCGGCCCCATCTTCGCCGACGACGTGCCCAACACCCCGGAGAAATTCAACGCGCGGATGGCCTTCCGCCTCGGCAGCAGCCCCGCCCGCATCAGGAATCTGGACAAACTGCGGAAGTACAAATTCCAGGTCACACCCACATCGGCGGCGCTCCGCGAGTACCTCGACGGCAAAAAGTCCATCGAGGGCGTCATCAAGCAGGAGGTTCTCGAGAGCCGGTTGCCAAAGCACATGCTCGCGGTGGGCAATTCCACGGACGCCGCCACTACCGCCACCGGCTTGAGCAGAGCAAAGGGGAAGAGCAACAGCAAGGAAAGTCCTCTTCGTCACCACCGTCGCTGGACGCCGCTCCAGTACGTCGAGGCGCTGAAGTCTTTCATCCCCGCGGTCTTGCCGGATATAACCTTCGACTACATCGCCCTGACCAAGACGTGCAGCGCGCTCCTGCGGACGCTCCGGTGGAGGATCCAGCACGAGCTGGGCATATTGCACCCAACGGTGACTTACCCGGGGGATAGCAACGACTACGGGCTTTCGTTAATGGTGTTGAGCATCCTGGAAGAAACGAAGGCGGAAGAGCAGGCTTTCCAAAAGAGGAAGAAGAAAGGAGAGGCGAAGGCTTTCGAGGGCGGAAGGCAGCTGAGGTTGGCGGCGGCGACGATGGAGGAGTTCCAAAAAAGTCACGTGTCTGTCTGACATGTCGAAGACCGAGCATGAGGAAGAGCACTTCAAGTCCTCTTAGGAATGACCGAAGCAAATCATCAACTGCCGTGACAGCATATCCATATTCCCCGCTTCTCACACCCCAATCATGCTGCAAGATTACGAATCCCGTTTGTTTATGGCAGGTGGATCCGGCCCTCAAAGCAAGGTAGGTACAACTACTTCACGATAGTTTTAAGCTTTAAAACGCCGCTACACTGCTGCCCTCAGAACCTACTACCAATGGCTTGTGTCTAGCTACTAAGCCATTACTATCCTTCCTTCAGAAACAAAGGTTCAACATGCTTCACCCGACGATCTCCCTCGCCTCACTGGCTGTTATGGGCGCCCGCTGCGTGCTTAGCGAGACAACGTCCAGTTCGGCAACCTTGCCAGCGCCCACCGCCATCGACATTGTGAAAATGAGCGGCGTTGTTGGCGCACTTCACCGCCCAGCTCCCGGAGGCGACCCGGACAAGGCAGCTATAGCCATCATGGTCATGCACGCCGAGAGTGACTATCTGTCCTTTTACCCCTGCACCGAGCTGCCCAAGCGTGGCTACACCGTCTTGTGTGCCAACAATGAAGAGAGCAAAGATCCGGACATGGGCACCATCAACTTCGAGGACGTGATGCTCGACGCCGGCTATGCTGTCGCGTACCTACGCAACCTGACCGACATCAAAAAGGTTGTTCTTTTCGGTCACAGCGGCGGCGGCGCACTGTTGTCCCAATACCAAAACGTTGCCGAGAACGGACTGACGGCTTGCAACGGGTCAGAGAAGCTTTACCCATGTTCCAGCGCCTTGGCTGACCTCCCCGCCGCCGACGGCGTCATCTTGGACGACGCGAATTTCGGCATCGCGCCGATGATGGTCATGTCCCTCAACCCAGCCATCGAGGATGAGAGCACCGGCATCTCGATCAACCAATCCCTGAACCTGTACGATACCGCGAACGGCTGGAGCAGCGCCGGAGCGTCCAACTACAGCGCAGCTTTCGCGAAGGAGTTTGCGGCCGGCGTCCACGCCCGCAACACCCGCCTCATCGACTACGCCAAGGAGCGCCTGGCGGCCATCAACAACGGCTCGGGACTGTTCGCCGATGACGAGCCCTTCTACATCCCCGACGCCTCGTACGGGTATACCAACAACAAGTTCTTCAACCAAGTAAGCGCGTCTTCGCAGACACCCGGCACAAGCCGCTGACATCCGCAACAGGACCTCAACTACCTCCACCACACCACCCACGCCTGGAAGCTGCTGCACGCCAACGGCAGCCACACGACGCAAATCGTGCCCTCGGTCCGCGTGGCCTCCACGTCGCCCGCCGTGGCCTCCCAGTTCCTCTCCGGCGCGCTGAAGACGACCGTCAAGCGCTTCCTCGCGACGCTCGCCGTGACGACCACCGCCGACTTCGCGTACCGCGCCGACGGCGTGGCGGGGGTCGTGTGGGACTCGTCGCAGCTGACGCCCGTCGCCGCCGTGCGCGGCGTCCGCGCGCCGCTGCTGACCGTGGGGAACACGGGGCACTACGAGATGATCGCCGTCGAGAAGGCGCACCTGGCCGCCGTGGCGAGCGTGGATGCGGATGTGGTGTTCGTCGAGGGCGCGAGGCATACTATTGATGCGTGCACGGAGTGCGAGGCGTATCCGGGGGAGTTTGGGGATACGGTGAAGACTACTTTTGACTATGTTGATGGGTGGTTGAGCAAGCCTGGGCGGTTTTACTAGGTCGGTGTTGTGGAGGTATAGGGTGTGCAGGAGGAAGTGGATCCTATGTATGTCAAGCAGCTGACGCTATATATAACCCTGTCTCGTTGGAAGAATAGAAATTGGGTGATTGTGTATTAACCGTTGGAAATTAAGAGGGGATCTCTAGAGAATCACTCCGTCGGTCCCTTAAGCTGTTAGTTAGTTCACGGAGAAGCTTAATATCCGCGGGAAGAGTCTATGGTGCCAAAAGGATATAATTGTTCGCGCTGTTTCGTGTTAAAGCGTGCAAGGAACTTAATATACTAAACCCGTTGACTCTATCACAGCATAGGAAGAGATCAAAAAAACAGGGAGACGAATAGGAGACCCCACTCCCTTCCACATCAAAGTCAGACATCGCCTTGCTCACTAAAACCCGCCCGCCGTCGACCTCCTTACTCGGCGGTGCTCCCGTCATCAAGCATAAGAGCGACCCTCAACAGGAACCTCCACCTCATCGTTCGAGAACGCACAATGCCCCACCTTCACCCCATCCTCTCTCTCCTCCTCCATGCCCGGGATCGCCCCCCACATAACCGGCAGTGTCTCCGACGTCCCCTCGGGCGCATGGCACGCCGCCGCGATCGCCAGGCTGCAGCTCCCCGCCAAGGGTATCCCCGGCTCCAGCATGCGCCCGCCCAGCACGCCGGCAAAGACCATGAGCGCGAAGGTAGCCAGCACAGTGATGATCATGGCGAGCGGCGAGTACCCGCACGTCATAGCGCCGGTGTTGTCGCCGTCGTCCGAATCGCCGTCGGCGCCCACGCCGTCGATCTTGGCGATGAAGATGCTCTGCGAGACGATCCAGTGCAGGAACGCGGAGAAGGCCATGAGCGGGACGCCCAGCCGGTACGGCACCTGCAGGAAGTAGGTGGAGCGCTGGCGGCCGCGAGGGTGCGACACGCGCAGCGCGCGGCGGCCGTGCGCGTAGGCGGACCACTCCCGCGCCAGCGACAGGCTGGTGAAGAGGCTGTTGACGATGACGTAGAGGAGCGAGAGCAACGCCTGCGGCAGGTTGGCGATGAGGACGGTCGCCACGAGCGCGCCGTCGCCCGTCCGCGGTATGCCCCAGCCCTGGATCAGCGTGTACGGGCTCACCGCGCCGATGCCGAAGTCCCAGAGAGATTTGGCGTCGCCGCGGCCGTAGTATTTTCTGAGCGCGTCGATGGCGAAGGCGAGGAGGCCGAGGATCGCGGTCAGGGCGATGATGGTTCTGGAGGTCGTGTCAGTGGCGCTGGCCGGATCGCTGTACTCGCGGCAGGGGTGCCTCACAAGATGATGGAGCTCCTCCAGCGAGCCTTGCTTGCGGCACTGGCCCGTCTTTGCTTTTTGGTCCGGTAGGCCCTCGCCTCGACGGCACGGTATGGAAGCCCCTTGGGGTTTAAAGATCGCTCGGTGACATCCGCCCTTGTTAGCAGGCACATTCCCCGTGTCGTCATGTCAGGCTGACGAATGAACGATGCCGCTGCGTCACCAATGGTGATGATCGGTCTATCTCTGACCTTGATAACAGCCATGGTAATGACTATGAATTTCTGTTCTCGCTATCAGCTGGACATTGCTCGTTCCGGACACAATACGTACTATGGCGTTGAAGACAATGACGACGGCGAGGATGTTGGTGGCGACGTTTAAGTTGCATTGATCCTCTACAAATTCACTGATGCAGTACTCAACGTTGAAACCATAGACAGTCCATTGCGACGCGTCGGACCTGATGCTCTGCCAGTGTCCATCGCTGCAAGTTGAATCGGGCACGTCATTGGTACCGTAAAATTGCTCTTGCGAGCATATCCAATGGAACCAGACCGTTATGGTCGGGCTCTGAGTTGGAGTCAGACTGCTGGTGTAACTGTCGATGGCGTATAGGGACGAGCTATTACGGCAGGAAACTAATCCCAATTCCCTGAATCCGACTGGAGCTTCAGAGGAGTTGGAGCAAACTCCGCCTGTGGAAAGGAGTATTTCTGAGTTTTCCCGCGGTGAGTTTGAGACAACCAGTATCAGGTTACGCCGATCAGGAAGAATTTGCTTCGCATAGGCCTCGATGCAGTCCGAATTGTTAAGCCGCTCGAAAGACGATCCGCTTGTTGAGACTCCAAGTTCTCTCGCCCTGGACTGGATTATGGACGGGCGGGTATCGTAGGAGAGTTTGCTGTAATAAGGATTATCCGTACTTAGAAAGTCTGTAAATATATCTTGTTCATATGAGCTTCCTGTAGCAAAAGCATCAGAGGCGTAGTAAATGTCATAGCTGTTATTCGAAAGAGACACGAAGAACGTGGAGTTGTATCTGCAAAGGAGTAAGTGACTTGCTTACTCTTGTTCGGGAAACAGAGAGAGAAATACAGGAGATGCAAAGGAATCGACGACGAGCCAAGCAATATCCAGAAGAAAAGCTTTATCGGCCTGATAAAGCGGAAGTTCCTCAGACTGGGCACGCCGATGTCGAGCCAAGCACCCCTTTGGTGGGCGCTATCAATGTCTTCTCGTGTAGGAGCCGAGAGGCATTGCATGCAGTAATTGCTCGCGCCGAGGAGCAGAGTGCTGACCACGTTTATCACCAAATGGATAACAAGACCCAAGTGTTCGATGTCATCGCAGTTGCCATTGCGGATTGAGGCAACAGTTGAAGAGTGGCCGTTCTCTTGGTGTATGAAAACAGCCGAAACAATGACCACGACGAGGTTGGCGATCAAAGTGAACAAGGCCACCGCTGCGCCTAAAATAGCACCAAAACGCCATCCTTGGGGGAGTCGGCGGGACATGGACAGCGACGTGTCGTCGCTTGGGAAAGTCTTGGGTGTTTCACTTGCTGAATGCGATCTAAGAAGATGGCTCGTGGCGCCGCCGGTGGATGTTCCGTTGACGTTTGTGTGTTCGCCTTTCTCATCCGAGCCACGAGGTGAGTTGTCGTCGTCCACCGGGCTGTGAGATGGATTATAAGCGCCGGACCGATTTCGGGGCGGTACAAGCTCAATGCTTAAGTAGGCCCAGGTATTAGCAGGAGATTCGAACAAGCGTTCGCAAGCATGCTTACCCTAAACTCTCCGAGGCCATCTCCTGCAGAATTATCGTCGCAACGAAAGGAGGAAAAGCGGTGGGAGATCTGTGAACGAGGAGGAAGGGGAAATTACGGTGGATATTTCAGGCAGTCGTGGGGGCCAAAGTTTCACTTTTGCCTGATCCTTCTGCAGGTCCTCGTCACTCGTGGAACTCTAATTTCAAGAAAGCGCACTGCCTGGCCATGGATAACTACTCGCGTGGCTGTGATACTCTGGTTCAACTGGCTGGATTTCCAGCCACTTTTCTCCCTTCTACCAATGAACGAATGAGCGATAAGAGCGAATTCATTTTGCAGCTGTATAAGTGGCCCCCACCGCAACGGCCCCCACGCGGCTGAATGTCCGCGTGAGCAAAGCAAGCCACATGTTTCACCCTGCGCCAATCAACGTTGAGATGCGTATCTGATCCGATGCAGCGCATTCGCCAAGACGAAAACTACACCACACATCCTGGGAGGAACCAACTTACCACAATCTTCGAGCAGGCAGACAACCCGGCGGCTGCGTTAATCCCAGCTGCAATTGAATATTCCAACGACAAGATGAATGAAGTAGTGAGCGAAGCAGACCTTGAGAGCGAAGCGGGTAATGGACAACGTGACCCGCCGGATGATAGAAGATGCGTCCAAAAAAGCTACATACCTACCTCTTGAGCCAACAACTCTTTCACTGCACTTCGCCCATCGTGCACACCCATCGCCATGATATCTATCGTGCTGCCGCCGCACAAAGTATTATCGGCAGCATAGACCTCCGCCCCGACCGCATGGTCGACCTTCTCCGCAGACTTGCACCAACCCAGTTCTCCCTCCTCCCACTGATCCTCAACAAACCCGCATCTTTCGGGAGTCGTGAAGGGTATAATATGGTATGTCCGTTATAACATGACTTAGCTGTCACAACATAACATGAATGTCACAAAATCACGACTGTCACAACATGACGACTGCCACAACGTGACATGGCCGTCACAAAATGACACGGCCGTCACAGAATATCAACTTTCACAACATGATCACTGTTGTTACACCACGCCTGTCGTTACATCTTGACAGAGCCAACCGTCATAACAGAACATTGCTTCCCTTCCAACCAACAGAAAACGCCAGCCTCAAATCTAAAATGCAGCCATCACCGCAGCCGCCGCCACCACCGCCGCCGAAGTTTTCAAAATTCTTCCAAAAAACTCGCCTTGCCCGGTGTGCATTGACACCTGCGTCGGCTGGTATGGATAAATTGCGACACCGACGGCGATGGCGACGGCGACGGCTGACGAGTCCCCCCGCCGCTGGGGGAAAGAAGTGTACGAGTAATATAGCTCTTAGGTTCGTGTTGTGCCATATCTCTGCTTTGAACGCCCGCGCGCCCTTATAACTAACATCCGTGCCACTAAGGCCATCATATTCATTGATTGGGTGTGGGACTCATTTTTAAAGAAGACCTGCCTGCCTTGAAATAGATACTTGTCTGGAAAGGGTACTTGTGAGAGGCGAGTAGAAGGGGGACACGGGCGATGTAAGCGATTAGTTTGTGCGATGCAAAGCTGAATATAAAGTACCTTTTTCTTTGTAAAGCTGACAGTATCGGTGGCTGGAGGGTGCCAAGGGCAGAGATGAGGGCGATGGTGTCACGGGGTGTGGTGGAGGTGGTGGGGAGGGAAGAATTCTAAAGGCGGTGCTGGTGCGGGGGGAGACGTTGGAGGGCGTAGTGAGGTGGGTGGAGCGGTCAACGGTGTGGGGTCAGGATTTTTTGTCGTTAGTCGCAGCGGAACGCAAGGCTCCGTCTTCCTAAGAATGGACGTTTTTTGTTCTACCATTGGCTGCAAGGCTGAGCCTTCGGTTACACCAACGAAAATAACTTGTAGGTGCAGCTGAGAGCGCAAGGCTGAAGAGGACATGGGATTCTCCGCACCTCTACATTGCACTGCCCAACCGAGGTCTCCAGCTGTCGGTTGGCTGCAGCAAGACAGATATCAGCCACCTAAATGCAATCCTCACGTCAGAAATGGAGCCTCTGTTCAACCTGCGTTCCTATGTTTGCGTATATTTGCATACAGTGCAAGTGAACGTGATGGCGCGGGGTTGATGTGGCGGCATGCCAGAGTCGCTTTCCGAATGCGAGAAAGGATATATGCCCAGCTTTTATCCTACGATCCTGTTCCAAGTCAACAGATCCAAATCGAAGCGACATCATCTCCCCATTTTTATTTTCACTTTCCGTCACTTCAATCTGGAAAAGGCAAGCCAGGCAGCGGCTTCCGAAGGAACCAGGTACGTGGATAAAGGCCTCGAGGTGGCACCCTTGTCTTCTGATCCTTCGTCAAACTCTCCAGTAGAAGTTGGCATGGAAAGTCAAAGACCTGCACAAAGCCAAGGTACCGAGCCGTCCCACGTTGGACCACCACAATCCCCTCCACCGGCGAAGCTTCGCAACCACTGGCCAGGCCTACGGCAAGCCATCGGGAGTTGGTGGTCCGCCATGAACTTCATAATTGGCTTCCTTTCGCTTGTACTTACAGTCATCGGCCTGTGGGTAGCAACCTATCAGAGCAAATTCGTCATCTGGACAGCGAAGAAAGACTACATCGAGTACTGTGCGCATCAGGTTCGTGTATGAGATATGCACATCATAGGTTTACGCTGAGAATTTCGCAAATATCAGCAGACTGCCGCCAAGCATCCGACACGATCCTCCCTCCGCCGCCGAAGCTCTGCGGAAAACTCAGCCAGGCGATTGCTAAGACAACCGAGTCTGTGTGGAGTCAGTCAGGATTACACCATGTATACGGCGGTAGCAAAGCGTATCTCATTGTAGCTTTCCTACTGCAAGCTATGATAGTCACGGCCTTTATCGTTGTTCTCTCCCGCCACCGTCGATGGCTAGCAACCAACAGACACCTGGAGCACTAGAATTTTCAATCCCTCAAGATAGCCGTAGTATTCTTCGAGCTCCAACACGGACGTCCTCGTCTATTGTAGTGTTCTGTTGCTTTCCATAATCATTTCCCTCGCTGCTCTTCCAATCCTTGCCCACAACCGCAACAACAAATGGCTCCGCACACGCCATCTCTGCCTGCGTCAAAACTCCCACTGCACCCGCACACCGGCACCTCTCTCAGCACAACGCCATTAAAGTCTTCCTTCCCCCCCGCCTCCCTCTCCCAGCCTCAGCAGCAACAACAGCAATAACAGCCGTTTCCAACGCCCCTCAACGCCACGTCCCACCGACCACGCGGCTCCATGTGGATCCTGTTTCGTATGCGGCTACTACAGCCTTGCTCTGCCTCGTGCAAGACCCGTCGTCCCCACCAACGCATGTACATACATACCACCGGTGCCAGGGCTCTCGCTACTCTTGGCTCGCCGCCGCCGCCACAGCAGCAGCAACAATGGCAGCATTACTCTCCCCCGCTCCTGGTGCCAGGAACATCCGTCCAGTGAGTGCTTTCTTGGCGTGGGTGGCGCGTGGTCACGATGTGTCCGACTGGAGTGCTGGCTGATGACGATCGCTGCCGGAGGTGACGACGACGTGGGACAGGCGGAGTGAGTCACTACTACGTGCCAGTATTTTTAGCCGCTTGCTGGTCGTCTCTCCTTGCCTTTTCGTCTTCTTTCCTTCTCGCCCTCTCGCCCTCTCGCCTTTCTGCCCATGCGGCTCGCTTCATGCGGGCACTCGTAGCTTGTACCCGCGGGCCGGGTCGCCGGCTTCGTCTGCCACCCGCTGGATAGACAGCTATATTGTCCAAAGGAAGTGGCGGAAAATGTTGCGAACAACAACAGCAGTTGCGAGGGCTTTGATGGCACTTCCCGCAGCCACTTCTCAGCCGAACCGGGTGGTTCAAATTTCAGAATCATTGACCGGCCATGATCTACAGCTTCCGGATGAAAAGTAGACAGTTGGTATTCTTCCGTTGCGTGTGCGTTGTGCTGCCAACACGCACTGATAAGAGAAATACACGCAATTCTTGGAAAGGCCTGGCTCACGTACGTTTTTGGTTTCCTTCAGTAGAAACAATGATGACGGCAAGCTACGTTAAATCTCAGTTCCGCGAGTTCACAAACCGACGAGCCAATGACAAGTCCCCCAGGGCCAATAGGAAGCGTCTCCGCCCACCCCTGCTCGACCCCACATCCCGCCGCTGCTGCCTTGCGTGGAGCCCCACAACCCCTCTTTCTTTTCTTCTCTCCCAACCACCGTAAGAGGGGCTGGCTGGAGTTTCGGAGTCTCCGCGAAACGATATATAAAAGAACTCGCTCAGCCCAGTCATCCAGACCACACACGACGGCACTCCACATCGATCCATCCACCTTAATCCACCATGGTCGACTTCACCCTCTCCCCCAGCGAGACCGCCACCCGCGACGCCGCCCGCGCCTTCGCCACGAAGCACCTACGCACCGCGAAATCCCTCTACGCCCCCTCCACCTCCTCCCCTCTCAGCCCAGCCGACCGCTTCCGCGCCATCAAGCCCGTCTACGAGGCGGCGGTGGCGGGCGGCCTGATCAAAGCGATGATCCCGCGCGAGCTGGGCGGCGCGATGGGCAGCCTGGTCGAGATGTGCATCTGCGTGGAGGAGTGCTACGCGGTCGACCCGACGGCGTCGCTGACGATTTTCGGGACGGGGCTGGGGTTGGCGCCGCTGGTGGGGGGATGGAGGGAGGGGTTGGAGGGGTTTTTGGGGCCGTTTTTGAGCGGGGAGGAGGGCGCGGCGCCGGTGGCGAGTTTGGTGTTTTCGGAGCCGGGGGGTGTGGTGGGTGCTTTCTTCGTTTTAGTTTTCCGGCGGTGGAGTGGTGGTGGTGGTGGTGGAGAGAGTGGTTACTGACGTCTTGTTCTGACGCTTCCTCAGGCAAACTGGCTGGAGCCGGGCGCGCCGGGCTTGCAGACCACCGCGTACCTCGAGGGCGACGAATGGGTACTCTCCGGCGAAAAGGTGAGATCCCCCCTCCTCGGCGATCGCTCGTCCATCCTCCCTCGACCGTCACCACTGACAGCGAAGCAAAAAGCTCTGGGCCACTAACTCGGCCGGCTGGGACTTCCGCGGCGCCGACCTCGCCTGCGTCGTATGCCGCTGCACGAACGCCGAAGTCGTCGCCACCGCGACCCGTCCGGAGGACCTCATCGCCGTCCTGCTCGTCACGCGCGCCGACATCCAGCGCAACGACCCGGCCAGTTTCGAGGTGCTGCGGCACCCGGAGACCGCCGGGCACACGGCCGTGTCGGGCCCGCACGTCCGGTACAACGACCTACGCCTGCCGCGGGGCAACCTGCTCTGCGCGCCGGGCATGGGCGCCGCCGTCGTCACGGGCGCGTTCCAGATGTCCGCCGCGCTGGTCGGAGCCATGAGCACGGGGATTCAGCGCGCGGCGTTCGACGCGGCGCTGGCGTTTGCGAAGGGGGAGACGCGCGGTGGTACGGCGCCGATTGTCGGACATCAGAGCGTGGCGGATCTGCTGATCGACATCAAGATGCGGACGGAGACGTCGAGGTGAGAGAGGGAGAGAGAGAGAGTACAACGGCAAAGAGCATGAATGGGGCTAACCGTGCGACGATTCCATGCAGATACCTCACTTGGAAAGCGGCGCACGCGCTCTCCTCCGGTCAGGGACACGAACTCGCCGTCGAGGCCAAGATATACTGCTCCGACGCGGCGGTCAAGTCGGCCATGGACGCCATCAACCTCGTCGGCGTGTCCGCCTACGACACCGCCCGTCCGTTTGCGGGGTTCCTGAACGACGCCATGGTCTTGCCCATTTTCGACGGCGGGAATGTCGGCATCAGGCGGAGGGACCTGCAGAACCTGTTTATGAGGGAGGATTACGAGCCCTGGGGCGCGAGTGTCAATTAGGGGAGCGGGGTCGGGGACATTTTCTTTTTTTTTCCACATCAATGCCGATCACAAGGCCTCTGGGAACAGTACTGAGGGGCTGTCGGCGTGCTTCTCGCTGCCGTGTATGCAGCGAAAGATGGATAGCAGCAGCTTCCCAACGATTGTCCGGCGCGGCCTGATCAAATCAAGTGTTCGGAAAAGCAATAATGACTCCCCGCCAGGCGACCCGAATCTTACCACATTTCCGGCCGATAACCGCACGGCTGCCGCGGGGGAGAAGAAAGAGAACGGCGCTGCTGCACGGAGAAGGCGGAGGAGATACAGCACGCCCCTCCACCCCGCCAAGCACTCCTCCCAAGGCAGGCAGCAGCCCTTACTCCATCCCAACTGCAGACCTTGCCACGAACTCCCCCAAGCCCACACTCGCCACTTCCACCAACGGGGCTCTCACTCTCGTCTCCATCCACACCTCAAGACTGCAAAGAACGAGGGTCCTCGCAACCGCCGGGGCATCTCGCGCGATGAAGTTCGCCACTACCTTCTCAGCCCTGTACCTTTGCGAAGCTCACTACCTTGTCAAACAAACAAGAGAATCGGACCTCGGCCATCCAACAGCTTCACCAGAGACGACGCGTCGTCCAGACACAGAAAGCAAACGACGGAATGCCGGTAGATGTTCCGATCATCGCCAGCAGGAAAGCCTTGCCAAGTTTCCCAGTAGTAGGGTTGAAGGAATTTCTCACGGCTTTCCGTTTCGACTGGGACTGGTTGCGCAGACGACTACGGAGAAACGGTTTCCTTGCGGTTTGCTGCAACAGTGACGATCGATGGCCTCTCAACACCATCGTCTTCATCCAAGCCACGGTTGAAGATCCGAGTTTGATGGAAGCCGTCTCTGAATGCGTGCAAAGACTGAACAGCATCCACGATGCAACACTTCCGCGTCTATCCGGGCGTGGAGGAGTGGTGGCAAATGACAGGAAAGACGGGCGATGTCGGAGTGTTCAACAGCATTGCCGGGAGGAGGAGGGAGGGAGGGAGGGAGGGAGGGAGGGGCGTCATACCGTTCGGTAACGCGCTTCGGCAGAAGGGGGCTGTGTGAATTTCTCGATGACGAGATGAGGCTGTGGAAGAGGATACAGAGTGTGTCGGCACAGCATGGGACGGAGAACTGCAGTACGACACGGCATCGGAAAACGAGATGGAAGAAGATAATGGCGATGGTGGTGGTGAAGGCAACAGGGAGGAAGATGGAGATGTCGATGAAGATTATGCCATGGCCAAGAAGAATGGAGAAAGAAAGAGAGTTTGTGTGTGTGGAACGGGCGAAGGAGGTGCATTCGTCACGGGTAGGCAAAGATCCGAATGAAATGTAAGGAAAGAATAGAAAATTCCAGACAGGCGTGCGCGGAACGAGAATTGAAACGGAGAATCACATTCCTGGTTCGACACGTGGAAGTTCAAGAAGCCGATTTACCGCCAAATTTTCTCTCATCCATTGCGTAGAAGGTAA
Source organism: Diplodia mutila (assembly GCA_022560015.1). Taxonomy (NCBI): domain Eukaryota; kingdom Fungi; phylum Ascomycota; class Dothideomycetes; order Botryosphaeriales; family Botryosphaeriaceae; genus Diplodia; species Diplodia mutila. Next base: position 143,550 of record JAFISB010000081.1, on the reverse strand, counting down.
AGACTGCATGATGTAGTTACAGGCTGTGACACGCAGGTAAAGACCGTGTGGTGTAGCCGATGACTGTGGGTACCCCTAGCATCTGCCTCCCCCATGCTCATCGAACCCTCCCTTAAGTCTTGACGGGGCAGTTGTAGCAGTTGGGACTGGTCGACTGGGAGCCACAGTAGGCGCCATCTCCGCCGCCATCACCAATGCACTACAAAGAACGTCAATACCATCCCATCCAGCTAACTTTACAGTATCGATACTTACGGATGTGCCCGCACAGCAAGGTTGATTGTTCCACAACCCAACATTGCAAGAAGAGCCATTGCATGTCTAAACGATTAAAGTGTCAGGTATTCCCATAGTGAATGGTGTGAGGGAATGGAAACTTACGCCGCAGTTCCTGTCATAGCCGTTGCAGTCGGCTTGGACGCCAACCGCCGCGCTGAGCAGGACAAAGACGGAGACGAGGTCGAAACGCATGATGCTGTGAAGATTGCTTGTGTCGGTTGCAGGAAGTATTCGAAGATGCTGATGGAACTCTGGCTGGAGGAGAGAAGGGGCATATTTATACCCAATCGTGTACCAGCTGGCTTGTCACCGTCACGGCCCTCTCACCCGCTTACATCCATGGCGGAGTCCTTGGTGCATGGACAGACATGGGAACACGGCAAATGGTGCGGTAAGGGCTGAAGGGCTGTTACCCGTTTCAACCTCAACAACCCCAGAATACAGCTGGTGCCTGGTGGACCAGCAGCAGATGACGCTTTGTGCTTGTAGAAAATGCCGTACGAAGATGGCCACGATCCTTCTTAGCCCCATAACCCACTGGTATGGGTAGCGGAGACGTTGGGGCATAGATGGATTAAGGTATGTGGCGCGGTAAGGGCTGAAGGGGTATTACCTAGTGTAGTCTGTGCGATCTGCGTTAGCCGCCACACCCGCTCGTATAGGTGACGGCGATCTTAGGGCATGGACAAATAGAGACGATAATGCGGGAAGGGCCGAAGGGCTTTACCCAGTCCGTACGATCCTTCTCAGCCCCCACGTCCTCTTTTTCTACCCCTGCAGGATCCCTGCCCGGCCGCACAACTGTTCTTTGGGATTCGCACAGCCTTTTTCGGACTTTACTTCGCCTTTTCGGGTTCTGCGCACCCGTCTTTCTAGCCCTACAGTCCATTTACGCCAGGAGGAGAGACCGAGACAACGCGGGAAGAGAAACACTATGTTTCACCCTCTTGCGGTGAAAGAAGTAATTGAAACACCTCCCTCGGTGACAGCTGACCGGGAATAACAGGGAGTCCGGGAATACTAACATATATGGACCACTCCAGAAGAAGCCAGGCGAAGGAAAACAGGCAAGGGTCACGGGCGGCAGTGGCGGCAGTGGCGGCTTAAGCGAAAAACGGGAGGGAACAATTTGAGATGGAGTGGGGGCGCAGGATCCGCACTGTTCCTGATGATAACGACTTTTGACCAGGTTTCTGGTCCAACCAACGATGCGGCTCGTCCATCTTCTTCGGCGGTCAACAAAGGGAATTCTTAGCCACTCGAGCTAACTCAATACTGCCTTCCGCATCAATGCCTCGACGCCGTCAGCAAATGCAACATGATAAACCCCCCCCAACATGTAGCTGAACGTAGGCAGTGGTGCATCAGCTTTGTGACGTCTGTTGACGCATTTTCCAGGGCAGCCGCCGTTGCACACCTCATCGTGGCTGTCATTCGGCCATTCATCGAGTACAGCAGGTTCTCCTGCTGACTAGAGCACTAGGCAACCAGTTCCAACTTCACTCCACCCTCAGCTCCAACTCCGTCTCCGCACCTCTGTCTGCCTCTCGGTTACTCATTCGTTGCCACCACTGCATCTGGTGTTCCGCGTGGGCCGTGCATCGCCAATCTCACCTTTTTCATCGACGTGTCCTTTTGACACTCCCGATCTGTACCCTCCACGGACGTCCCGCAGTGGCAAGGGGCAAGCCTCGTGCTCAAAACTCGCACGCTCTACAGCCACTCATCTTGCACAGCCTGGCCGATCCTGCACTCCCGCAGGACTTCATGGGTTTGAGTATTGACCGAGACGCATCGCTGATGACGATAAGGAGGGCAGGGAAGCTTACAGGCTACTCCCTCCTTCGCCGCATTCTGACTACGAGGATCTGTGTCGAGCGTGGAGCCCGCTCCGCTGCGTGGATGCCAAAGTAGTTTTTCTCACGCCAGACACTGACAACAGATCAGCTGCACCGCCCTAAGGTTCAATTAAACCGGTGCTCTCGTTCATCCGTGCACACTGCCCCCTCGTGTGATGACGCGAAGCCGCATGCCTTACACTATGTGCTGTGCTGCCTCCCCTCCAGCTCCGCCACGTCAGCTCGACTTCGGCGACCGCGAAGCCCGCGTGGAGTGCGGGTGCACGATGCAGCGAAGCGGGTTGCGCGTAGCGTCGGGCGAAGAGGAAGAAGGGGAGATGGTGGAGCGGTGGGGAGGGCGGCGGAGCGGCGGAAGAGGGGGTGTCGATGCAGAAGAGGAGGGTGGGGCGCGGGGAGGCGCGGTGTCTGTTGCCGGGGGTGTTGGTGGGGTTGTTGGGGGGCGTGGTGGAGGGGAGACGGTTGAAGGGGTCGGTGCAGATGGCGGTGGGAGTGGGAGCGGGAGCGGTGTGGTGTTGGGGGGTGTTGTTGGTGCTGGTGCTGGGGGTGTTGGAAGTGGGATATGTGCGGCTGCGGTTGCTGTTATTGCTACTGCTACCAGAATTAGTAGAGGAAGGTTGTGTGGACTTGGAAGGTGGAGGAGTGGGATCATTCTTCCATGTGGCGCGTACCGTTCGGGCATCTACCTTTGTGCTAGTCGCGACCTTCGTTTTACAGTTCTGGTAGATACGGCGTTGGTCATAGAGGAACAGATATGAAGCGGCTCCCCCATTGTTGGTGTCCGGCGGGATTGAATCCCCATACCGGGGTATCTGAGATGCTGTAATCGGGCGCCGGGCTCGCCATGCCTGGACTTTGAATAGATGGCTGGATGTATTCCTGCGGGAATGCAGCGTGATCTCATTCCATCACCCCGTCGCATAGCAGCACACAGACAGCCGCCTAGCTTCGTACAAGGTCATATAACGCCTCGGACACCTTTTCACTAGCGTATGTGCCCCCAGTACCTGTTGGAGTCGCGCTGCAAGCGGACAAGGTGGCCAACAAGTAACTATGTTTGCAATTATTTATTTGATTTGACCAAACAATCAAAAAGAGATCTGTTGCAAAAAAGCACAGCCGACTGCACTCAATTTTGAGTGCTTGGTAACCTCCCTTATATTGCAACACACCTCCTCACCTTTGGCGAAGAATGAGGCGAAGGTGGACACCCTCGGATCCTCCCCTCTGTCCCTCTGTCGTGGTGAATTCTTCTACAGTCGAAGCATATCGCGCTTGCTGAGGTTCGAACACACGACTTGAATGGCTCTGTGGCCGATTTTTGGCTATTTTAGCCGATTTTGCCGGATTGGTGAGGTGGGAGGCAAGGGGGCTACCATTAGACCATAAGCGCGCCCGGGCTCATAACTGTTGCAAAAAAGCACAGCCGACTGCACTCAATTTTGAGTGCTTGGTAACCTCCCTTATATTGCAACAAGATCGTGGTCCCCGCTAAAGCAATCAACTAAAGATTACGACGAGTGGTTGTTTGGTAATCTTTGCTTGTTTGCTTGGTATATACACGGGCTACTATCGTGAGATTTTCATGGCTAATAAACCCCTCCGGCGGCCCGTGTACGTACATACGCCAAGCAAACAGGCAAAGATGTTTGACTATTTCCAAAGATTAAGCAATCAAACAAAGATCTTAGTCGCCGCTAAAGCAATCAACCAAAGATCGGACCTGATCTTTCGTCTTTGGTTAGTTGTTGGCCACCTTGTAAGCGGATAAGTAAAAAACGATTCATCAGCAGCGTGTTACATTTGCAGCCATTCAAGTGGTGGCAAAGGGAAAGATGAATGTAAACGACAAGAATTATGTGCAGGGTAGTTAGTCCGCCTTCCATGTCCTTTTTCCCCTTGCGAAATATTTCTCACGAGCCATTACAGATTGAGTAAGGTACTGCCTTGGACCGGTGCGGTGTTGAATCATGCCATACTTTGAGTTTTGTAATGTCTATTAAGGATGACTCTATTCTCAAGGCTCGAAGCTTCAAGACGTGCGCGCGTGAACGCATCGGTTATGCATATGCCTCCCCCATCAAACATCATTCTACTGCCATCAAACCAACCGCAGATGGGACTAAAGAGCCAACCAATTCACCACCGCAGATTCACCAAGCAAGACCCAAGTTTGACCGACCTCTACCGCTCGCCGCCCAAGACAAAGGTATCCCTGCGCCAATCGAACCGCCTCCGCATCCTCTTCCCCATGGAGTGCATCATGACAGGGTCGATCTTGGGCACTGGATGCGGCTTGTGGAAGATGATCTTGCCACCACTTCGCATCTCATTATTGTTGTTGTTGCCGTCGTTCTGGAACACGACGGCGGAGCCGCCGTTGTTGCGGGCGGTGAAACCGGCGTCGGCCATGGCGTGCACGAAGGTGTCCCAATCGACGAGTTTCGAGGCCTCCTGGGCGGACTCCGGGAACATGGCCATGAAAACACCAAAGGACCGCTTGTTGGCCACGGCGAGCTTGGGTCCGGCGTCTGCTGCGGTTTCTTCATTTCCCGGTACAACGGCATCGCCCATGGGAACACGGAATACGTCAGCATTGGCGGTGACGGCGGGGAATGGCTGTTGCGGCCTCGTTTTATGCTTCCTTTTGCGCTGCTGCTGCTGAATCCCAAGTTTGGCGGGTGCCGTATTGGATTCCGGCGCTTGAAAGGGAGTTGCTTCACTCAGCGGCGGCGCTGCCGCTGCCAAAGAAGCCTCGATGTCCTTGACAATCCGGTCACGTTCCGTGCGCACTGCCGCCGCGTGCTCGGCGCTGTCGTGGCCGAGGAGGAAGGCGAGCACGCGCTGCACGTCGTCCGGCGGGAGCTGCAGCTTCGCAATCGACTCCCGATACGCCTCGGTGAGCGCACGCCAGAAGGTGTCGAGCGTCTCGTGAGTGGCGTCGAAGTGCTTGAGAGGAGCGTCATCTCCGCGGCGTGCGAGCAGAGGGGGAGGAGGACCGACGTCGTGGAATTTCTTGAGCAGCGCCGCGAGCCTCGGGCGCGTCTCCTGCGCCGGCTCCTTCGCCGTCTGCGCGAAAAAGCGCCACGCCAGCCGATCGTCGGTCTTAATCACGTTCGTGGCATCGCGATATTTGTTCTGCGGGCGGTACATACGTACGGCGCAGAGCAGCTCCGAGGTCGCCGCGTAGGTTAACAGCTTCGCGAAGAGCATCTCATCGAGGCGGGCGCGTTCCCTAGCAGGGCTCTGCGCGAGGTGCTCGTCGAGAAAGTCGAACAGCATGCCGTGGTCGAAGCGGCGCTGCTCGTCGGGCGCGCCTTAGAGTTAAATCAGGCACCAATCCAGCGGCTCGGCCTCGAAGTGTGCCGTGGCGGACTCGAACGTCTTGTGTTCCATCAGGAACTGGCCGGGTACGCTAGCGGGTTTAAACGTCCACAGGTGGCGGAAGCCCGGCCGCTGCGGGATGACGGCCAGCAGGTGCTTTAACTAGTAATGCATCGAGTTAACGAGAAGCAGCTTCAGCGAGCCTAGCACCTCGTCGTACTTTCGCGGCAGCGGCTAGCCTAGCGCGATGCTGTCCCTAAAGCGGCGGTGCAAGTCCTTAGTGTGGGTGAACTCGTCTAGCACGGCCTACTAGAACCAGACGACGTAGATGTTATGGGACACCTCCTAGGCGATGGCTCTAAACCGCTACTCATCGCCGTCGAAGCCCTTTAGCACCGCGTTTTATTGCATCGACTGCACGTAGCGCCGCATGTAGGATGGTTACGTCTAGAGGAGCTAGAGGTGGTCGGCCACCGAATCTAATTGCGCCTTAGTCTCGGTTAGTATAGCGTCCACATCGAATATGGGCGGGGCCGAGAAGGCCTAGTACGTATATTACGACCAGCACGCCAAGTCGCCGCTCTTCTTCCAGCCCGAAATAGTCATATCCATCCACTTAGCGGAGCCGGAAGGGTTCTACATGTCGGCCTCTTTTAGAATCTAGTCGACGACGCGACGGAGAAAGCTAAGAAGGTAGGCCTACGCCTCGAGGATGAGCCGGGCTCTAGGAAAGCCGATTATGTCTAACCGGTGGGCGGATTCTAGCTCCCACGGAACTAGCTCGCCGTAGCGGAGGCCGTGCATAACGACGCAGCCTTCGTGAAAGTCGAGATCGAAGAAGCCCATAGCCTAGCCGACCGTTAGCTCCTTACTATCCCACGGGGCCCACATCTCGGGCGTGTAGTAAGTGCGGTTGTGAAGCAAGTCGAGAAAGACGGCGGGGTCCTTCTTCAATAGATCGACGCTTAGGTATAGCAGCAGCAAGCATTCGCGGATCTTCCTAGCATCCTTCTAGTGCGGGTCTACTAAGGTGTAGTGCGCGACGAACCAGCGCTAGTGGTAAAGGTCGGGCTTAGCCTTTAGCAGCTAGGCTTCGCGCTTATCTCTACTTCGCTTTCTCTAACGGCTCATGATTCTATCGCTATAGCTTGCACACTGTTGTCGCAGGTGGTCTCGGTCTTGCTGGGCCTAGGCCGTGTATTTTGCTAGGATCTACCTCGCCTTAGCGTCGGAAATGCGCCGTTGGTAGCAGAAGAAGTCGTATCGCTGTTCTGCACGAGAGTAGAAGCCATTATTGCAGTCGGGGCACTCGCAAGGAGGCGGACAGAAGGGGCCCTCCCTAAGGACGGGCCTCGTGGGAAGGTCCTCGAGTCGGCCGCCGCGTAGGGAAAGATGATCGGCGGCCTACATGGTGGAATTCAAGAGAGTTGTAGGAACGATGGTGAGAAAGTGACGTCGCCACCGCTGAAACGCGAAATAATTGACGCGACCTAATCTCTCGCGCCCACTACGCGTCACCTCTGCACGTGACTCTTGGCCTCCGTCTCTTTGCCTCAACACAAATCCATCGTCGTCATCGTTTGTTCTTACTCATTCCACCCATTTATGGCGCTGCCCAGCGAGAAGCTCTCCGTATTAACTACTAAAAGGCATGTCAAAGAAAATAAAAACCGCAAACCAACAACCATCGACTACCTTTCCGCCGCGCCCGCCGCACCCGTCCCGGCACCGATTCTCGACCACCCTTCCCGCGTCATAATGTTATCCTGCACCGCGTTCCCCGCCACCTCGCTCCACGACCGCGGCTCCTCCACCCCCCGCGACGACCCCGGCGCCTCCTCCGACGACGTCGTGAAGCCCTGCGTGACCTCGATCCGCAGCCCATTACTCTTCCCTCCCGCCGGATAATCGTCGACGCTGCTGGCCGCGGAGCTGCCCCGCTCGACATCGCGCATGCTGTCCTGATCCTTCGCGCTCCACTGCGCCGTCGACCGCAGCTCGAGCTCGTCGGGCTCGCACGCGGTATGGCGACCGCCCGCCTTCTGCGTGACGGTGCCGTGGCTCCTGCTCCCGCCGCCGCCGTACTTGGTGCCCCCGCCGGTGCCGGACTTGGTGTTGCCCCCGCTGTAGCTGCCGACGTTGTGCGCGTTCTTGCGCGAGAAGAGCGGCTTGATGGCCGGCGCGTTGACGGCGAAGAGCGACACGAACGTCTCGCGGATCGCCCACACGCCCGACGTGCCGATGTGCCGGATGTCGCTGACCGACATGACGCACCGGATGATGGCCGCCGCAACGATGAAGACGCCAGAGAAGAGCAGCAGCGCGACGAGCAGCTTGCGCCGCAGCGGGATCTGGGCTTTCCACAGGATCGGCGCGGGGATGAAGGCCATGAGACCGATGTCGGTGCTGTGGTGGGCGGCGTCAGTGGTGTTGGTTGGCTGGTTGGTTGGTGTGTTTTGGGAGATGCGTGTGAGGTTGGGACTTACGTGACGTTGAGGATGAGGAGGAGATAGTATCGAGCGTAGGTTATCGTGCAGTCATCTGTCCACCGTCACGGGTTAGCTTACAACGCTTGTTGTATGAGGGTTTTGTTTGTGCAGGACTTACCTCCGACATAGGGTTTAATCTGCCAGTTTCTGTGAACGGGCCGGCACTGGAGGAGGATCTGCAACATCATGGCGAGCCAGCTGAGACCGACAAACCAGCCCAGCCATCTGACAAGTCTTTGCTCCTTCAACCCTTTCCTGCGAATGTGTTAGCTGGTAGCTCTGATCTCGACGAAAGGCAACTTCCACTTACGTAAGACGGTTGTAGAAGAATAAAACCGAAGTTTTCAAGGACCAGACAAGGCAGATGTAGCTCAACCATGCTATAAACACTGCCTTGGACCCCACAGTAAGGGATTTCACTTGCGAGTCGGTGAGGGCATCCGCCGACTCGTCGTTCAGTCCAATGAGATTGCCATATATGTCTTTTGTTTGGAGTGTTAGCAGCTACAGATACGAGCCGACTGGGCAACTAACTCATGAGATATATCGTCAAAGCTTCCAAGGTCCAAAAAACCTATATGACGGAATCAGTCCACCGGTCTTCGCAATCGCTTCGAAAAACCAAGGGCTTACCAAGGCGAGAAAGGAAAAAAGGTCATCATAGTATAGATTTCGCCAACCGACGACTTGCACGCGAGCATACAGGCGTAAAAGACAAACGATGACACCGATGGGATACTCCACCCACTGCTCCAGAAGGATTGCTGGAAGCGCCATGGCGATGGTGGGAGTTTTGGAATTGAGTGAAGCCGGGCGAACGGAAGCCTGCCATGTCCAACACTTTATACAAAAGGGCCAGCAGCGGCGGCAACTGCATCTAATTCGGATCGGCGTTCCTACGTTTACTTGATCGATATCCAATGTACATGTGGGGCGGTTACACTGTGGCTGTACCCAGGCCGTGGGATTCAAGAATCCTACTGCTTGATAGATAAAATACCGCCGACTTTTGCACCTTAGCGTCTCTACCAACCGGACTCATGGGAATTCTTATCACCGGTACCTTCTGCCCCGGGCATAAGGCGGGAACTGGATTGGCTGATTGGCTAGCGCTTACTAAAGTCGATAGCTCCAACACTAATGCACTTATAAAACCGCCGACGTTGAGCGAGGCGCAAAAGCTTAGACATGATTGATTCCAAGTTCCCCAATCGCGGAAGCGGGATTCACGGATGGCTTGAGCCTAAAGTTGATCTTCAGGGGCTAGCCTTCGACGATCCGGGGCGCTTCCGACAGGTAACGCGGGGAATTTCCCGATAGGTATTTGGCCGACGCGATGGAAGAGGATTAGGATCAAGGGTACCGATAGTTTCGAGCCGAGTATCCGTTTTGCCTTCGAGACTCTGCTAGCGGTGGCGAAGGATTCCAATGCATGTGGCGCGGAATATTCGACAGTATTCTTGACGACAACCACCGCCACCTTCCACATTTCATTTCCCCCATCTCATCCTTCACTATCTAACCTGCTGCCAGTACTGCACGCAGTTCTTTCCATTAGACCATCATTGCGAGAAGCACCGTCGAGGCTTGCTCGTGCCGCCCGGTCTATATGCCACCTCCTTTACTTTATTTCTCTCTTGGGCAAAGTCGTGCCGAAAAGAGAACGAAGAGAGGCCGGGTATCCAAAGTTGGACCGAAGCCACCCGTCGGACCGTGAGAACTTGCTCAGCCCGTCGATACCCCGCAAGATCTAGAAACGCTCCCGCAATTCCCCTCCCCCCCTTCGCCACACATGCGCCACCCCACCCGAGCTCCGGAGGATCGCACGGTGGCCATTCAAATCACCGCAAGTGCCGCCGACCTCGCTATCGTACCCTCAAGCGTCGTCGAAGCCTTCTCCCAAACACACCCACCACGACGAAGTGGCAAAGCTCCATCACGTCCGCTATGCCACACACCTCATCGTGTAGATTCTCCATACCGCCGCTGTCCGACAAGCTGAAATGGCACCGTCCCCGTTCCCCGTCGTTGCTTTTCTCCCACCTTGCGATTCGACCAGCGCGACGAACGACATTCGCCGCATTTCGGCTGCCGTAAAATCCCTCCCCCAACATGAACACGCACAGTCAACCGCAAGACATTTTCCTCGTAGAGCTTGATCTCGCGGGATTGATTTCGCCTTCGTGTCAATCCCTCGACACGCGTACTCGCACAGATTTTATTCGCCACCCTGGTGGCTGCTGCTGCTCTCGCTGCCGCTGCCGCCCCTCCCTCATCCAGGAGACGTGCGCCCCGTCCGATGACATCCCAAAACGGGCAGACGCAAACTCAAACCCAATCCCAATCTACCAACCGATAACCACCAACCCCTCGCATCCGGAAGAACACGGTGTCGGCCATATCGGTGGTGCACGACTCAACTCCATTGCGGCGAATCCTCCACCTTAACGCACGTTGCCTCCCTCGACGTTTTTTTCAGGCACGGTTCGACGGGCGGTGGGGCGAACCATGCTAGCAGACGTTCTCTTGGGCCGGGCGCCTTCGTCAAGAGTCAGTCAATCAGATAGGTACCAGAGGTGGTTGGTCGATGGGCTAGCGCTTTCTCTCAACCCGTTCCGTTTTCCTCCGACGAGGTCCGACGGTCCGGGATTTTCCGCTTCTCCGATTGGTTGAGCGCGATGGAGTCTCCGGGATTGCGGATGGTGAGCACATTGATGTGCGTGGTATTTGAGGGAGAGGAAGTGCCGGCGAGGCGTGGAATGGATGGGTTCGTGGAAGCCGAGGAAGAGGTCCGGATGGAGTATCGGAGTTGGAATGAAAGGTGAGCGTGTTTGGAGGGAAAATGAGTTGGAGAGAGGCGGAAAGGAGAGCAGTGCCGGCTTTACAGGTGAAGTATGCTCACGCCGTTGATGTTCCGCCGCCACTGTCTTCGATAGATGGCGAATCGGATGATAGGACTTGTCGAAAAAACTACCAGGAAGCAGCAAAGCCGCCTGTAACTTCGAGCCCTATTTCCATAGCCACCCGGTCGGATGAGGGGCTCCACTAAGTCAATCAAAATTGGCATGGTCGAGACGATGACGCAAGAGTTGGTAACCGATATACTTAAAAGCATTATGGTGGACAGGATCTCTCAACCATCTATGAATTCCTATGTGAAATTGTTTCAAGAGGCGATTCATCAATTCACCACGTATAGTTGACGTATACAGTCATTGAAACGTTGTAGACGTTTTACTTTACACCGGATGGGCCGCTAAACGCTAAGCCCATTGTACCCATCGCTTCTCGAACTCGCCCCCGGCCTGCATTCCTCACACAAACAAACTGGTAGGAAAATAGAGTATCTAAATCCCGCTCTACCTTTATTGAAAGCCCTGTCGGTAGAATTAGTCGCCGCCTCGCCCGACCTTCCACATCGCCCTCGAGAACATGACCACCTTCGAACGTGACACGAGAACTCCTCCTCTACACCCGCACTCCCACTCGGACGCGAATCTCGACTCGCTCTGCAGCAATATAGGCGTGACGAATGTCACATATCGAAACATCAAATCAAGACAATCATAATAGTAGTAGGCTAAGGCCGCTGGGCGGCAGGGATGGGGGCGCATGGCTCCGGCAGAAAGAGCCTGGAGACTCGGCGAACTCGCGGTCCAAGTAGCAGAGCTTTAGCAACCAGCTATCTCGAAGTGGACTAGCCGCGCATGAAGTGAAGCGTGAGAGCGACCAGACATACCATCCAAGCATTGCGAGCTCTGAGACCTCTCGATATGCTGGACTTGCTGCCACGGGCTCATTAAGTTTACCTGCACTCTAGGTGAGCTTGTCTACGCTTCGTCCACCGATTGTGCCAGCCGGGGAAGAAAACTACGATTGACTTCACTTACTTCACAAAAGGTCTTTGTACCGCCGCATCACTGCGTCAACCGGCTCAGACCCTTCCGTAACTTGCCAACGGAGACGGATTTCTCACAAACGTTTATCGGCATTCGAGTAATGCGGTATCTATCGCGCCTGCGCAGACGTGGCTCAATGCATGTCCTTCCGCCGCAGTGACGGGAACGCCGGACCAACGTCGACAGATGCCCCACTAATATAACTACGAAGATAAGTTTGAAAGACTTCCTCATTTCCGGTGTCCGTTCTTCTGATTTTTTCCCTGACCGCTCCGGATGCCGTCCATTACGCGATGCTTATATATCTAAAAGAGGATGGCTTTGGGCGTCGCGCTCCTCCTCCACCAGCCTAACGGCGAGCAGCTTTGCGGTCGATCATAGACCAAGTGAGCTGAGCTTCACGTCCGCGGATAATGCGGCGTGGACCGGAACGGCTTTAGCAGGGGAGGTAGGGAATACGGTACCAATACATAGCTGGCGGTCAGCTTTTGCCATTCCTCGGGGCGGATCATGCCACGCCGGTGGCAGTGCTTTGGTCCAAATCTGTTCCTTGTTGTGGGGGGGACGGAAAAGGAGATTTGGAATAACTCGTTTCGGGGCCCTTCCTTGATGGCCTTCTGGCCCCACCTTGGCGACAGTGTCTTTACAGTGAAGTGGTATCGGATCTGGGGCATGGCGGGGGAGAGCCAGCTGACGCGTCGCCGCGAGGTTGGTTCTGGTAATGCAGGACTTCCAAGCCGGTCGTGGCGAGTATTCCCTTCGTCCTGGGCTCGTATACTACAGTGGCGACGGGCCGAAAGTGAACCTATATCTTGGATGGATTCAGAATGGGTGACGAGAGCGCCGATATGGGTGACGTATCGCCGGGCGCGCTGGGACCCGCAAAGCAGATGCTGGTGAAAGATTGGGCGAAGAAGATGGAGCTGTTGGTAAGGTCTCCGCACCCGGTGACTTACGCAGCTGATCTCTCCGACTCAAGTCCTGCACTCTCCGATGGTGGGGGAGGAGTAAGATGACGTCCTTCTTCACACACGCGTCCCTGGCTTAATGTTTTCCTACAACCGCCACTTCGGATACAGCTCCGCACATTCAGCTGCTTGACCAACGCGTCGTCGTCCTCCAGCACAGCCGCGAGGATTCTTGGCCAGTTGCACTTCTTGAATCCTTTATCCATTCCGAGATTTCCGACTAGGCTTTGGCTGTTGCCTGCTGCCCGTCACATACGCGCCGAGTTGCCGTGCGGGATTCCCAAACGTGCGGCTTCGTGGCCCGTGGCGGCTGTTGGCCCTGGCGGTACTTTCGTCCGTGCGGGCTTCAGCTCTTGGGGTAGTACCAACCCCACGCTTGAATCCGCAGCGATGTCATAGCTGAAGGCAGAGCAGCGTCCTTGGATTTCTTCTCTGAAGTCATGTGTTTTCTTGTTTCGGTGTGGTGTGGGACTGAGTGCATGCACACGTTTCTTCCTCCTGGAAGACGCATAGTTGTTGCCACATCTCTGTAGGAAGTTCAGGTTCAGGCTCCCCAGTTGCTGTGGAGCAGTTGCTGGTTGGTGTTGGATGCGCTCGGCAGTGGGGGCTGGCTGGAGAATCCGAAAAAGGCAAATAGCGGGGGGAGGTGGGGGCCTAACCGTGTTGGGAAGAAAGTCGTTTCCCGTTGTGGAGAAACCATTACGAACTTGGGGCAGACACTCTTGCTCAGCCTTACGAGATATGCAGATCGCATATAATCGTATTTCCCGTTGTGGAAAGACAGTGTTGGGTTGGGGTCCAAAAGGATCGTCCCTCGGCCCTGAGCGATGCCCGAAGCAGTCAGTCCTCTGCAGATCCCATGCGATTGACGACAGCCCTGCCTCACTGCTGCCGCTCTTCCCGAGAAACTTCGTTGGATGGCTCTGGTACGTTATGTTAAGAGATGGAGGATAGTAAAATGGGACGGAAATCTATAAAGCCCACTGCCTCTGCGTCGTCCATTGCTCAACTCAAGCCTCCACGCCCTCCACTCTTCAACCAAGTCTCTACGCCTTCCACAGCTCAACTCAAACCTCTTCATCTTCCACTACTCAACCAAAACCTCCACATCAACAACCATGAAGTTCTCCTACATCGGTCTCGTTGCTGCCGTCCTCGCCTGGCCCGCCGCCGCCGCGGTCGCCGCCGACCCCGCTGTAAGTCGGGCTCCATCACCACACCAGGCCATAAGCCGTGCGATACGTTACTGATCCAAGAACTTCCGGCAGAACTCTCCCGAGCTGATTGCCCGCGGCTCTCCCAAGTGCGACGGATCCAGCACAATCATCGACGAATGCAAGCAGTACTGCGGTTGCGGCAAGAAGAAGTCCATGAACTGCCAGTCTCCCGCCGATCTTACTGTTTGCAAGAGCCTTTGCTCCTGTTAGTGGGCTGATGGAGAGAAAAGGGGAGAAAAAGGAAGGCAGTGATGGGATTCCACGACAGCACTCGTCTCAAGTGTCTGTTTTTGCTGTTTTTGTTTCCTGTTTTTAGTGGTATCTGCTCATGAGGATTCCATAACGTTCGTTTTGCCGGTCAATGCAATCACCTAACACTCATCTATCTTTTCCCGCATTGAACAAGTGTCATCTGGTGACGCCACCCACTGTTTGCTGTGGACAAGCCTGAGTTCGCAGTCGTTTTTAATTCTTCCTCGGAAACGCGGGAAGGCGGCTCAATTTCCCCTCATGTTGGGCTGTGTAAAGAGCTGCTCGAGCCTCTTACATGCCATACAGGTTTATGTAGGCTTACGTAGTCTTTCACAGCCTACCCCATCAGTGCAGCGCCAAAGGGCCTGGTCGTCTGCTGATGGCAGGCACAAGTTATCATATATCACAGAAGCCATCGCTGACCGCACAACAATCGTCGCCGCGGATGAGCCGCTCTCCATCGGTGCCGTTTTGGGCTACAACCTACAACCAATACTCAAGGTCAACCCAGAACATCGAATGTACGCCTTTTGGGAAACCTGCCCAGAAATACCTGCTACCGTCATCTTCTGGAATGGGGACGGCTTTTACAACCAGGATTTCAGTGAGTCCCTGCCATACTTCTCGACGGTGGCAGTACAGACTTCTTGGCTGGGTGAATAAGACTTGGACGTGGAATACCAAGTACTTGCGGGATGACGCTCCAGTGTCGCGGCGCCCTGCTCCTGAATCTGTCGACCGTCCGCTTAGCCGAAAATTCTGGGTTCGCCGGCGGCTTAGTTGGGATTTTCTGGTCTCGGGTTGGGATTTGTAGCCTGGCCAGACCTTCGAGCAGCCTTCGCCAAATTCTGCCGAAGCTCGATATACCCAGGCAGCGCTCATCACGGAGGAGAGTTTGGACGAGGTTTCACCGGATCCACACACCGAAGCCGTTCTTGTGTAAATATACGCTGAAGAGGGCGGTGTTGTTATTCTTTGACCAATCAAGATGAATGTATCCCCGCCAGCCATCTAGAGCAACAATCCGCACCCCCCAGATCCCGTCCGTGCATGAAGAGCTTCTTCGCGCTCGCCCCGGCTCACATCCCATCCAGGCCCTGCAATCGTGCGATGCGACGCGTCCGTATCGGCAAGTCCCACTCCCCACCCTGCCCCAATCCTGCGGGGTGATCAGCATCCCGGGCGGCGGCGGCGGCGGCGGCGGCGGTGTCTTGACCGTCACGATCGCCCTCAGGTCCGCGACGGCGGCGTTTCCGCTCGGCGCCGTCACCGGGCTCATCCGGAAAAGGAGGCGTGAGCTTGCGTTTCCGCCAGGGCCGCGCGGCGGGCGTTCTCGTTCCCACGCCGGCGTCGGTCTTGAAATATCTCTTCTCGAAGAGGGAGAGGTCGGCGGCGAGGTCGGAGTAGTGGAGGGTGACGGCGAGGCTCCTCGCGCCGCACGGGAGAGCGCGCAGGAGGTCGACGGGGAGGAAGTCGGAGAGCTGGAAGGCGAAGTAACCCGGTGCGGGATCGCCCGCGGCTGTGCGGAAGACCTGTTGTTGGTGGCGCAGTGGTCAGCACAGAAGCACGAGGAAGCAAGCAGACGCGCATGGGACCAACACGCGAACCTCGTTGTGGATTAGCACGGCATCGCTGACGACTTCAGCTTCATCCTCGCCGTTGCTGGGAACATGGCGCATGCGCCAGACGAGAAGGCGGGCCTCTGCTGGGGGTGGGCGGTGTCCAGTGTTGGGTCGGTGGTAGCCGAGGTCGACGGCGACAACGACGGCGATGTTTCCGTCGGAGCCACGCAGGTAGTTGTATGCCTGGCGGGAAAGCGCACGGCGTTCGTCGCTGTAGGCAATCTTGAATACGACCGAGGGCCAACGCCCGGGGCGGTATTGGTACTGCAGGTCGGGGCTCTGGAAAACCTCGGTCGCGTCGGTGTCGGTCAGCTGCAAGCCAACACTGCTGGATTCGACTGCGCGTACGCCGGACAGGGCACGGTTGACGCTGGGGTCGGCATGTTTCAGAAAGTGCAGCCGGTCGACGCTGGGGTCGGCGTATTCCAGAAAGTGCAGCTGGTCATCGATGCGAGAACGGATGCTGCGGGCGAAGGGATGACCGTATCGTATGTGAATTTCGACCTGCTGTACGTCCCAGTCGTAGGTCAGGTGAGCTCTGAAGCGGGCCAAGAAAATGAAGCCACCGTTGGCGGTGATGTGGCGCTGTAGGGCGTGGTACTGAGAGCGGGAGAGCGAGAAGACCTGTCGCACGACTGTCTGCACCGGCTGATCTCGATAGCGGTCGAGTGCTTCCAGCACGCGCGACGCCTGCGGGGGAAGCGAACTCGACGGCGGCGCCTCCAGCTTCTCCATGGTGTAATTGTAGAAGAGGGTAAGCCGGGCAGATGAAGCTAGTAGAGGAAGAGTGTGCGTTCGCGTCGCGTCGCTGGTAAGTAACCAGCAACATGTGCAAACAAGCAAACATAGCAACCAAACTTACTTGCCTATGGAAACCTATCAACCTGCAATCAACTGATAGTCGCATGCCCAAACAAATACCGCCGCCGCCGAGCCACCTATACGCAGCTCTTCTGGGCCGCATCCTCGCCGCGAACATCGAAGGTGTGGAGCACGGCGGGCACCGTGAAGTTCCATCTTGTCGACTTTTTTCCCCATTCCACGCCGTCATATTCTGTCATGACCGTTCGCTTGCCTTTCGCCGACGTTGCCAAAGCCGAAGATAAGATGAGAAAAGCCCTTCCGAACTCAGTCAGCTCAAGGTGGCTTTGTGCACTCTCTGAGAGCATACAAGAGCGGAGAACAATTTGTATTGCCGACAGTCCTCTATTTAATCCTAAAGGACAAACGATGGCAAGTAGACCAACAGATATATACGAGAAGTTTACGGGAGTCCTCAAGCGCCATCCACGACGTGACGTATGCAACACTTCCTTGGCTAGCTCAAGTTTCCTCTAGGGCCCGACGCACTCCCAAGCATCTTCATCCTCAGCATCACCACCATCCGTGAGTTGATTCCTGTACGGCCAACGACAGTGCCTCCTCTTGAACGCGACACCCGCCGACTTCTGACCACCGACCCACGCCGTCCCCGTTATCGTCTCGGGCGCGACGCCCTCCTCGACCCAGCGCACCATGGCCATCAGCACGTTCTCCTGCGGATCGAGGCTCTCCACGCTCTGCGCCTGGTTGCCGATGGCGACGGCGCCGGACCCGCCGCCGCAGTGCGCCATGCCGGACACGCGGAAGAGGCGGTAAAACTCGTCGAGCCGCCCCGGCTCCAGGCCCATGGTGGCGGACACGTGTTCGTAGTAGCGCGGCGAGTTGTTGCTCGAGATGGTGCCGTCGGCGAGGCCGTGGTAGGACAGCAGCTTCCCGCCCCTGGCTTGAAAGGCGGACAGGTCACCGTCCCAGGTCTCGATGTTGAACAGGTTGAGGCGCGACGACAGCCGCCAGTCCGCCGGCACGAGCGTGGCGGGGTCCCACGCGCTGTCGTTGAAGATGGCGTACTTGAACCAGTCGGACGCTCCGAAGGGCCGGCCGGTCAGGTACGTCTGCGCCAGCCCGTTGACTTCGGCGCCGACTTGCATCGACGGGTAGACGAGGCTGCCGTCGGTGTCGAGCAGGGGCGAGTAGACCGCGCGGACCGTCTCGACCTGTGCGGCTGTGAGGCAGGAGCTGCTGTTGTTTGCGCTGCACGCGAGGCCCGAAGGGTCGTAGTTGCAGCGGTCTGGAGACTCGATGATGCCGTCGTTGGCTCCGTCGAGCTCGTCGCACTGAGCCAAGATGTCCTCGTGGATGATGGTAGACCACAGGTTGGCGGGGACGAAGGTGTCGGACTGCGGGGTGCCGGCGAGAGGGAGGAAGTTGCAGCTCCAGGAAGTGAGGTTGTTGAATGAGAAGGCGGGGGCGCCAGCGACAATTCCATCAAAGTCGTCAGGGAAGGATTGGGCCTCTTTGAATCCCTGACGGCCGCCGGTCGAGCAGCCGAGGTAGTAGCTCTTCTCGTGTGGCTTGCCGTAGAAGGCCTTGGTGATCTGCTTGCCCAGAACGACGCCAGTGTGCAACGCGCGGTACGCGAAGTCCTCGATGACATCGGGATTGTTCAGGAAAGATTCGCCTGACATTCCGTTGTGGCCGTTGTTGGTTCCAACCGCCGCAAAGCCGAGAGAAGCAGCGTAGTCCAGGTCCTCGGTCTGGATGCATCCACCAAGACCGCCATTGCCTGTGCTGAGGAAACGGCCGGTCCAGTTCGTCGGAAGCCAGGCTTCCATGTCGAAACCCGAGCGGTTCGACGTCGAGTAGTAGAGCGATATACGACACATGTCAGAGCTGGCGGCTTGCGAACCGCGTGGGCCACAGCTAGAATCGACATCAGGGACGGACACGGTCGTCCCAGCCGAGACGAGTTCGGCAGTGTTGATCTTGGCACCAGGGATGTCCAGGGAATCGGCCAGTGAGGAACAGTTATCCGAAGCGGCGGGACGGGCAGATGCACCTAGGGCAAGAGCGCCTGTAATGAGAGCGAGCGGAAGCCCCATGGCTGTGAAGGTGTGGAACGAGTGAGACTGGAGGTGTGCTTGGACGATCCTATCGTTCAAACAATCCCTTTATATTTCTCGGTCGCGGTTTCAGGCAACCTCATAAGTGCGCAGCTTGTCCCTTTC
Source organism: Diplodia mutila (assembly GCA_022560015.1). Classification (NCBI taxonomy): domain Eukaryota; kingdom Fungi; phylum Ascomycota; class Dothideomycetes; order Botryosphaeriales; family Botryosphaeriaceae; genus Diplodia; species Diplodia mutila. Next base: position 124,597 of record JAFISB010000081.1, on the reverse strand, counting down.
AGTTGGGTTTTGTTGGCTCCTGCGCAGCCATCTATACCTCGCGGGGTACGGATGCGGTAGAACATTCCGAACGCGGTGTTATCGGAAATACGGATGGACGAACCACGACTGCATGATCATCGAGCCATCCACTATTCTCAGGCAAGCACTTCGGCTAATCTGTTTCAACGTTTAGTGCGAGCTAGGAAGGTAAGTAAAACACAACCTTCTCCATCGAGTTCTTCATGCACCCCTTTGCACCTCTACGCATTTCACTTTCCTTTAGCAGTCCGCCAGATCGCGCCATTAGCACGACTAAGTCACGCATGTGCCTTAGTACTCCGTGTGCGGCATTCAACTTCGGTATCAGAGACCTCGGGTCGTGGCGTGTGTATAGAAGAGCGATGCCGAGTTTTGCCGAGGCTGCAGAACCTCTGTCCTGAAACGACAACAACCTGGACGCAGATCGGCACCACGGCGTGCGATATCGACGACTCGTTCGTCCTGCACCTGCCATCCGAGCGGCTGTTTGAGCTGCAATTCTACAATGAGCTATATTGGATTTGTCCAATAAAACGGCCGCCTATCGCGCGACGCCGGTCATTGCGGCCTTCGACAATGAACCATTTTAACCAGGCAGGAGGACGACGGGAAGAGAACGTATCAAATTGTATCCCTTATACAACCCGCATTTCTCGTTTCCCTTCATCTCGCCTTGGAATCATGCACGAGGTGATCATTGCGGTTATCAAACAGAGGAGTGTCTTTGAGCTCTCGCTCTACCGCTGGTCCATGACAAGCGGATGGTATGGTTGAGTTTTGCCAGAAATATCGTTGTCGCTCATGTGTTGCCCCGGTTCTTTTTCCCAGGACTGCCTGTCCATGATGGCTTTCTGACAGATGACGAGACAAAGCATGCTATTGACCGTATCAAAGCAAACGGTACTGGCATATATATAACGGTTTTCGATTGGGATCAGGTAGGCCTATCCTTCCGTTACACTTAATCCGTTACACTTAAGGAAGCAACACGTTAACTCTACAAAGTTCAAAAGAACTCTTCTGGACATTTCATCTCTCTCGTGGCGTCAAACAGGCCCGGTGGTGGTCTCCCGAGTTTCCAAGGCACGATTATCAAAGCCATGTGGATTTCCACCCAGCAGACAACGTTAATCCAAGTGCCGTCTGGAAGCATGCAGGCCGTCACCTGCGTTCCAATAGCGTAAGATGAGCATCATGCACGGAGTGCTGACAAGCGAAACCGATTTTCATGGCAGGTGCCTTGCTTCCATGTTCTCGAACGCCAAGTGATACGAAAAAGATCCCAACCAACGCATTCCTCTTGATCAAATACTGTCTAAGGAACTATATGGAACCGTCTTCCATATTGTCCTCGCAGTCGTCTGTTTTCGAATTTGGTGTTGGCATGATATTCTTATGTGTTGCGGTGCAGATTCAACGCTGCCCTCCTGCGTCGTTTCGTTCCCACCAAACATCCCATCCTCATTCCGCAACTTCAAATTCTACTGGCTCATTCACCTGATCCATGACTATCCAGGGCCTTCCTCTCGGGCCCGGAGCCCATCTTTTCGCCTTTTCCTCCGTTGTTCCACTCAAAAGCTCCTCTTTCCTACCGTACATCCACCTCCCGAAGCCCCCCGCAGAAAGACTGACCTTATACTTCTTCCCTGCATCCAAGCACTCCAAGCCACCGATGCTGCTGTTATCCGGATTCTCCAGCGTGTACTCGTGCCGCCACGGCTTGCCGGGCCACAGCTCCACGAAGAAGTCGTCGTCGGGGAACCCATGCGGATCCCCGTCGAAGCACAGGTAGACACGCGAGAACTCGACCTCCTCTCCGGTCTCCGCGTCGACGCAGCACACAAGCTGGCTGGCGCAGTTCATGCCGCCAAAGTTCGATCCAAGGCCGCAGTGGTCGTTCAGATCGCCGCTGTTGAAGGGCGTGCGGTACATGTCGACGGTGACCGGTCCCTCGAAGGCGTCGGACGCGTCGAGGGTGATCTCGGTGATGAGCTTGAAAGGCGGCGTGCCGGAGAGGTGGCAGACGGCTGGGTCGATGGTGAGGGTGGCGGAGCAGGTCGGTGCTGGCGGATCGTTGTAGACGGTGAAGTGCACTGCGTCCGCTTCGCGCCGGACGGGGAGGCGTTGGTCGGGAAATTCGGGGTAGTAGCACCATGCATCGCCGCCGGACTTGGAAAAGCGCACGCTGTACGTGTTCGTGGGCCGTAGTACTTCCTTCCAGATTTGTGCGGTGGTATCCACAACGAGCATGATCTTCTTTTGGCGGTTTCGAGGACTTTCCACAGGCGGAATCTCAATGCGACCCACGGTGTGTGTCTCCTCTCCATCTCGGGGAAGGTGGACTATCTCTTTCGTGTCTTTGTCAACAAGTTCAAGAAGTCCGCAGCGCAGGGCGCCGAGGAGGTCGAGTTTCTGGTAATGGCGGGTCCTCCAACGTGTGGTTTCTGTCATGTGGTGGACGGGCGCGTTGCAGGCAAGTACGAGGGTGCGCTCGGATTCGAAGGTGGTGATATCGATTGGCGCACTCCAACCAGGAAGGTTGAGCTGGAAAAGGTCCCAGCCGACTTGCTCGAGCTTGAGGGCGAGAAGCGCATCTGGGTTGGTTTCCGAGGCCATGATGAGCGTTGATGGGCGTTTGGATGATGCTGAAGCTCGAAGTCGGGCTGAGGGTGATTATTTAAGGGCACAGCGGCTGCTGCCTGCACGGTGGGGGCCGATTCGGACCGACGTCATGCATAGCACAGCGGCACAGCAGGACTGCATACACTTTGGGTGGTGATATGGCTTGGTCCGAGCGCGGGCATGCTGTGCCGCCAACTGAATCCGTTACCGACCGTCTGTTCGCAACCCTCGCTGGGTTAATACGGACGGAAAGACTCGCTCTTCACGGTTGCAAAAAATCGAAACACCCGGGACTCGGACGCCGTGGCGCCCATGCAACATGCAACTTCGACCCACCCAGACAATTTTCAGAAACAGGCAGTGCTGGCTGCACTCAAAGGACTCTTCATGGACTCCAGCATCAGACACATAAGACTCACGGGGTGGTGGACCAAAGAACTAGACCAGACACCACAATCCACACATCCTTTCTCCCGAACTCAAGCACATCACGCTTCAAACTCCAATTCAACGATATTTTGCCTCCACTCCAACAATGGGTTTCCTCACGTCTTTTACTCTCAGCCTTCTGGCTCTCTCCCAACTTGTCGGCGCCCTACCTTATTCGAATTACACGAATACCACCATCGAGGCTCGCAAGCTGTACTCTCTGGATGGCAACCACGGATCAAGCCTCAGCAAGCGCGCCCTCTTCAATTTGGACGGCATCCAAGACGACACTCGGAAGGAAGTCCTCAGACAGGGCTTAAAGGATGCCATTGAAGTTGCACAGGTAGTGGTCGACAAGATGGACAAGGACAGGCACAAGGATAAAATCGAAGCATGGTTCGGTCCGAACAAGGAGGTGGATTACTATGAGAAGGTCCGCGACGTTTTCAAGAACTTTGTGGGCGAAAATCACCACCACGAGGGCGCCGACGTGCTCAGTCAGCTCATCGTCTACCCGGACGACTACTGGTATTTCAAGTCCAAGGGCCAGTCCTTCTGCGACATCAACGACAACGGCAAGACCGGTGCGGCGTACTACAAGCTGCGCGACAAAAAGTATCACGGCATGCACTACTGCGACAAGTTCTTCACGCGGATGAATCTCAAGGACTACACCGACAAGTACCTCAAGGACAAGTGCGCCAGCTTGCCCGACCACATCGACACCAATCACATCGGCCGTGTTTTCCAGGGCGCCAACGTCCTACACGAGGTCATGCATTTCCCGCTCGTCGGCGCCGCGGGAACCGGTAACCAGATTGGCGATGGCATCTACGGAGCCTACAACTGCTACAAACTCCAAGGAAACAAAGAGGTTCTGGACCACCCCAACAAACCATCCAGAACCATCGACAACGCAGATTCTTACGTCTACTACGCCATGCACATCTACCTTCAGGAGAAATGCGACAGGGAGTTCAAATACCCGCAGAGCGAGGCAGACAACTAAAGTCCATATATCAGTCCGTCAAGGAGTTGTGGTATTATCGTTGAAGATGAGGCAGTGGGTCTGCAGCTTTCGGTTCCGGCAGCTTGATTTCCTTTCTTTTTCCCTTTCGGTGTGGCGTTGAACATGGTTACTTCATAGATAGAAAGATACAACGCCATCGCTGGTACAGCTCAACATCTCGTGACGAATCCAATATTTGCCCAGAAATAAACAGAAAATACTCGATCTAGTCTGCCAGTGCACGTCGTGGACATTTGAGTACATGCAGCCCTCGTATGAGAGATGCATAACGTACCTCTTACGCTGCAGAGTTCAGCGGCTCATTGCAGCCAGATGATGACAACTGCTACACGCAAATACGTCGGTACAACTGCTGTAAAAAAAACCCGCATATGCCGATTTCAGTATTCTGTGTCGCGATGTAGAAACAAAATTACTGGTGTGGTTGCCGTAGATAAGGTCCACCTGACTGTTCGCGCCATGCTGTCAGATCCGCACCTTAGCTAGTAGTACAGGGCGGAGTGTGGTACGCGGGTTTTCAGCTTCCGGACTAATCGAGCTAGCTTCGGGCTAAAAATATGTAGCGAATCGGAATGAGTTGCAGATACGCGTACAGGTGGTTTTCCGCCCCCAAGCTCGAGATCTGACATCATACATCTGCCCCATGCATTGCGGGGCTGTGCTTTGTAGAGCGAGGCTCAGATCGAGGCCATGCTTACGGTGCGAAATTATATAGCTTCTACATGACCTTCTTCCAGCACTCGAAACAGCACAACCTCTCATTTCAATCCAGATCCCACGACTCGTCTCACTTCCTCGCTCCATTTCTCTACCTCGAGTCTACAGTAACTGAGCACCCACACACATCACCGCGCATTCGGATCCGCACCAAACCTCCACCATGAGCTACGAAAAAGGCATCATCTACCAAGACACCAAAGCGCCCTTCTACCTCCCCCCGCCACCTCCGTACCCCACCACTTCGTACCCTCCCCCCACCACGCCAATGCCACCACCCCACGTCCCCCAATGGCCCCACACCGGAGGAACCATGCCCCCCCAGCACCCGGGAGCGACGACCGCCGCCGCCCCCTTCCACCCCTCCACCGCACCCTACGCCGCCCCGGCGGTACCACAACCCAGCTCCTCAGCAGCGGCGGCGCCGCGCGTCTTCCCGCCCACCATCAACGGCTACTACAGCTGGCGCTCGTGCTCGACCTTCTACCTCGGCGCGTCCAAAGACGACCGGCTGCACGCCGTCAAGGTGCACTCGTCGCTGTTCAGCTCGAAGCAGACGATCGACCTGCACGCGGGGCCGACGACGGACTCGTCCCCGGTGCTGGCGAAGGTGCAGAGCAGGGGGTACAAGGACAAGGAGTTCGCGGTCGAGGTGTGGCGCGGCGACACGGTGGCGGCGGCGGTGCAGGTGCACGGCGCGAAGACGGGGTTGTTGAGCGAGGCGGCAAGATTCGAGGTGGATGTCGGTGGGGGGAGGCGCGAGGCGTTTGAGTGGCGGAGCAGTCATGGGACGGAGGTGAAGGCGGTAGCGACGGGGTGTTCGTTTGGGTGGAAGCTGGTGCGGTTGGAGGATGGCGGCGGCGCTGCTGCTGTCGCTGGCCGCGGGTATGCGAGTGATGAGAAGGAGATTGTGGCCGTCGTCGCGCATAATGCTTCGCTCAGCGCGAGCAAGGGGTTGAGATTTGCCTTTCTTGGGAGCGGGCTGGCCGGTGTGTACGGCGAGGTGTGGGAGATCGCAGCGATGGCGTCGGGGCTGAAGCTTTGGCATAAGGATCTCGAACACATGGCTTCTGCGTCTGGGTAGTGGTCGAATTCGGATGTTTCTTTTTTCTTTCCCCCTGTTCGGTTGATCGGCACTTCTTGCGGGTTGTTGGAGAATTCGTAAATACTTTGGATGGCCTAATCATTGTTATGTGTGCATTTCTATGTACTCTCATGATTATTACTCATACTGGTGCGTCCTGAAAGTAGAACGTGGGAACATACCACTGAGATGATAGGACAGTCACAGACCCGAGACCACCAGATCCGTCATGGCGGAGATCATGCCGAAATCCAGGAACTAGTTGTTTCATCTTGACACGATGAAAGACCCGTGAATGGGAAGCGGTCTATTTCGAATATTTTCAGTTAACCACCTTGAATGTAACTGGCCCGTTCACCTGTCTGATGCGGGCGATGCCGTTACCCCTCGGTCCTGAGTCCCACCTCTTGACCTTCTCCTGTTCCGTCCCTTTCAACAGCTCCTCCTTCCTCCCCCACTTCCACCCAAATCCTACAGCCTGGTCCGAAAGTTTGGCCGAGTACCGCCTCCCGACCACCAAGTCGTCCAGCCCACCGGGGGGTCCGGGAGCACTCGAGTCACGCAGCGTGTACTCGAAGCGCCAGGGTGGGCCGCCGGGCCACAGCTCGACGAACATGTCGTCAGCGGGGAAGCCAGGCGGCGAAGGGTCGAGGCCGCAATTAAACCGTGCATCGAACTCGGGTTCCTCGCCCGTCTCGGCGTCGACGCAGTGCACGAGCTGGTCGATGCAGTTCAGCTGGCGGACGTCAAACCAGGTGCCCGCGATCTTGATCGTGAGGGGCGTTTTGCTGTCGTTGTTTTCGTCATCGCCGTCGCCGTCGGCCGAGGAGGAAGCAGGAAGGGAGATGTTCACAACGAACTTAAAGGGTGGCGTGCCGGAGCGGTGGCACACGGCGGGCTCGACGCTGAAGACGGCGGACAGGGTGGGAGGGGCTGGGTCGTCGTAAACGGTGAAATGCAAGACGTCGGCTTCGCGCCCGACGGGAAGTGGACTCGTCTCGGGGGAATCATTGTCGTAGTAGCACCATGCTTCGCCGCCAGTTGGGGAGAAACGCACGGTGTACGTTTTGGACGGCTGTAGGAGGTCCTTCCAGATCTTCGCTGTGGTGTCGATGTCGAGGCCGACGCGGAGCTGGTAATCGCCGGGGTTCTTCTTCGGTGGGATGGCTATGCGACCCACCGGCGCCGACTCTGCTGGGAAGGCAATGGGCTCCTGTGTGTCCTGGTCGACGAGTTGAAAGAGGCCGGCGCGGAGAGCGGCGGCGAGGTCGACCCTCCGTGTTTTCGCATCGAGGGCAGTGCAGGCGAAGGTGAGGGTGCGCTCGGTGTCGAATGTTGTTACCTTGAAGAGGTTCAGGCCTTGCATAGTCCGACGATTCAGCTGCATCATATCATGGCCCCAGGTGTTGCCCTGGAGCAGAGTGAGCGACAGAAGGGCATCTCTGCTGTGGGACGCCATGGTATCGCGAAGCGGGAAGTGGGCGGCAGGCTCAGCAGCCGATTGCTGGGGCATGCGGGTGTTTTAAGTGTGGCAACAAGGCAAAGTGGCTGCTGCCTGGGCGGTGCGGCTGGAGGGTGGGGTCCAAGTTGGTTGACGTCACTGCACAGCCATCACCGACCGACTACAACTGAACGACCCAACAAGGCATCCCGTCTGTTTCAGCTCTGAAACCTCCTACTCCGACCGGCACATGCCATTCGGGGTCCCCCAGAGTATGCATATCGGCAACTCGGCTCCGTCCCCGCATCACATCAGCTTCAGCTGTCCCCACAAATCAGTTCAGCTCCTTTATCGAACCGCTGTTTCGCTGGGAGCCTGTAGAGTAGTTTTACAAACATCTGTTGCTTCTTGCAATCGGAACGGGGCACCGAGCATGCAACACGGACTACCAGAAACAATGCATTCACACGGCGGGAGTAGGCCGTCTTGATTGCGAGTACTGCTTGGATGTCAAGAGTGCGTATCACCTCCAATAGAATATATATACCCTTCATAAGGCCCTTCCAGAGACCCTCCATCATCACAGTTACACCAAACAACTCAAACCACACCCCGGCATTTCTCAGCTCAGACACACTCAGCAATCCGACCACCACACATACCCTCACTCCAGCACCAGCGGTGTCCTTCATCTCGCCATGACTTTTCTAAAGTCTCTTGTTTTCGGCGGTCTCTCCCTCCTCCAGCTTACTCAAGCCATTCCCTTCCACTTTCCGAACAACACCAACTGCACCAACACTACCCATCTCGAGGCCCGCAATCTGTTCCAATTCGATGATGGCCACCTGTCCACCGGCATCGAAAAGCGGACCCTGTTCAACGTCGACCAAATCACAGATGAGGGCAAGAAACAAGCCCTTACCCAGGGTTTGAAGGACGCAGTCGAAATCGCCAAGGTGACGCTCGATAAGATGGGCAAGGACAGGCACGCAGACAAGATCAAGGCATGGTTTGGCGAAGGCGACGGCTACTACGAAATCGTCGAGCAGGTCTTCAAGAACTTTGTCGGAGAAAACCACGACCACGAGGGTGCCGACGTACTCGGCGACGTCATCGTCTACAACGACGACTACAACAACGACCTCGGCGCCCCATTTTGTTCCATCGTCAAGCCCGATCCCGATCGGCCCGAGGGCAAGAGGGGCACGGCGTATTACAAGAGGAAGGACGGCAAGCCCGGTATGCACTTCTGCGATAAGTATTACGAGCGCGCCAACGCCGAAACCTATCTCGACAACAAGTGTGCCGGAATTCCCACCAAGATGGACACCGACCACATCGGCCGCGCTTTCCAGGGCGCAAACGTCCTGCATGAGTTCATGCACTACCCCAAGGTACGTACCTGGTCCCTCCCTCCAGTACGGATTGAAGCTGACTTTTCATCCGCAGGTCGGCAAGGAAGCAACTGGCGTACAGATCACCGACATCGCCTACGGCGCATGGAACTGCTACAACGCCAAGAACAACGCAGATCTCCAGACCCAAATGGCAGCCAAAGGGCTCAAGCTCATCCACAACGCCGACACCTATGTCTACTACGCCATGCAGATCTACCTCGAACATGTCTGCGATCGGAAGTTCGACTTCCCCGACTCCAGTGACAGCTAGATTCGGAATCGAGACAGCACTGGGGAATGGAACTTCACAGAAGGCAACTTTCATTACATGGGTCTTGGGTTTCATCTTTTACCACTGCAGATGGGCATGGGATTGGCGTTTTCTTTCCACTGTTGTCATGGCGCATTGGCGGGAGATAGACTGTTTTTGTAGAATGGCTAGAAATTGAGGATGGAGCTTCCAAAGCTTTTTCGTTGCCAGACTGCGGATTGGTGACATTCTTGGTTGTGATCCCGAAGGGGCTGGAAAAGTCAAATTGGTCGGGTGCCAATGACGCTCGGAGGGTGTGGCGATTTCCCTTCCTGAAACATTGACTCCAGTACCCTCGATTCGAAAGAATGTTACCGCAAAAACATTGCCGTTCAACCCACCACTGAGAAATTGAGAGTTGCATCTCTTGAAGCACACTTGCGAATAAAATCCAAAGACCATTGCGTGTTTGTAAATCTCAGCAGCCATGCCAAGAGAAGGACAGCAGTGTCAAAGAGAGAGGCATCAACATTGCATGTGGGAGGCTACCAAGGGTGTTACGAATGAGTTTCACATCGGAACCGTTGTCATTGGAATAGTTGATCGGAGGTCTCGCTTGCTTGCAACAAGCCACTTCAGCTACTACGCAAAAGCTCTTGGGCATCCTTAAATCATGGCTGGCGTCAAATAAAAGCAAAAGAGCATGAGTGAGAGCTTAAGATTATACGCCGCTGTAAAGCAGGAAATAAGATTCAACTAAGCCTCACTTAGCTTCCAGAACAGGACGGATGCTCACGGAAATAAGTACAGGCATGTAACTGTCATGCGCGATGTTCATCTATCTACACTGAGACAGTTTAAAAAGAAAACGACACGCCCCCCAGCTCCGTCGCTTACACGTCTGAGACTGCCATCTGACATGAACCCCCTACCCACACTCAATCCGCCGGACAACCCTCTCAAGCTCCCTCCTCACCTGCGCGTCCAAAAACCCCAGAACACCGCCACCACCGCCACCACCGCTCTCCACGCCGCCGCCTCCACACCGCTCCAACACCTCCTCCACCCTCCCCAGCTCCAGCAGCAGGATCTGCCTCACCAACGCCCTCGCGTCCTCGTCCGGCACCGCGTACGACCCGAACGTGATCGCCCGCCCCTCCGTCACCGTGCCGTTCGCCGCCACCGCCAGGGCGGACAGCCAGGCCTCGTGGTACGCGCCGACGACGCGCTGGAAGAGGTGGTAGAGCAGCATGGCGAGCGGGGCGGGGTGGGCGGGGTTGCCGGGGCAGTCGAGGGTCGAGCGGACGTGCGTGAGGAGGGCTTGGTTGGTGCAGAGCAGCTTGTCGAGGGAGAATGTGGTGTCGTCGATGTTGGGGGTTGGTGCGGCGGCGCTGCTGCTGCTGCTGCTGCTGCTGCTGCGGGGCGGCGCCGGGTCGGCGGCTGGGAGGGTTTGAAGGAGGTGTTGGAGGCAGGTGCAGGTGGGGCTTTCTTGTTGGTCGGGGAAATCGGTGGTGGTGGCGGCGTTGGTGAAGTCATCGATGGTGAATGGTGTGGGGATGTTGTCGAAGGCCTTGGGTGACGGTGGGGCGGCCGCTTCCAGTAGGTCCGTGGTGGCGCTTGTGGTGGTTGTCGTGATGGTAGGGCTGCTTGATGAAAAGGGCGATGTTGACGGCCGGGATGGTGACTGGTACGTTCCCGTGTCTGATGGCTCGTTGGTCCAGTCCGCGGTGCCGGTTGAGATGCCGCTGTCGAAGGAGGGCGAAAGATGGGCGGATGCCCCGAAAAGGCTCTCGAAATTGGCCAAGGATAGGGAATTGTCCAAAGAGTACTGGGAATGGATTCCGTGATGGTCGAAAGTGGCGGAGAAGAACTTGTCGTCGATCGCGGTCATCAATTGTGACCCATCGGGTGCGGCCACTTCTTTCTTTGCGTTACGCGATCCCCGGTGACGTCCCAATGGCTTTTGGAAGCCCCGGACGCATGTAAGTCCTTGCGCCCTGCATCTCGCACAGGAAGGGCCTTTCCCGGAACGGTTGCATTTGACTTTCGATTGGTAGCAGCCCTCACACGATTTTCTTAATCTGTCAGGCTTACCCATCGGGCCAGTAGTAGCAGTCACAGTATCTAGCAGAAAAGGACAATCGATCTCCAGGTTATATATAATTATTTCCAGGATTCCACCAAAGCCTTATACAAACACTAAGAATTAATTGCAGTACTAAATGGCAATAGAATTGAATTTCTACCATACTATCTTCTTAGCGCCGTGAATCCCATAGAAATAACGGGAAGATAAACTATAACTACATGAATGGAGTAATCTACATGGAGTGGAAGGAGAGAGCCCTTACCTTATAAAGCGGATGTTGTTGTTCCCCTTTACAGAGACAGAAGTTGAATATCCACTTGAATACCTGCCCCACCCCGAGGCACTATGTAGAATTTGTCGCGGGCAGTTACATCAATTTACTGGCTGGGCCACACTCCAGGGCAATGCACCCTGAGATCCAATTCAAAGTGTCAAGCAGAACCATTCAGCGCACAATGGCGAGGAGTTTTTGGCACGTTGAAACACCCGCTGGTCTCACAGAATCTCAGAATTTGGGTTGAACGATGTGCTTGTGTCTATGGCTGAATTTTTTTTCTGCAACAACCGTCACATGGACTAGAGTAAATCAAAACATCTGGGGAACGGCTCCGTTGTGCTGCAAACCCTCACGTTGCAGCGTTCAACGGCTATGTTTTGACCAACCAAAATTTTTTTCTCGACAACATACTTAAGTGATCAAGTATAAGCAAATTCTTCCAAAGTGCTGCGAGAATCGCCGTGCGGACTGCTGCTGCGAATCAGCTCCTGGGAGCTGTTCCGCCTTGGCAAGTTCTAACGAGCACCAGCCACCACATGAACAACGAACAACAACATCGATCCGCGGACGAAGTAGCCTCAGTGGATTGACAACCATCGGAATTGATCATTTTCTAAGGCGTTCAACTAAGCAGTCCATCAAGTGCCGAAGCAAACGCTCATCAAACAGGCGGATAGCGACACTCTCGTAACATCCCTCCCCTCACAGCGACGCGCCGGCCACAACCCTCCCCCATCAAAGCCCCGCCTTAATCGTCGTCGCCGCAACCCCGTCCTCCACCACCCCCTCCTCAGCCTCCACCTCCGCCAACCCTAACCCCCTCCCCAACGCATCACCCACGCAATCGAACCCGAACACCATCCGCTGCACCTCCGCGTCCGCCCAGCGATCCGGCACCCTGCCGCCCTCCCTGAACGCGCGATCCCGCTCCTCCCGCTCCGCGCCGCCCTCGGCCATGTGCAGCACGCGCCCGTTCTCGGCCGCGAGCTCGACCATGCCCTCGGCGCGGCCCTTGCGCAGCGCCTCGTACGCGCGCAGGGCGCCGGGCACGTCGCTCCGCCTGTCGCGCGGCGCGTCGCGGCGGTGGGTGTCGACCATCTGCGCGATGGCGATGGCGAGCACGGCGGCGTCCTCGACGGCCTGGGCGGCGCCCTGCGCGATGAAGGGAAGGGCGGGGTGGCAGGCGTCGCCGAGGAGGGCGACGTGGCCGGCGGTCCACGTCGGCAGCGGGGCGTGGGAGCGCAACTTCCACTCGACGAGGGAGTGGCCGGAGGCGTCCGGGACGAGGTGGAGGAGGCGCTTGGCGATGCTGGCGTCGTCGGGGAAGTCGGCGTAGGTGGCGAGCAGGGCGGCCTTGGAGGCGGGGGTCGTGTAGGTCGTGTCGGCGGACGGGACGGCGGCGAAGTTGGTGTCGGGCTGGATGGCGACGACGTTGTAGAGGGCGTGCGCGGAGATGGGGTAGCCGATGATGTGCCTGTTGGGGCCGATCCAGCGCGTCGCCCGCGGGGTGGCGATGAGCTGCTCGAGGGCCGGGTCGTGCGAGAGCGCGGCGCGCGGAATGATGAGGCGGTACGCGGAGTAGCCGGTGTCGTGGGCTGAGGCTTTGAGGTCGAGGTGCTGGAGGAGAGCTTCGCGGGTTTTGCTCTTGATGCCGTCGCAGCCGATGATGGCGTCGAATTGGGCGTCGTACGAGGCGGAACCGTCGAGAGGAACCGCCCGCAGCGTTGGGTTGGGGCCGAAGGAGAGGATCTGCTCGACGGACGTGCCCAGGTGAAACTGGATTACTGGGGCGTGGGATTTGCAGGCGTCGTACAGGTTGTCGATCAGGTCGGCGCGGTGCACGACCATTTGCGGGTAGCCGTACAGCTGCTCCGCCGAGGTGTTGTCGACGCGGGCCAGGTCCGTGTTGGACGGGCCATCCTTGATGTGCGTCTCTTTGATGGGAACGGCGTTTTTGACCACCTGGTCCCACAGGCCGAGCCTATCCAGCACGCGCGCCATGTTCGGCGCCAGTTGGATGCCCGCCCCGACGGCAGTGAGCTTGGGGGCGGTTTCGAAGACATGGATGCATTGAAAGCCCTGGTAAGCCAGTGACAGCGCGCAAGTCAAGCCACCGATTCCTGTAGAGCCCGTCAGTAGATGATGATGGGGTTTGGGGGAAAAGACTGACCGGAGCCGATGATGGCGATGCGAAAGTCTCTTTTGGTATACATGCTGGCGTGAATTCGGGCAAGTGCTTGATTCCCCGGTGCTGGAGGTATCCCTCTACTTTATGTGACCCTCGGTTTCTGGAGAATATGAAAAATTCGCCAGTGGAAGGCGTGGATGGATAGCAACCGGCAATTGGAGCCATCCAACTCCCGAGATGGCGTCGAATGATTCGTAGCATGGCGAGATTGATCATTTTTTTTCGGGCGGGGTATCTTGCACGTCAGCTGGGCAGCACGGATCGGAAGCCAGATAAGGAAGCTGCAGGAGTTGCCCCGGGGAACGCGGCAGCAATAGTCGGGTCTGGTCGGACGGCCTCGAGAGCAATATAAGAAGTATGTAGCCGCTGAAGGAGCCGTTTGGCAGATATCTCAGTTGCGGAGAAATGGCACCTCACATCCCCACCCATTTTGCGGCAGGCATAAATCCCGTTATTTCGTAAGTGTGCTCTGTTGGTGCATGGGATCAGGTGGCTAAAGCGTTGAACAACAGCTTTCACGGGGCACTCGTCACGGAGTTTCTCGAGCCTCCGCCGGGGCGCTGCTTTGCATTTAAACAGACTTACAAGCTGAAAGCGCCGCCGGGAGTTGAGTACATCAAGCCGTCAGGACCGCCTCTGCACTTTCATCCGTGGCAGAATGAGTGGTTCCGCTGCGTGTCGGGGCGGATGGGGATCGAGGTGGACGGCGAGACGCGCTACCTGACACCCGAAGACGGCGAGATCATGGGGCGGGCGGGCTGCGTGCATCGATTTGTGAGTGGAGAGGTTTTGGGTTGTGTGGATGACAGGCTGACGCGGCGAGGCAGTTCCTGCCGCCGGACAGCACCGAGGACATGACGGTGATACTTTCGGCGTCGGACACGGGCGACAACTACATGCTGGACCGAATATTCTTCGAGAACTGGTACGGGATTTGGCATGATGGGATTGTCAACAACGGCGGCAAGTTTGATCTGATCCAGGTGCTAAGCGTAAGTGCAGCCGACTCGAGATATGCAGGCCGCGGGCAGGCTGACAGCAGGGGCAGACATTCGACGGCGGCGACTGCTACCCGGTGCCGGAACTGCCGCTGCCCATCTGGGCGCGGAAAGCAATTGGATACTGGGGAGCGATCATCTTGGGCCGGTGGATTGGCGGACTGCTGGGGTACAAGCCGTTTTTCAAAGAATACACGACGGATTGGGACCTGGCGGTGGCCAAGATGCGTAACCATTGGATGCTGCGGCTGAACGTGTCCACGTCTTATCAAGCAGCGAGCTCGTGGGCGGCTCTGCAGGAACGGACGGCGGCGTTGGTGGGCGGAGGCGGCACAGACAAGGCAACGGTGAACGGAGTGCATGAAGCGAAGAAAGACAGGTAGATAGGATCTCGTGTGAGGCAGGGCGGCGCAGCGTGAATGACGTGACGCGTTTTACTGCCAAGGGGGCACGTTGCACTCCGTACGTCACCAGGCTTATCTCGCCGACGAGATCCACGGTGTCAATCGGCGGTGCACGCTTGCATCTACAACTTCACAGTGGAAGTAGATAGAACTTGCCTGAAGTTCACGTAGAAAGGCGCCGAGCTGGTTGTGTGTTTCGCTTTCCGAGAGTCACCCCCTGGTCGCTCGGTAAAATTGGTTGCCTGTTGGCAGGAGCAGGGCAGGCTTAGAAATCAACGCGCGAGATAAGTACCCTGGGCACCTACCGGGGCAGTCCCCGACGCCTGCAAGCAGTCTCCGATGTTCCTCACTTTCGTCTCGACGCCCAGCACGGCGCCATCGACCTCCAAGGGGCGGTCGCGCATCAAGCACGCGTGCGAGCACTGTCGCGTGTTTCGCGTTCGGTGCGACGGCCAGCAGCCGTGCGCCCGCTGCCGCACCCAGCGCCGCCGCTGCCTCTATTCGCCCCGCTCGCCTCGGAACAACGCGCCCAAGCAACACCAACAACAACACCAACCTCCCGCACCTCCCGCTCCGTCGCCCTCGCCCGACTCTTCCGCTCCGCCACCCGCCTCTCTCTCTCCCTCTCCCGCTCCTGCCTCCGCTCCCGCCTCCGCCCCCGACCCTCCCCCCGATGCCGTCGATCCATTGAGCCCCGACTCGGCCACGGCGTTCGCTGCCAAGATCAACCACTACTTTTCCTCCATTGCCGCCGTCGTGCCCGAGCAGGTGCTCGACAGCCCGCCGCCGCCGCAGTACAGCGCGTTTGCGTCGACGCTGCAGTGCGCCGACCAGCCGCCGCTCCATCTGACGTCACCCCAGCGCTCCGCCCTCCTCCGCCTCTACGTGCGCCGCCTGCACCAAGCAGCTCCTATCGTCTGCCTCGAACAGCTCCGCGCCCTTTGTCACAATGAGAACCCTCCACCTCTGCTATGCGCCGTCTTTGCTCTGGCCATCCAGCATGCCGCCTGCTCCGGCCTCGCCTCCCGCGTGCTCGATCTGGCCATCCCCGCCATCGCCGCCTCCCCCGACGCCTCGCTGGCCGGCTACGAGCTGATCGCGCGCTGTCGGGGCTCGCTGGCCGGCGACTCTCTCGATCCTTCCATCACCGACGTCCAGTGCCACGTGCTCATGGCTCTCTACCTGGTCAACGCCGGCCAGCTCAAGGCCGCCTACAATCTGCTCGGCTCTGCCGTTCGCACTGCATATTGTCTGGACCTGCACCATCCTGCACCGGGCCGCTCCGACGAGCTGTGCCGCCGCCTGTGGTGGAGTCTTGTTCAGCTGGATCTGAAATGCGCGTGCCTGCTGGCCCGCCCCGCTGCTTTCCGCCGCTCCGACATGTCGTGTCCCTTCCCAGCAGACTCCCGCCGCGAGTGGAGCCTCCACGTCCACTCGGTCAAGCTCACTGCCGCCGTGCTCTCTGCGAGCCGCGCCAACGCCCGCCCTGACTCGGCTGATGACTGGAACCTCGGCGAAGCACACGCCCGCAGCTTTGCCGATCAATTGGGACCTGTTCTCGAGTGGGAGGCCTCGGTGCGCCAGTCGACTCTCTTCTTCGACATCGAGCTGGACCCCGAGGAGACCATGGCAGCATTCTTCGAGGAACAGCAAGACCCCATCTCTCTTGGCCAGGACGAATGCTCCATGCAACGAGTGCTGCTAAAAATCCACTACCACAACAGCCTGATGGGTCTCCTCCGCTCCTTCATTCACTTCCCCTTCAGGTCCATCAGCCCGGTCCGGAGTCCCGGCGTCGACAAGCACGCCACCGCCGCCATAGCTCACGCACTCGCGCTCGCAGCCACCGTCGTCGACAGCTTCCAACGCAGCGATCTGCTCTACGGGTGGTGCGATATCTACCAGTCTCTGTGGAACGCACTGCTGACCATGGCCGGCTTCATCCTCTCGTACCCTTTCTGCCGCTACTCGTGCAAGTCCCGCCGGCTTTTTCCGAAAGCAATTGCCATATTCGACATGATCTCGCCGCGAATCTCCACCGCCGCACGCTTCGCAGCCTTGGGGAAAGACTTGCTCAGCCGCATCGAGCGGTTGGTGGCTTTCGTCGAGGAGAAGCAGCGCGAGAAGGAAGAGCTCCCGCCAGCCAGGCCAACGCAGCCATCATCCTCAGCCATCCCCTCCCTAACGTCGAGCGAGAGTGTTTCGAATACACCTGGCGATTTCGAGGTGCAGGCCGTTCCGGCAGCTGCAGCAGATCCCGAGGGCTCCCACGCCGATCAACAAACTTTCCTCAACTACGATCCCGCCGCGGCGACAACTTGCGATCAGGAAATGTGGAGCTGGATGGACATTGTCGACCCTCCCAACTGGCCGGACTACCGGGACGGCGTCGATCAGTTGTTCACGGACATCACCGACTTGGATTTACTGATGGAAGAGCCGTGGCGCGGTGTGCAGCAATGATGCAGCCCGAGTTCTATTAGGATTAGTCTATGGAAACGTAGAAAGGACAAGAAGAAAGAAGAAAGATTCCAGTTTTCCATCGCGCCGCAACATGTTTCTTTCCCATCAGCATCACGCCTTCCTCTTGCGGATGAAGAACAGCCAGGTCACGGCGAAGACGACGGTGAAATTGAACAGGATGAAGCCGATGAAGATGCCGACATTGTTTGCACGCTGCGAGTATTCGAACTCGTACTGCCGAATCTGGAACGAGGTCAGCATGCTTCACTGCGAGCAACGGGGAGAAAAGAGCTGTACTTACGTATTGATCGCCATCAAGGAACGGGCAGTACTCACAACGCCCCGTTGCCGAAGGATCCAGAAGGTAGCCGGTGGAGTTCGATGCGGAGAAGTAGTCGGCGGCGTACTGGCGGCAAGAGGCGGGACCGTCGGGCGGAGTGAAGAAGACGCTCTTCTCGTCGGCGGTGCAGTCGATGTGCTGGCCGTGGACGGCGTTTGAGGCCATGGCCTCGACGAAGTAGAAGAGAGGGGAGACGGTGTAGATCCAGCGCCAGCCGCGCGGGGTGAGTGGGGGCGGGGACAGGGGACCATTAAAGGTATTAATAATAAGGAAGACGAACCCGGTAGCCATGTGGGCGCCCTGCAGCGTGGGGAAGCTGGCGGCCGTCATCTGGGCGACGCCGGTGATGAACAGCGTGTACAGCTCGTACATGACGAAGGCGTAGCCCGGGCGCGGGAAGCCGACGGAGAAGTGCCACATGACCCAGTACACGAAGCCAGCGGCCAGGGCCCACGGCACCTCGACGGCGACGGTGGACGCGACGAAGACGAGCCAGCGGTACGTGTTGCTGTCGCGGTCGCGGGCGAGGAACTGGGCGCGCAGGCGCGTGAAGCGCGGCTCGACGGCCAGGGCGATGACGGGTCCGGTGATGACGCCGACGAAGATGGAGAACATCTTGCTGCGGGTGTCGGTCATGGAGTTTCCCAGCTGCAGGTACGTCAGGCTGTTGACCAGCCCCATCCACACGTTGAGCTGGAATTTGCCGATCACGTAGTCCGGGTCTCGCCAGTAGTCGATGTACGCCCGCCGTGTCACCACCCGCAGCTGCTCCCACCCCGTCGCCGCGTACCGCTCCGGGTCCTCATCTTCCTCGGCGCCGCCGCCGTTGGCATCCCCGACCCGGCTGCCGCTACTTTCCAGCTTCTGCTGCAGCTTTGCGCATTCCGGCGACGCCCGCCACAAGCCGAACCAATCGACTTCCGGGTTCACCGACTCGGCCAGGAAGTAATCCGCAGGGTTCTCCCACGGCCGGCACCTCCTCGTATGCCTCGCAAAGTACTCCAGCACATCGGCGCAGTCCTCGCCCAGGGGTCCGGCGTACGCGGTCTGCCCGCCGGGCTGGAGCAGCAACAACTCATCAAAAGCGCGCATGAGGCGGGCGGCGGGCTGGTGGATGGTGCACAGCACGGTGAGGCCGGAATCCGCTAGCTTGCGCAGCAGCTGCACGATGAGCAGGGCCGAATCGCCGTCGAGGCCGCTCGTGGGCTCGTCGAAGAAGATGAGCATGTCCGGGCGGGCGGCCAGCTCGACGCCGATGCTGACGCGCTTGCGCCGCTCGAGGCTGAGCCCGGCGCCCGGCTCGCCGATGAGCGCGTCGCCGATGTCCGACATCTCGAGCAGCTGGATCACCGCCTCGACGTAGGCGTCCTTGTCCGCACGGGGGACGGATGCGGGCTGCCGCAGGTAAGCGACGAGACGCAGGGCTTCGCGCACCGTGCTGGAGGACAGGTGCACGTCTTGCTGGTGCACGAAGCCCGTTCGCCGCTTGAAGGAGCGTGGGATCGGCGCGCCGTCGACGAACATGCTGCCCGTGAGGACGCCGATGCTGGCGCGTTGCGAGATGGCGTTGAGGAGGGTGGTCTGTTGTTTTGCGGAGAGCAGTGTCAGCGGCTGAACAACAATCGGGGGAGCAGGTAGATTGGGGGAGGGGAGGAGGGAAACACGGACCTTGCCTGCACCGGACATGCCCATGAGAGCCGTCATGGTACCGGGCGCGAGATAGCCTACTCAGATGTCAGCGCAACTCTTCATCATGCCTTTCCCACGTGCGTGCCAGCCGCATGTTACTGACCGGAAACGTTGTCCAACAGTCGCTTCGTCCCGTCCGCCGTCTTGACGTCGATGCACAGGTCCTTCCAGGAAAACGTCCGCTCCGTCCTCACGATCTCGGCGTGCCGTTGAGGCTCCGGCGACGGCGACAGTGCCCGATGGCGGTCCTCGTCTTCCGTCTCGTCCCCCACCTTTTCCCCGCCGCTGGAGCCGGATTGCTGGCTCTCCACGTCCGAGCCGGGCCGCGGCGCCGTCACGGCCTTGCTGAAGAAGACGGTGGCGAGCTTGCCCGCGGGCATCTTGAAGTGCTCCATCCCGATCCTGCGTTCTCGTCAGCTTCTTTCTCCGCAAGGGGAGGGTGTGTATCTGGGAAGGGGGAACTCACATGACGGTGACGGAGAAAGCCAGGAAGAAGCCCAGCATGATGCCGACGTTGCGCCACAGGTGGGCGCCGTGGAAGTCGTAGAAGGCGTCCAGGTAGGACTCGCCGCGCAGGGCGCTGGCACCCGGCTCGAAGCCCTGGATGGCACACGTCTGGTACCGGCTGTCGCCGTAGGCAGCGCCGACGGGGACCGTGTCGGGTTGGCTGCAGCGGTATTGCACGCCGGCGATCTCGTTGACCATGACGCCTTCGAAGCTGTAGTACATGGGCTGTTTTTGCGTGGGTGGTGTTGTCAGTTGTTTGCTTGATTGCGTGCTTTTGCTTGCCTGTGTTCGACGGAGAGGAGGGGGAAAATACTTACGTTCAGGTACCTGATCCATCCCAACCACACCTTCATGCCCGGCGGGGTAACGTAGAAGCCGGTGTAGATGATCAGCACGTTCATCAGCAAGCCAACCGGCAGAATGGCGCGGGTGGGCGAGACGGTGAAGACGGCGATGGTGCGGAACATGACGCCGAGGGACATGACGGCGCAGTACAGGACAAAAAACCACGTAAAGAACTTGCCCGCATCGCGCTGGAAGTTCGCCAAGAAGTAGATGGGCAGGTTGTACAAGACGATCGCGACCTTCCACGGCATATCGGCGAGGATCTGGCCCAGGGCGTAGGACGCGGGCCGGTACAGCATCATGGCCTCGTGGCGCAGCAGGATGGGCCGCTGGGCGAAGGTGTTGCCGAATTCGGCCGACGCCTGCAGCACCATGACCAGCACGTTGAAGAACAGCGCCGCCGCTCGTGTGTACAGCCCGCGCGTGGCCGCCTGCTGGTTCCAGTACAGCGTGCCCAGCATCAGCGCCTGCGCGACCAGCCCGCCCGCCTCGGCCACCCATGGCCCGCGGTCCGTCAGCTGCACACGGTGCTGTCGCATCATGCACTGGTACACCTGCTGCCAGAACGGCAGCGCGTAGCCGACCCGCCCGCTGCGCTGCGGCGCCGCCGGCGCCGTCGCCGTCTCGTCCGCCAGCGCCGTCCAGTGCCTGCTGCGCCTGAAGGCGGTTTCGAAATCCTCGGGTGTGACGGGCGGCGGCGGCCCGGAGTGGTCGCGGCGGGTGCTTCGGCTGCGCTGGTCGCCCGACATGGTGGTGAGGAAGTCCGTCAGGCTCATGCGCGGGTCGCAGTGGAAGCCGAGGTCCTCGAAGTACTGCTTCGCTTCGCCCAGGGGCCCGAAGTAGACTTGCCGGCCCGAGTTGATGATGAGGACCTTGTCGAAGAGCTGCGCCATGGCGTCGCTGGCTTGGTAGACGCTGGTGATGGTGGCGGAGCGGCGCCGCGTCGTGTAGCTGCGCATCGTGTGCATGAGCTTCAGGGCCGTGCTCGAATCGAGCCCGCGCGTGGGGTTGTCGAAACACAGAACGCTGGCTTGAGTGTGAGCGGGAGTCTCGTGTTTTGCGCTCATGGTGAGGTGCTTACCCCGATCTGGTGCTGATTGCTTCCGCTACCGTCACTCGGTGCCGTTGGCCGCCGCTGACTCCGCGCTTGTAGTCGTCGCCGACTCGGGTCTTCCGGACGTGCGAGAGACCGAAGAGATCCAGCAGGCTGTCCAATGTCTTCTCCACGCTCCGTGTTCGGTCTTGCGTGGACTTGGATGTACGAGCGTTCACTGAGAATCTGCACACATTCAGTCAGCCAATGCGTTCTGTTTCCTGCCCCAGCGGGCGGCGCATTGCTCACCTGAGAGTGGTATCAACTGAAAGGGATGGGAAATGGACATCATCCTCGCCTGGGAGCCAGTCAGCAATCGATGTTTCTTCCCTCCGTGATGTCGCGTCACTCACTGGAAAAGGCGAATTCGCCGGGGAAATCCTTCTTCATTCTGACCGCGTCGTCGCCACCGATCAGCACCTCGCCCTCAATGGCTTGGTACTCCTGCCGCATGTTCGCCAGCGTCTTGAGGAAGGTCGTGCATCCGCTGCCGGGCTTGCCCAGCACGAGCAGCATCTCGCCCCCGCGCACCGTGCCCGTGAACTTGTGGAGGAGCTTGCGGGTGGCGACGGGCGGCGGAGACACCCATCGGACCGGGTTGAAGGTCTGCAAAAGGCCTCGCGTGGCATTCGCTACGGTGGGCGTCGTTTGGGCCTGGTGGTTGTGGTTTCGTAAGTCAGCAAAAGCCGATCGTTTTGACTCGTTCCCCCGTTTCAAGCTTGCTTACCCCAAGCCCCGCGCCGATGACGTCGAGATCGCGGAAACGGACGTCGAAGGCTCCTTCCGCGTGCGGTGCCGGCGTGCCTTGGAGGAAGGCTGCCACCTGCTCGTCGATCTGTTGCTCCTGTGCGTCGTCGTTCACGCTTTCGCCGCCCGCTGCTGCCGCCGACGACACGTCCGCCTTCTCATCGTCGTTGCTGATCGTCGTCTCCGGTGCCATGTTTCTTCCCTCTTGTTTTGGCTTCTTGGGTCGATATTCGGCATGAGATACTGGCAATTGGAGGTATTTCGAGATATTTAACGGTCCATTGGGCGCTGACAAACCTCACCCTTTGTTTCCACGACGTATGACGCTGGCTTGATTGAGAGGTTGATGGGATCTTCGCTTGGTCGAAGGCCCTTCGACTAAATTGCCGAAAGGAGACGTGCTCCTTTCGGAAGTGGCTTGACTCCTTCCGGCAAGGGGGCGGAAACGGGTGCGACCACACGCCATCTTGTCGGAGCATTCCTCATGGAAACATCAACGGACTGTGACTGCACATATAATGCGCCTGAGGCAAAGAATCTTGCCAACAACTCTCTCTTTTCTGTCCTTGTGGGAGCTGTGGGCAGGACCCAAGCTCCGCATTTCCTCACACACACAAAGGCTACCATGCATCATCTCTGCACTCAGCAACCCATCGGAGGTAGTCCCTGGCAAGCATTTGCCGTCATGGCAACTGGGAAAATTGAAACTGCTCTTTTCCTTATGGTAATGGGGGTGGAAGTATCATCATTGGAGCATCCAACTGGCTAAATCGAAAAATCATGGAGACTGAATTCAACGTCTATGGCATGAGCCTCCATCTACCCAAGAAAGGAAAAGTCGCATCTCTATCAAATGCTCGTGAGCCAAGTATCCAATTCACTCGGCATCATGGAAAGCGGGCTTTCCAACATCATAGGTTCGCTCTCGTCATTCTGGATTTGCAGCTGATCCGCAAAGCTGTCCCAAGACGCCTCGTAGTCGCTCATGGCAAACCCAGACGAGGAGGGTGTGGGGAGTGCGGTGGCCTGAAGGCTGAGATTCGCATCTCCGAGAAGATCGTGATCCGGTTCCTGAGCGGCGTGCTTGGGGGCCTCTGCAGATCCGTCAGCATTGGCTTTGTTTGGCGGGTAGTGGCACGGCAGTCCCCGAAGGAGAGACCCACCCAATTCTTTTCTCCCAGTTTCCACGGAGGCGTGTTCCCAGGACATGGCTGGAGGGCTCGGGTTGTTCGAGGCCGGGCTGCTCGAATCGAAGGGGCGGTAGCGGATCCCCATGTTGATTTTTTCGGGGCTGGGAAACTTCAGCGGCGGGCCATGTCTGCTCAGAGATAAAGGGGCTTACCTCAAACCGGGGAGGTGCTTCCTCAGGATTTGCTGTGTCTGCAGGGTGGCGCTCGACCGGGTTGCGTCTGGGACGTTGTGCAGCTTGCTGCAGATGTACTTCACGACGGATAATTTCTTGCCTCCGCCAAATCTGTTGATTGACCGGATAAAACGGTAGTTCGAGCTTTCTGGATGCTTGTTAGTGCATGATCGAGCGCAAGGGTGTTCTGCGACTCTTTACCAAAAATGCAACAGAGGAGCCGAGATGCCGGCTCGCTCCCGTAAAGGCTTTCGGCCGAGGCAACCAGTTGGTTGATGAAGATGGTTTCGTCGCGCAGGGACTTGAGTGTTCTTGAAGTCCCCTCGAACCCGGCTTCTTTCATCTTCGCGTTGACCTTTGGCGGGGGTTCAGCATCACGGAAGATCAGATGCGGGAGATGGACATACCTCGCGGGCGCATGCCTTGCCGACTTTGCTGGAAAACGTTTCCCAGATCAGGAAGAAACATAAGGAGATGTAGCGGGTGAAGTATGCGTGCTTGAACTGCTCTCTGGCTCGTCTCGCAACGGTCGTGCAGAGCTCCCAAGCATGCGAGGCGCACCGCTCAGGCTCCCGTTCACTCACTCCGGACGTCTCGAGCGGCAAGACGTATGATCGTAGGTCGTTTGCGGTCTGGTCGAAGCTGCCAAAGCAGGCAAGAAGATCGTCTGCGATATGCGTGATGGATCTGTCGACAAGGTCCTGGGAGCTCGGATTTTCTGGGGTAGAGCTGGTAGCACTTGCGGCGGCCGTTGACTGTCTCCGTTGATTTGCTCTTGAGGACATGTCACGCGCAGGCCCTTGTTTGCCCCGCTGCCGCGGAGGGGGGACCGAGCTTTGCAGAAGCTGGTTCAGGTATAGTGTTGATCGTGCCAAGCAGCTCTCGTCTGCAAACCCGGTGTCTGGGCTCAAATCGAGTTGATCCCTGGTGAAAGGCGTCAGATGGTGCAACGCGAAAACGGGGCTGTGGTCGTACCAGGAACTGGACGAGTTGAAGTCCCACCGATGGTGACGAATGTAGAGGGCGTACATCTTTTGCGATGCCTCGACCACGGCTGGCAGGAATTCCTGCGGATCTGCGTCTGAACAGCACCGTGCGTACGACCCGTGCGCGTAGTAGAAGGTCTGGCCACGGAATTCTGAAAGACAAAACGGTACGACGGATATCTTGACCGGTAAGCGATGCGTTCCCTCGAAGGGCACGAGAAAGTGGAGATAGCATGCTTCGGCTGGCGAGTCGATGAACAACTCTGATTTCCGCGAATCGACGTCCTGGAGGGAGAAGAAGAAGACGTTCTCAAGGAGTCTCTGTGATCTCTCACTGTCCATTGTACTTTGACGCTCGCACGGTTGCAGCACATTTGGATTCAATCTTCTTAAGCACTTGGAAGCAGTATGCCCCTGTCGCAGTAACGTCGGCTCCAGGCGCCCTGCATCCGTTCCGCGAGTAAGCACTATCCTGATAACAGCAGGAACCGCGAGTCAAAGGATTCGAGCCGCTGCGGCATATGCTGTATCAATGGTGTAAATCACGGCAAAGCCCTGTACGCGACCCTTGATTTACCAAAACACTCGGCCCAAGAGCGATGACTATTCGCCATCGTCGTCTAAAGTCAGCAATACTGTTGATGTCAAATAAGGCCACGATCAGAGCGTAAAAACGTCCAAACTCATCCCCGATCTTCGTGCGGCGCGGACGGGAAACAGCTGGCCAGTGCGCACCGCACAGGCAACCCCAGCCCCGCAAGCCCCACGATGTCCAGAACGGAGCGCACCATTGGAGGCCTCGATGGTGCCATTGTAGCAAAGTTGATCTATCGTCCAGAACCCCAGAGAATTCTTATCACAACATCGGAACCGGTCCCGACCGCCGTGGTGGAGCGGAGCAATACGTAGGCGACGGCATCACTAACCACGTCTTCCTCAAGGAGCTGTGGAGCACCCTCGGACGCCGGTTGGCCACGCAGCCGTCATGGTAGCGTGCATGCACCCGCGTGCCTGGTAATAGCTCCTCTGCTCCCGGGCGCCGCAGCAAATGAGGCGGCGAGAATAAAAAAGGGGAGGCTCCATCAAAACGGCAAGGATTGCCCGGCAAAGGATTCGTCGCGCGCGGGAGGCTGTGGAAGAGACAGGCCGACAAGCCACCCGTCGACCCGCGATCGATCTACAGCGGAGATGCGACCCGTGATGAGGAGTGCGCGTTGAAACCGCGGCCGCGCCAATAACCAGCCGGGAGAGCCCTCCGGCGCGGTCGTGTGGGAGCGCCGTTGATTCAGGGTTGCCCAACTCTTATACAGTGAAACACCCCCACTGACGACCGCTTCCCCGACTTGGACATCTCCTTCAAGAGTGGACGTGCATGTGACTATTGCTAATCGACAGAAGCTTTGTTCACCAAGATCCTGGCCACGGGCGACCGGCACCATCTTGGTTCGTTGGGCGAAAAAGGTTGAGTGCGCCGACGGACGCGTGGCGACGTGCAGCGCCATCCATGCAGCGCCCAGCCCTGTCGGCGGCAATGACATCAAAACATACGAGCTTGTGGAGGATGGTGTTGCGATGGAAGAGTGGGTGTTTGGGACTTTTCGGACACTCCGATTGGTCGTCCCCGGCGCTATCGACTCCGATACGGGAAAGCCGATGCAAACCGGCCCTCCGCTGCGATGGGTTCCTGCAAAGATAAGACCACGCATGGAGGTCCGGACAGGGTTGCCAATCCGCCCCGTTTGCGGCCCCGGCCCGCGCCGCAAGCCACGCCGCCGCCGCCGCTAACCGAAAGGAGAAGCGTCCCTTTCGGCAACTCTCCCCTTTCGTCCGTTCCACCACCCCTTCGCCGGCTCTGAAAAGAGCGGCGCATGCACCACTACTGCCACGGGCAACACTGCGCCACCAGCTGCACCAGGACCGCCAAAATGACAGACCCGGATTTCTTCGTCAAGTCGAGCCTGATCACCCAGCGCTACTTCCGCGATGTCTATCCCGCCGTGGATCCGACGAACCCTCAACTGACCCAGGCTGGGAAGGTGGCCATCGTTACCGGTGCAGGAAGAGGCATCGGCAAGGTCGGTGGCTTTCGATCGCCTCGTATCATTCGCTGATTTGAGCAGGGTATCGCCCTTGCCTTTGCCCGAGCCGGAGCACAGGGCATCGTGCTCGTATCTCGTACCCAAAAGAACGTCGACGCCGTGAAAGATGCTGTCAAGAAGGAAAACACCTCGGTCGACGTTCTGGCCGTTGCTGCAGACATCTCAAACGAGCAGGACGTCGAACGCCTGTTTGCGGCTGTGCAGGCCAAGTTCCCCGCTGTTCATACCCTGGTAAACAATGCCGGGGTGCTTACGAGGTTTGCAACCCCCGCCTCCCGCACACCTCGCATGAATTATGCTGACCATCAACAGCGGTTTCGACGTGGTGGGCAAGGTCCCACTGTCCAAGTGGTGGCCTGATTTCGAGGTCAACGTCAGGGGAACATTTCTCGTGACTTCGGCCTTCTTGAAGGCTTCTGGGGCACCGAAGCCAACCGTCATCAACGTCTCAACCGATCCAAACTTTTTACCGCCGGGAATCAGCAGCTACTTCCTGTCCAAGGTCGCCGTCATGAAGCTGACCGAATTCATCGCTGCCGAGAGCCCCGAAACTGTGACGTACAGCTTCCATCCGGGAGTGGTAGCCACCGATGCCGTAGTTGAAGCTTTCAAGCCATTCGCAAAGGATACCCGTAAGTAGCCGCGTACCCCTTTCGAGAATATCATGTGCTGACCCTCACAAGCCGATTTGGCTGGCGGTCTCAGCGTGTACCTCGCAGCGAAGAGACCGGCGTACCTGAATGGGCGTCAGATCTCCGCCAATTGGGATGTTGAGGAATTGGAGGCTCGGGGAAAGGAGATTGTAGATGCTGACAAGTTGAAGCTGAAGCTCCTCACCTAGGCTTTGAGAGAAGCCAACTTCACCCTTGTACTGTACGACAACTCTACGTTGAATAGATCATGACAGTTCAATCCATACATACTTGTCTTCCAACCCCGCCGGAAACGTGACGAGTGAAGCGTTTGGATTTGGCACTCAGAAATTTCCCATGGTTAATTTAATTACGCCTGTGCTGTTTGAGAGACCATGCCGTCCCCACAGCTCATCACAATGAAACAACGTTACTTTTCCAGCGAACTGACTCTTCTTGATGCCATACTTTTACGTGGATGACCCTCAAGCGCTGTCAGGTGCCTCTATTAATCAATCTGGCTCTCGTTCTAGAGGGACGATGCGGGGAAGTGTTTGTAATACGATGATTCAGCTTCTTTGCCAAATTTCTCGTCAGAAATTGTCTAAGCAGGGATATGTGAAGCTGCTCGCCCACCTACCTGGTGAAGAATACTTGCACAACCACAAATTGGTATCGCGAGTTCGTCATCATTGCCAGTCAAAACGGCAGCTTATTCTAAACAGAACTATTGTTGACTCTGGCTCAAATATCAACAGAGAAAAGTTGTCAAGGACATTTGAGAGGTACCGATCCACATCCTTCAAGATAAGTAGCATAATCGCGCCCGCTAAGAATAATAAAAATAAAATAATCACACCGAGTGGATCAGGGACATTGCTTTAAACACAAACCTCACGTACTCAGATTCAATCTAGATACAGAGATTCTCGCTACAAGCTATACGTTAGAATTTCATGCGCAGCTGCTCTCCAGGCCATTGCATCAGGACAGCCTGCAGGCTCAAACCGACGATACAAACTCGAGGACGCCTACAGTGTAGCAGCAGACTTCAAAAGCCCAAGGACCTGAATGCTGTCCCCATGGCTCGTATACCTCACCAAGTTCCTCCGCTCCAGCCCCACGGCCTCGAAAATCCTGTCCCACTCCGACACCGACCTCTCCCGCGACCCGTAGTTCGCCATCATCAACAGATCAAACGAAGCCGCATACCACGGCGCGCCGACATCCGGCAGCACGAGGTCGTCGATCAAAATGACCGAGTCGGGCGCGAGCGCGGCCTTCAGCTGGCGCAGGATGGTCTCGCAGACGACGGCGGGCCAATCGTGCAAAATATTGCGCAAGTAGTACACACGCGCGCCGTGGACGGGCTGCGGGTTGTTGAAGTCATGCTGCAGGACGCGCACGCCGTCGATGGACTTGGCCGACGCGAGCGCGCCCGCGTCGTTCTCTTCCAGCACGATGCGCCCGCTGAGGTAGGGGAAGCGGTCGAGCGCGCCGCGGCACTGGTGGCCGTGGCCGCCGCCCACGTCGACGAAGAGGATGCGGCTGGGGTCGCGCACCTTGAAGTGCTCGGCCAGCGGGAAGACGTCGAGCCAGCTCTGCTGGCCGACGCGTTGGAAGACCATGTACTCGTTGAACGCTTTCTGGTGGTCGGGGTGGTGGCCGAGCCATTCGAAGAAGTGGAGGTCTGTGTTCTTGCTTAGGTGGAAAGGGAGGTTGGAGTTGTCCTGCGGGCTCTTGTACTCGTTGCGCTCCATCCATTCCGGCAGGGAGTTGTAGACTCCGATGTTTCTCTTGGTTCTGGGGCATGTCAGCACGGGTGCGAAGAAGACCGAATCGACGGGGGGAGCCTTACACGTGGAACAGAACGGATTTCATGCCGGACAGGGCGAGGTGGTGAGTGATATTGGAGGCACGGAAAGTGTCTGGCCCGACCTGTTCGACCATCCACTGCGTCGCGGCGTACCGCAGGAGCCGCGAAAGAAGCTCCTCCTCAGCACCAGTGCTTCTGGCCAACTCAGAGACTGACAAGGCCTCTCCGGCACGTGAACTGAGGAGGTCCCAAAGGCCCAGGTTTACACCAACCTGAGCAATGTGAGGAGGCAATGCGCAGAAGATGAGCCGCTGCATCGTATCCCATGGCTGTTCGAGCCTGAGAGTAAGGTTCCGGGCTGCTTCTACCAGGCGCAAGCGTTTGTCGTCGTCATTGCGTAGTGCTGAAGGTATGTTTCCTGAGGCGAGGCTTTCGAGGGATTCGATGAGCCGGTCCGTGGCCGGTGCCTGGCTACTCTCCACGGCGCGTTCGAGGGTCAAAGTTGAGGACATGTTGAAGAGTTGGGCGATTCTCAGCAATGGAGGTTGAAGAATGCCACCAGAGCCCCTTTTAATATATTTTGTTGGTAACTCCGACCCCGCTGATACACGAAGATCTTAAGCGGTGCTTATTGTGAAAGTCAGGACCGACACGTAAGAACTCATACGACAGTGGTTGATCGTGTTGATCATCCCCGCAAGTCATCACGTGTGGAGGCCTGTGCATTGAATTTCCTGCCTGATGTTCAACCATGAAAGTGTACACTGGCGCACGGTTTATGGCACAAAGAATAGGTCTGCTCTTTTGCGGCTTGATTGCAACTGCCACAGGCCCACATACATGAAGCTTCGTCAAATCAGCTCGCAGGAGCTGCTTTTGTTATAGGTACATGCTTACGAAGACGCTGTCACGACACCACGCTAATCAGAAAAGGAATATATTTAAACCCAGATTCGGTCTTAAGTTCAGTGTATAGTCATCACCCTGTCCCATTCTCGGCAGCTATGCTAAGCTACGTGTATGTACACATTGTTCTGTCACGACCCATTCTTACAGCCATTAAGAGGGGCTGCCGGCGTGTCCAAGCCCAATACTGCCTGAGCGCTCCTCAACTCCTCTACAGAAAGCAATCCGAGCGTCGCTTTGGACAAAGCGGGATGGGTGACGGGTGTCATGAAGTGATTCGTGATCCAGCTCAATGTGCCGTGACGGCCCATGTTGATCGCAATCAGGGGCACTGTGTATTCCTGCTGCAGCTCCGCCTTGAATCGCGCCAGGTCGAGGTTGTCCTGAAAGCTTTTGGCTACCCCGGCCATCTTGATCACATCTCCGTACTGCAAGGCCTTGTTCAGATACGCGATCCAAGAGCCGTCCTTCCAGGACAACGTTTTGTCGTAATGTGAAGCAATGATCCGGCTGTGTCCCTTGTTTGCGGAGACCTCCCGCCACACACTTTCCGGCCAGCCGATTTCAACATCGATGAACTCGCATCCAAGACGAACGGCCAGCTTGAACAAGCGTAGGAGATCTTCCTGGGAGCTGTCGGGAAACCTACCACCCTGACCTTCCGTTCTGATGGTGAACACCAATGGAAGTGATGTCGAGGCTCTCAGGAAGGCAACTTGCTCGACGACGAAGTCAGTGGAGGGAATGCCCTCAATTCCTTCTAGGTCGTGGAGAAGGTCCACTCGGAGCTCAACGACATGTGCTCCATTGGAAAGCTGCTTGATGGAAACCGATTTTACGTTGGGTGCAGTCAAGCAAACAACAAGTGATTGCGGCTTGCGCTTCAGTTCCTCGAGAGCATTGCACCTGCCGGTAACGACGCCGAGGAAGCGCCCGAACGAATGAATGGCGCTGCAGATGCCGCGTTGCTCAAAAGCTTGGCTGTGAAAATGGAAGTTGCTGCACTCCTCGTACCATTTCTTGCGGTGAAGCCACGTGTCCATCACGGGGTTGGCGTTGTCGAGGAACCCGATTCCTCGCCCCATGTCACGGGTGACGAGCAAGACAATGCCCTGGCTTCTCTTCCAGTCGACGAGCACTTTTCGCGCTTCGGGTGATTCAATCATTCCACCAGCGCAGGCCAGGACGTGGTTGGTTGGATGCTCCTTCAGCATTGTCTCAAGCAGCTTCACCTCCTCCTTCCGGAAGAATTCCCATCCGTAGCTCTTGATGATCGCAGGTATTGGCAAGCCCACTTGTTCTTCAAGAGCAGCGGCGAGGTCCAGCAGTGGCCAGCCCAGAATCTCAGACGCCCAGCTGCCCATCCTTGTCTCGCCGTCGCCTCGCATCCCGATCGTGATGATTGACTTGTCCATGTGGACACTGTGTATCGGCAGTGTCTTGGCCTCAACACACTGGGCTTCGAGGATCGCACGAATCTCTTGGTCCTTGACCTTTGAAGCTTGTAGTTCGTGGGTCCTTCCGATCTCGGCGAGGAGCACAACCTTCTTCACCGCCCCGGCGTTTTTCTTGTCGAGTGCCATGTTGGACAGGAGGTGGTCAATGCCACACTGCTTGTCGCCGGATCGCCCGCGTACGAGCTCATCGGAAAGTGTGGTTGGCAACCCGTAGGCGGCAATGCACGTTCTGAGTCGCGTAACGGCATGGTCCGGAAGCTTTCCCAGGGAACAGGCGAGATGTGCTTCCAAAACCATACCAATAGCAACGCATTCGCCGTGCAGAATTTGAGGGGCAAGAATAGCCTCGATGGCATGACCAATTGAATGGCCGAAGTTGAGCAGGTTCCGTAGCCCACCCTCTGTCTCGTCGCTTGATACAACGTGAGCCTTGACCCGGACAGAACTCAGGATCATCCTGAGGAACGTGTCAGCAACGCCAATCATGCTGGTCTGGTGTCCGCTCATCGCCTTCCTAACCGAAGCTGCATTGTCTTCGAGGAAGCGGAATTCGTGTTCATCCCATATCGCCGCTGTCTTGGGCCAAGGTCAGCGAGCGTCGCCGAAGAAAGTTGAAGGCCCGATCATACCTTGATCACCTCCGCCATCCCGTTGATGACTTCTCGGCGGGGCAGCGTCTGCAGGAACTGTGGATGGATGTAGATTCTCTCGGGCTGCCAGAACGACCCCACCAAGTTCTTCCCGGCCGGCGTGTCGACCGCGGTTTTCCCCCCAATGGACGAATCGACCATGGCCAGCAACGTGGTCGGCACCTGGACGAACCGGATACCCCTCATGTACGTCGCCGCCACGAAGCCGGCCAGGTCTCCAATGACGCCACCGCCCAGCGCGATCACCACCGTGTCCCGAGTGCATCCTTCGCTGAACATCCAGTCCTCCAGTGCTGCCTTTGTGGATCGCGATTTGGACGTCTCGCCTGGAGGGACGGTACGCAACAAGAGCCGGGCTCGGGTCCCGAACTTCTCGAAGCTCTTCTCCAGGACACTGACGTACAGTGGTCCGATATTCGTATCTGTGATGATGACGTATGCAGAAGACTGCACGTTTGTGAACAAGTCATTGGCAATGAAATCGCCCCAGAGATCTCGCCCGATGATGATACTGTCTCTGCCAAGGATGGGCACTCTGATCAGCCCGTTCGACACGCCGGCTTGAGCAATGTCTCCCATGGTGTGCCTGCCTCGAATGAAAGAGATATGAAGGGAATTGTGGCGTGAGAAAGATATGTCTGTTGAGAGACTTGAGCGGGTGGCCGTTGTAATCACGGCGAATGAACATGACTTGTCTACTTATAATAAATTGTACGCGGTTTTGTTCTGTGACAGTTACCCCACCTGAGTTTAAGTTTCTTAGTCACGACTTCGATCATCTTTGCTGATCCACAGTTGCTTGGCCGTTATCGCTTTGATCAGCTCCTCAGAGCCGATTTCCACTACCGAGACTTCAGTCGGCGCGATCTTCATGCTTGGAAATCCCCGTAAGAAGGGCTGCGGTCGAGCCAAAGCGGCGAGAAACACCACACCTGAAGAAAAATAGTCAAAGGTTCATGGCACGTTATCCGGCCGCTCCTTCAAAGCTTGTGGCACGAATAATGCGATGGAGAGTAGGTCATGGTCGTAACAGGCTTATCATGTGACGTGGACAGTTCAACGCTTTCAGCAGCATATACGTAAGTACTGCTTTGTCATATCCTAAACGGCAGGCTTCTCAGTATATAAACTCATCTAGTTGTTAGCCACGAATAGGCAACAATAAGTCAGTCTACATTCTTCAACTTCACCAGAGCCATTCAACATAAAAGCAGTCACAATGCCTGCCGTCACCAGCATCACCACAGCCCCGCTCGAGAAGGTACTGCGCCAAATCTTTCAACTCTACCTTGATGTCTAACTAACTTACCAGATCATCCGCCTCGACAGCACGGATGGCCTTTCGGATTCTCGGATCCGTGGCTATACTCCCCTCGTCCCACCAGACTTTCTGCAGCACGACATCCCTCCGACTCCCAAATCCAGGGAGACAGTCCTCAGCGGTCGGCAGGAAGCTGTCAACGTCATCCACGGCAAAGATGACCGTCTCCTCGTCATCGTCGGGCCCTGCTCCATCCACGATCCCCGCATGGCACTGGACTACTGCGGTCGACTCATGGCCATGAAGGAGAAATACAAGGGCGAACTCCTCATCATCATGCGCGCCTACCTCGAGAAGCCTCGAACGACGGTCGGATGGAAAGGCCTCGTGAACGACCCGGACATCGACAATTCGTTCAAGATCAACAAAGGGCTGCACATCTCACGGCGCATGTTCGTCGACCTCACGCACATGGGCATGCCCATCGCGAGCGAGATGCTCGACACGATCTCCCCGCAGTACCTTGCGGACGTCGTCAGCGTCGGGGCGATCGGCGCCCGCACCACTGAGAGCCAAGTCCACCGCGAACTCGCGTCCGGCCTCTCCTTCCCGGTGGGATTTAAGAACGGCACGGAGGGATCGCTGGACGTGGCGGTCGATGCCATCGGCGCGGCCAAGCATCCGCACCACTTCCTGTCGGTCTCGAAGCCCGGCGTCGTCGCGATCTCGGGAACCACCGGGAATCCGGACTGCTTCCTGATCCTCCGCGGCGGCAAGAAGGGGCCCAACTACGACGCGGCGAGCATTGCGCAGGCGAAAAAGACGCTGGGGGGGACGGACATTCGCTTGATGGTGGACTGCAGCCATGGTAACTCGCAGAAGCAACACAAGAACCAGATCAAGGTTGCGGCCGCGCTGGCCGAGCAGATTGCCGCTGGCGAGGACGCAATCATGGGTGCGATGATCGAGAGTAACATCAAAGAGGGTAAGTGGACTTGAGTTTCCAGTGTGTGTGTGATTATACTAACGGTTCTGCACCTGTAGGCGCGCAGAAGATCCCTGAAAAGGGTCCCGCTGGCCTCGAATATGGCGTGTCCATCACGGATGCGTGCATTGGATGGGAGGATACTGAGACGGTCTTGGAGATCCTTGCCACCGCTGTCCAAGCGCGGAGAAAGCTTTGAGCCGACCTGGGCTGTAGCCACGACCAATCAACACATGACTTTGACACGAGACCCTCCATGGTGACCTTTTCATAGTGCTGTCAACGCTTTAGTCTTCCCGCCTGTCGTCCAAATCGCGCCGAGCCTGTGCGAGCCGACCCTCGCTTCTTAGTGTGAAATTTGCCTCTCGCCTTTCACAGGCATATAGCTATTTTTGATAGTTCGGGTGCGACCAATTTAGCATGCATCCTTCTTTTCGCGAATAATATTGCGAGTTCGGTGTTAGATTGAAATTGGTACACTGATAAGTGATCAAACCCCCTGCACGCGATGGCGAATCAGAGAGCGGAGGCCACGCTGCCCCTCACTATCGATTCCCCAGAACGGCCACACACACACCGATGCAGTGTCTTACGGTGCTTACATCGCAGACTGCAGCTCAGCTTCTGCCTCCCACACACCACACCTTTCTATCGCCGTGCACCACCGCCAAGACTCCTCGCTTACACCCGCGGTGATTGGAGCTATCTGGGGAAGGCCGTTTGGCCATGTAGCACCAATGACCGTGGAGCCTGGAGGCAACGTTCTGGCAGAGGCAAGGGTTTTGGCCCCCAAGGCTAGATCCAGCAGACGGGATGTTTGCCTTCTACTGTGCGATGTGGCGAATTGCTTTGGGGTTTGTGTTCCGGTGCGGTGCTACCGATCGGGGGTTGGGGGCTGCAGATCGGGGGTTGGGGGCCATTGCCAAGCAGACAGAAACCTGCAATTTGGACCCCGAATGCAATGCGCACAAGTCTTTGGGACAATCGACCAAGCATCGAAGAAACTATTTCGAGGGCGATATCGAGCCGAGATCAGAAATGGAACATGTCAGCCTCGTCTCGTGAACAGATCGTTAAATGCCACGAGCCAACACACGAAAAGTCCATCCAGTCTATCCACCTCTTTTCATCCCAGTATCAGTGAAACATGAGTAACATTTCCACATCAGATCCACCAGAGTACTACGGTATCCACACGGGTCCGTGGATCAACTGGTCAGATGGTCGAATCCTTGGCGGTACCATCACGCTCACCCGCCGCAATGGTGGATTCTTGATCTCGCTCGTTGCCCTGTTTATCACGTGGACAGGGACCGCGTTCTGGAGAGTAGCATGCTACTTCTTCCATCATTATTTCTCCTCCGAAGCTCCTCGGGATGGCATCTACCACCAACGACAGGCAATCCTGCGCAACTCTGCGAATGGTGTAAGCGGACTCTGCGCCTTGGTGCAAGTGGCTTGGGTTTGGAGCCGCAAAACATCCCGAACATATCGCCGTGTGTTACCACTACTGGCATTTACCGTCCTCTGCCTCGCTTGCTTCGGCGTTGCCGGCGTATTTTCTTCCAGGATTGCAACCTCGACGGGATCCCTCGTCCTCATTTCGAGCCCCTCCTGTGGCCACTTTGACGAGCTACGGGAATTGAATCAAACCCTGTACACCTCGGTCTACGCACCTTATAGAGTCAAGAAGGACAAGGACTTCGCCAACTACGCACAAAATTGTTACACCAACCTTTCCAGCTCCGAGGAGTGCCAAAGATACGTCCAACAACAGCTTCCATGGTCGGCTAACAGGAACGCGAGTTGCCCGTTTGGAGGGGACTTATGCAAGAACCAGTTCGGCAACTTGGAGCTTGACTCTGGTTTCATCAACAGCAACGACCACCTAGGCCTAAACGATCCTCCAGAACGGCGATTCCGATACAGATCTCTACTCAAATGCGCACCGATCAAGAGTGATGGCTACAAGGAGCCGTACACACACTCATCAGAGGGTCAAGAAGTGCAGTACATGCGGTACTACTATGGTGGAATACGCCCGGGATACAACTATACATACCAATATGCGGTGGGGTCGTACGAGGAGAATAAAAACAACAACGCCACGGGCGCTGACGAGGATTACGTTCTCGGGTATGTTCTATTTTCTTCATCCTCCCACAAGGTATAAAAGATGTATACTCACATACTCTATAGTATCAGACAAGCCAAGTATTCAAATGGGTCACTCAGTTACGATTCCACGTTCAAGCCCATTCCCGAGCTCCGCCAGGTCGAGGGTGATGTCAGTTTGTTCTTTCTGTCCGCCAACTTCGTGCTGTTCACGAGAGAAACGGACGATCCCTGGTATTCGGCCCACAACCAGCTTCCAACCATAGGAATCTCGGAATTGAACGGAAGAGAGAAAATGTACTTTGCCGACGAGCCTGCGTCAGCTCTGGCGTGCGTATCCCAATACGAGCTTTGCACTCAGAACCGGTGCACCGCTCCGGGCTCATTGGCCGACACGTTCATCCGCGCGAAGAGTCTCCAGGATGACGCGAGCGAAGGAGCGATCATTGACTGGTTCACCTACGCGCTGTCGACTTCCATTGAGCGCATTGTCGGTGGCCTTGGGAACTCGGGACTGACCTCGAGATACGCACTCTGGGTTGGAGTACAGTCGCCTCTACCCAGCAACCAATGGCAGCTGGAAGTCGAACATTGGTTTACGGTTTGGTTGGCCACTTTGCAGGGAAGCTTCGTGGTATCTGCCACCGGCCCATCGGATGTAGAGGTGATGCGGTGGGTCCAGACTCCGCGGAATGAAGGCGAAAAACGTATATGCAGGAGTCAGGTAAGCAAATTCCCTGATCAAGCGAACACACATTCCGAAGCCAGCTCATTTATCGCTAACCGCCTCGCCTCCCAGAAAATCGCCACGACTGCGTACACCAACTTCAACACCTTCGGCCTTTGTCTCACGCTCGTCGTCGGCACCATCATCATCATTGTATCGTACACCGTCGAGTCCATCGCGAGCTGGATCCAAAAACGCCGCAACCTCGACGTCTACTCCCGCCTCGAGTGGTGCACAAACGAAACCCTGCAGCTCCAGCGCATGGCACACGAAGAGCTCGGCGTGGGCACGTGGCACGACGGCGCGGACATCATTCCGTACACCGACAGCGGGGAGAGGTTGGCCACGCTGGACATCACGAACCCCGATCACCCGAGGCTGAAGGTGCCGCCTGCGCACTTTGACGAGTTGCTCGCACGTGGCAACGGCGAGAAGGCCGGTCCGTCGTCCGAGGAGGATGTGGACCCCAGCGTGGCCACGTCCGGGAAGCCGGACCCCGGCCATCGTGTCAGTGAAGTTTCTGATGCTTTGTCTGGCGGGCGGTCGGAGCGGCAGGTGTCGCCTGAGGAGTTCCCGAGTGTTGAGGAGTTGGTACACGTCCGGAGACAGGCTGGCGTATCGTTTGAAGGCTCTGGGGGGACCGAAGCCCGAACAATCTGATCATTCTTCCGAGTCCGAGGGTCGAAACCGGCAGGTTGGATGCAGTGCAAGCTTGTTTTGAGCGGAGGACTGTGTTAGTGTTTCTGCAGAGAAATTGAACTTCGCGTGATGGATACTCAAGCTCAATATGCCCATAGGAGACATGCAGAGACCAGGCCCCAGCAATGCTTTTCTCGGGCACGCTCAATTCTTCTGATGCGAGAATACCTAAGAAACGATATTCTTCCAACGCTAATACAGACTACCAGGTAAACATTGATTCAACTTTACGGTCCGTTACCCATGATCCCAACGCTCGTCTCCTCTACGCCGCATCTTCCAGAATGTTTCTCCGGCGGACGACCACGTTGAATGGCTTGAGGGTAACCAGATTGCTTGCTCAGTCAGTGTCGAATTCGTTTCACACCGCCAAAGATCCTTACACGTATTTCTCCTGGGGATGCTCGTTGGCGTTCGCAAGCTTGAAGTCAAAATGCAAAAGCAGCGTTGGCAAAGTCTGTGTGTCATCAGCGGTCTGAATGCTCGTTTTCCCACCTCAAGCCAGGCCACCAGCCATACCTTGCTCATTTCAAGCATGGCGATATCTGGAGTGAAAGCGTGTCAGCAAAAACGCCCGAAAGTCTCCAAGAACGCAGCGGCACTCACTCCTGCCAATGCACGTTCTCGACCCTCCACCAAAAGCGAAGAAAAAGCGATCTGCAGCAGCCATAGGCTCTCGATCAGCACGACTCCAAACCATCCCAACCGGACACGCCGCATATACTCACGCATATCATGCTTCTTCGCCTCATCCAACCAGCGCTCGGGGCGGAAACTCTCAGAATCGGCGCCAAAGATGCTCTCGTTCCTGTGAATGACCCACGCGGACGTTCCAACCTCAGTCTGCGGGGGCACAACACCATCATCATCAGCTTCTTCCACCCTCTCTCTGACAGGATGTGTGGCATGGAAACAAACTCACCCCGCCCGGCACGAAGTACCCCGCATCCACACCACCCCAACTCAACCCCCTCTCCGGCACGACCCTCGGCAGCACCGACCCAACCACCGGATGCAACCGCAGCGTCTCGTGCACCACCGCCTGCAGGAACGGCCACCTCTCCGCAACGCGCTGCGGCACGACCGCATCCTCCCCGCTCCCAACCTCGCCCCTCTCGACCTTCTCGCGCAATTCGCGAACGAGCCGCTGCATGGCGGGCGGCGAGCGTAGCAGGTGGTGCAGCATGGCGCACAGCGAGATGCTCGTGGTGTCGGACCCGGCGACGACGTTGCTCGTCAGCGCGAAGCCGATGTACTGGTCCGTGAGCTGGGGTTTCTGTTCGCGGGCGGCGAGGAGTTTGGCGAGGATGTCTCCTCCACCATCATCATTGGCGTCGGCATCATCGTGCTGTTGTTGTTTCATCATCATCCGATCCTTCCGAGCCGCCATGGCGCGCAGGGTGAATTGGTGCAGCGAGCCGTTGCGGGCGGCGACGGCGAGGCGGTTGCCGAGGTATGGCAGGATGAGGCGCTGGTGCAGGCGGTAGAACCAGGGGACCTCGCCGACGCGGGCGCCGGAGGCCAGCGCGGCGGTGATCTGGGCGAAGGTGCCGAAGTCGGAGAGGGCGTCGGTGTAGCCGAAGCGTTTGGCGAAGCTGAGCTCGCCGATGATGTCTTTATGGAGGGAGTAGGGGGGTGTGTGTCAGTGATGGTTGGTTTGGTGGGAGGGAGGGAGGGGAGTGGTGGGATTCGGGGGATGATGGGACACGCCAATTGATGGGCTGTGTGGATATTTTAGTGGAGAGAAAACACACCAAAGGCGAAGAGCTGAAGCAGGTAGGCGATGTCGAAGGGCTGGCCCTTGGCGCCGAGCTCGCGGAGTTTGTCTAACAGCACGTGGACGGTCGTGTTCACATACGGCTCGAGGCTTTTCATCGTCTCTAGCGTATATGCACTGGCGACGAGCCGACGCTGCTGCCCGTGGATGCGCTCATCTTGCTGCGCGAACAGATCAAAGGGCCGGGTCCCCGCGAACGGGCTGTAGTAGTCACTTTTGGGAAAGTTGTTCCCGGCGCCTATTGGGAAAGATAGTCAGACTTCCTCTCTTTCGAGGAATGGAGCGGGTAGCTACTGTATATGGTTCTGAACGCCTCGGGAGACGCGATGCTCCTGGAAAATTCGTTAGCCTGGTAGCGGAAGACTTTTGTTGTGTTGAGTCTCACAGCTTGTTCGGTTTCAACCTCACGACCGGGCCGTATTGGTCGTGCAGCTGAATCAGACGGCGGTGGTGGTCCGGCTGAAATTGCAGCCACACCAACCAGAGGTCCGTCACGCTCGCCCAAAAGGGGCCGGGGTATTTGGCAAGCGGTGAGAGGTAGCGGCGATGGACGCAAACGAGAACAGAGAAGAGAATGACGAGCGCTGGTCCGCCAAGTAACAGCTTGTCGCCAGTGAGATTGGTCTTGATGTCGAGCAACATGTCGATAGTTTGCTTTTTGATGCTCAGCTAAGCTTCCAGATGCTCAGTCAAGCTTCTAACTCAAGTCTTAAATCTCTTCCCTTGCCTCTCGGCCGAGCCCGGACCTAAACACTAAACCCCACTCCTCCGCATTCAATCCCCACAATTGATCTGCAAGACTTACTATCTCCGCGCAACTTGATAGCCGGTAGCCGAACCGGCTGGGAGACTGTCCTCGCTCTCTCATTGTGGAAGCATAGTACCGGACTGGAGTCGTACGCCCCAAATGGAGTCTTCTACAGCAAACAATCATTTCCTCTTGTTCAACTCTATAAAGGCCGTGATATCAACGTCTCTACACGCTCAGACTAACGAGGAAACAATAACCCCGGGGAACGGCCCGAGCCCGAGCGGTGATGATCCCGAGCGACCCAAACCCGAGTCCGACGCACCTCCAACCCCACCCTCCTACCCTCTAGCCCCCAAACCGCCACCCCTACGTCTCCTTCACCGCAGCCGCCTCACCACCCACCCCCACCGCGCCCCCAAAATCCTCCAAGAAACGCCACAGCCCCACCCCCTTCCACCCCTTCTCCCCCCACGCATTCGCAGTCTGCGGAAAAAACTCCACAACATCCCTCAACTTCGCATCGTGCGCCGTCACCACAAGCACCCTCTCGTCCCCATCAAACGCCGCCAGCCCATCCACCGTCCTCTGCGCCACGTCCAGCTGGAAATCCGGCATCCCCGTGACGGCCAGTTTGTAAAACGGCGTCGTGGCGCCCGGTTCGCGGCCGCGGGGCCGCTGCACGGCGGCCTCGATGAGGGCGCCGGGGCAGAAAGTGCCGGGGGCGAAGGGGCGGGGGTGCGAGAAGGGGGACGGGGCGAGGGAGGCGGGGAGCGGGAGGTAGGGGGAGGGCCGCAGTTCGCCGCCGTGGTGGCCGGCGGAGTCGCCGGTGAGGAGGAGGAAGGTGCTTGGCGTGGTGCGGGCGAGGGCGGTGACGTGGCCGGTGGCGTGCTGAGGGCGGGTGTTAGTGGGTGGGTGGGTACGAAGGAGGGAGGGACGAGGTGAAGGGGGGATGCAGAAGGAGGGCTTACGCCGGGGGTGTCGATCAGGTAGAGGCTGCCATCGCCGAGGAAGTCGACGGCGTCGAAGCCGCCGAGCCGGAGGCGGTCGGGGTGGGCTGAGAAGTCGATCTCGCGGATATCTCGGTCCCTGGTGATCTGGGATCAGCTTGCGCCATCGGAGTGGAGGTCAAAGCTTACTT
Organism: Diplodia mutila; assembly: GCA_022560015.1. Taxonomy (NCBI): domain Eukaryota; kingdom Fungi; phylum Ascomycota; class Dothideomycetes; order Botryosphaeriales; family Botryosphaeriaceae; genus Diplodia; species Diplodia mutila. The sequence goes on along the minus strand of JAFISB010000081.1, from coordinate 83,104 downwards.
GTAGTCTGACTCCAACAAAAGGCTGTTGGGATTCACAGGGTACCCCGGAGTGAGCGTCTCCAGGAAGCCCTTGCCAACGACGATCTCGGTCGACGCGGGGAAGCGGGTCACGTCTCCAACGTGGTCACAGTGCCAGTGGCTCCAGATGATGGACTTGATTTCCGAGGCTTCAATTCCGTTCTCCTCCAAAACATCCAGCACGTCCTTGTCCACTTCGATGAGGGCATCGCCTTTCGTTTGGTCCACGATTAGCGGGGAAAGCTTTTCCCAGTCTTTGCGTAGGGAGAGGTCGAATAGGAGCTTGCCGTGTTGAGGGTGCTCAATGAGAAAAGAATAGGCAGGAACATCCAGGTGAGTGTGGCCTTCAATGGGCGGTTCCATGAAGCCGGCCAAAGGCAGGCGGAGCCTGGCTCCGGTGTTGATGATGCTGATGCGGACGGTGGCATCCGAGGCCGGGATGCCCAGATTGGTCGGTGCAGCCATGGCGTGAAGTGGTCGGATCTGGACTCGCTGTATCGTCCCGTTTGTTCCGAATTATTAGCCTCAATTTTATAGAGTGATGTGGTATTGCGTGATTCCTTCGGGGAGAGCGTGTGCTTACGTGAGAATGTCCGGGGTGGGAAGTGGGGTAAGAACAAAAGCCAATGACAAGCCTGGAACGTGTGGTACCACTTTTAAATATTACAAAGATGACGGACGAACGCGTGGCCGGATCGGAGGATTGGGTAGCCGACGGACAGAAAACGGAGGCCGCCGGAACCATCTACGCCGATGGAAAGTGGGCCTGTGGGACGATCAGCTTCGAAGTGGTCTGTGGGGGGAAAAGGAAGCGTCCGGTCTGATCTTCAGTGTTGTCGGGCGTGGCGATCAGCTGCCTGCATGGATGTATATGCGGTAGCGGTGTCCATTGACGCGCATCTAAGCGGCCGTTCAGTTGGCCTCATCCACTGACACGGCCCGAGGCTCGTGGGTGAGGGCACTCAACACCATGCTCGGCTTTGCCAAGAAATTCTCCATCACCTGCCCGTCTACTTTCCCCCCCTCGTCGGAGGATCCTCGACCATTATTCCTCCTCCACCTTTCCAAACAACCTGACTCAATAACTTCTGGTTCAATCAACAACGCTTCGATGCCGTAGATTACTTCAGCAAAGATGGAAGACACCGCAGACGTCCCTTGGCTCCCGGACTATGTTGTCAGGGCTGCAGATAGCAACCGGACGCCGCCACCGAAGACAAACAGGAACAAGACTTTCCAATGGACCGACCCACCGGCCAAGATCAAGAACTTGATCTATGACTTCGCCCTCGTTGAGCCTGACCCACTCTGCATCAAAGCCGAGACGGTGTAAAAGCCGGAGAGCAACGTACCGATGGACATTGCGCGTCTCCAGGACCGCTTCTCCTACCTTGACGGCCCCGACACGTTCCAAGGCAAGCAACACATTCCACATCCTCCGCTCGGCCTGAGCCTTGTCCTCATCAACAGGCAGATGCACACCGAGACGGCTCCGACCTTCTGGTCCGGCAACCACTTCTCCTTCATCACTTTCCTCGGCGCGATCGGACCGGACGCCAGGGGCTGGATGCGGCCGACCGGGGTGAAGGAGTCACTCGCCGAGGATGTGGAGGCGGGATTCATGGCTCTGCTCGACGTGCCGAAGCTCGAGAAGCTGTATATCCGTTGCAACCGTACGTCCTTGTTCTATCATTGCGCCGCTGGCTGGCTGGATGATGTTGCGAAGAAAAATGGCGGCGACAAGTATGCGGGGTTGCAGCTGCTTCCTTGCCTAGAGAGCAAGGACGTGGAGACGTTGAAGCAGTACATGGAGACCGAGACCCTTGAGATGTTAAAGCGATCCATTGCTTGGAGGTACCTCTGATTTCGCCTGCGGCGAGCAATAGCATGATTTACGATGAAAGGTAACCAAAAAAGTCAGGCGTATGAAAGTCTCGGAAGTTAGGTCAGGCCTATAACGTTAGCACTAGGGTACCCGCCACCCGCGGAATTAACTGGTGGGTACACTAATAGTGTACCCCCACATAAAACATTTCGTAATTACACACGTTTTACTATGTAAATCTAAAACGCATAATGTCCCTGCCACACTCATGTGGTATAGTCACGAAAAAGGGTGTTAAATTCACGCAACCTATGCTAATTTTAAGGTTTACACACGATCTAAGCGCCTTATCCGTAGAATTAATGTCATCTATATAGATTACATATATCTAATACTATAGATCGCTCGGCGGGGTACTAGAGGACCTCCGTGCGCCCGGGGGAACGCTAGGTAGCTTATTTATACCGTCTCGACATAGGGTGTTTGCCAGATCTAAGGCCTATTTATAATATAAAACACGTGGTGTTAAGCGAATAGGTGGGTGGGTGACCGAGATACCTTTAATTTTTATAAGGTAAATGCTATAAATCTACGAAAAGTTCTCCCGCTTATTTCGCTTAGCGACTTCTCCTCTTAGGTAGAGGCTTCTACTATGCCGTAGATACCTTATACCTCATCCGCAGAAACTTATTAATAGCGGCTATATTATCTAGTAGTAGCTATAACACGCGCTTAGCTATTACGTTCTTCTCTTTCTACTTCTAGCGATCTACTAACCCCTCGGCGACCTTCTTTATAGCCTCTACGTTATAAACCTTCTTCTTAGTAGCTTAAACCTTAATAACCTTCGCCTTCTACTTACTGCGCGCGTGCTCCGCATTCTCTTAAACCTTAATAGATGGCTTAGATACCCTTAGTATTAGTAGCGGGGGTAGCGGAGGGGATAGTAAACCTTCTACTATAGAACGTTTATCTTCCGAGCGTAGTTTATCCTCTATTATCGACGAGGTAGTGCTCCGAGAATCCTTACTAATTTCGAATAGGTTTTAGTAGGAGTTCCCTACCGTATTAGTATTTAGTAATTTATCTTAATCGTCGTCGGTTTCGCCGTCGATTACGGTTGCGCCCTCGCTAGAAGATTTCTCTGCTAAATCGACCTCCTTTTAGTAGGGGCTCTCCGCTACCTTAGCCCTTAGTAATTTGCCCTTTCTTAGGCGAGGCGCCTTACGGCTAGCCTCGCTGCGAGCAGTCGCGATAGCCGCCTCTATAATAGAAATAACTACCTATCTATCGTAAAAGCGGTTTAAGTAGGTAAACTCTTTATATCTCGTAAAGTAAAGTATTATAGTCTACTATTTACTATGTCGTAGAGCGTTCTACAGCTTAGGCACGAGGCGATCCTTCTTATTATTCTTATAAGGACCCTCGCAGACGGCATTCCTAGCCCACTTCCTTAATAACCGTGCGTTCTTAGCTAAATTAGGACACCTATACTCTTCTACGATCCTCTTAATCTCCTTCCAGTCTAGTTTAGTCTTAGGTTTAGATATTTCGCGTTATTCTATAGGGGTTGGATCGCTACGATCGCTACGATCGCTACTAAACGATATAGTAGTTCGCCGTAATTACTAGTAACGAAGGTATTCCGGGTTTTAGTATAAATTTATAGAAAGAAACGAAGAGCGCGGTATTTATATATCATCTACGAAGTTATTAGGCTAGTAGCGAGACCCTAGGGTTACTACTACCTATATAAAAATTTTTACTACACGTGTTTTATAGAAAACCACCTCTAACAACGTTACTAAGTCGACTCTTTACCCATCCGAATATGGTTACAGAGCGCACTAAGCGTAAGTATAACTAGATCGTAGCGGAACGATATTAGGGACCCCGGAGGGTCCCTCGCAGGTATAAAGGTCCCTAAACGGAAAACGACAACGAGAACGACCTTATCTAAGGTGATAAACCCCCGCCGCTAGATAAGGATAACCCCCTAAGCGTGTCTAAAGGCAGTTCTAAGGAAGAAGATAGCGAAGATAACCATCTTAGCGCAAGTAACGATCGACATAGCGGCCTACTACTAGAGAAGGTCCTTAAGGGTAACCCCCTAGCCCTAGGTAGTTCGCGATCCTCATACAATTTACTAACAAAAACGGAATAGATAAGGTTAACTATAACTACTATAAGGGCCTACGTATGGGCGACTCCCTCTCGCGGGCTTAATACGCCGATTACCGCCGTTACTTAGGCCTAGTTTACTTCCCCTCGCGAAGACGTGCTCTAGAGCGGCTTAAAAAGCTTATAGGCATCTATCCGACCCTTATCGACTACTATATAGATAGCTATATAGCTTTTATAGGGTTATTTCGCCACGATAAGCGGTATTAGTACTACTACTAAGATCGATACTACCCCGGGACGACCCTCCGCCGCGCCCGCCGCTCGTTTACCTACATACCTCTTATACCTAGATTAACGGGTTAGTACCGCTGCGCGGAGCGAGTAGACCTTCTAAAGACCTATCCGACGCTTTACTAAGACGTCTAGAGCGGTAGATTACTATATAAACTACGATACGGCCAGCTAGGATCGCTAGAATCGCTCTAGTAGGCCTTAGATCTCGCCTTATAGCTCTCCCTTAACGGCATGCAGGTCGTCACTAGCAGGTACTAATACTACAACACCCTAGTCGCTATTATACTACTTAATCTTCCTCCGCGGCTTCGCTATAAGCGCAGTAATACCCTTATAAGCTGTATTATCCCTAGACTAAAGAAGTATAAGAATCTAGATAGCTATCTACGGCCGCTTATCTAGGAGCTGCGAGAGCTAGAGTCGCCTTTAGGAGTCGAGGTATAGGACGCCTTAATACGGGCCTCCTTCCGCTTAAGGGCTGTTATTCCTCTTATAACAGGTAACGGGCCTACTATTGCAGAGGCAATAGGTATAAAGATACCGGGTAATACTATCATCCTATATAGGTACTACCGAGTAAAGGCAGAACGTTATATAAGCAAGAACAACTACTATTACCCCCGCAGCGCAGGCCTTATTTACCCTCTACGGACCCACCTAAGAGCAGATATCGCGGATGTTATACTTCTCGGCTAGATATATAGACGTAATCTTAGTAAGGATAAACCCCCGGGGAAGACCTTCGTTGTTTAGTGCGGTTCTCGCGGTTTTACTAGTAAAAACGGCCGTGCACGAGGGATCTTCTCCTCTAGCAGATCGCTCTACTAACCGCTTAGCCAGGTATCGAGCGAGAATCTTGCTTACTAAGACTCTAAGCGATCTACTTCCCTCGGAGCTTCCCTATAGATATTATATATAATATTCTTCTTAACCTCACTAAGCTGCTTGTAGGTCTTTAGACCAACACTAGGGGTAGCCTAGAGGATTAGGCGAACGCTAGGAACGACCCTTAGGCCGTTAGTAACTACCTTCTATCGAAGAAGGACTAATCTAAGATTTCTACCGCTTATAGAGGCCTAAGAGCGACTTTCCTACGATCGCTAGTAGATTTACCCCCGCGAGACCTTATTAAATATTATAAGAACTTTAAAGCAGCTAAATAGCAGGCCTAGTTAACCGTTTAGGGTCCTCCGTGCCTCGCGGGGCATCTATATAAGCGACCTTATAACTATCTACTACTATTAAGTAAGATCTTCGCCCTCTACTCGCAGAGAGACGTTTCTTAACACTAGATCGCGCAGATTAGGGGCCTCTGCAGGCAGTTTATGCAGGAGCACGAGAGTATCTACTATAATAACGATAATAAGCGTCTTCTAGCTTATATATTATAGGTTTATAGCCTCCTACACCTCGCTAACGCTATAGAAGACTATAGTTCTACTCGTTATTAGTGGCAATACCCGTTTAAACGTCTCTACGGCCTCACTAAGCGACTCGCCCGTAGTAAAGCGAAACTAGACGATAGTATAACTAACGAGGTTATTAAGAAGGAACACTAGAACCTTCTTAAGCTGTTTAAACCGCCTAGTAACGACTAGCAGCAACTAACATAGCTACGGCTCACTAGCAAGATGCCTAATACGATAATAAACACGCATAAGAGGCGGTTATTAAAGCGGGTCCTATAATACCATATAATAACGGGTAAGGATAAAGACACGCAGGTAGCTCGTTTCGCGGAGCAATATACTAGATTTAAGCGCTATCTAGTCTCGGAGGATACCCTATCGTATAGTAGCATCGCCTCGCAGAGGAGGTACCTAGATAACCGCGATAATAGTAGGATCTACTATAGATTACTATCCTTATCTAACTACGAGTATACCCGAGTTCGTTACTACTTTAATATCCCCGGTTACGGCTACTACGTTTCTATAGAGAGGTTTAGAGATATGTAAAAGAGCGAGGAAGAGAAGGGGTTGCTACTTACTAAAAGCGTAGATAACGGCGGAGGGCGCGTTTTCTACTTAGTAAACGATATCGTGTTATCTATAGGTGTTATAACGCATACCGATACGCGCGGAGGTTAGGTATATATAGTAGTTAGTCCTCTTAAGCGCTTATTATAGTAGATTAAGTATTAGTAGTGTTAGGGGGGTAGTATTAGGGGTGGTAATCGATCGGGAGGGCTGCCCGCGGCGCTACCCGCAGCTACGCAGGGGTGGGTTCTACATATAAAACGGTAGAATTACTAATAATATCTATTGTTTCACCCTAAGATCTCGTGAATTTACTATAGAAAACCGTGAGATTACTAGTAAATACGGTAGATTACCCACTATTACCCCGTGGATTACCTATTAATAAGCGAGGAAACGGCGCGCGGGTTAGCCGGTTAATATTAGTGTGGATTCCAGTTGCCGCGGGTACCCTAGTGTAGATCCATTCTTACAATGAAATCAAATCAAGAACGCGTGACCCGCAGCAAACATCTAATGAACATGCACGTGTCTGTGTTCTGCTGCTGCTACCCGCCGAATCGAGTGGGCCCCGAATGTGAAAGAAGACGTGTGTGTGTGTTCTCCAAGTGCCTACGGAGGAGTGGAAGGCGTTAAGCACGGGCCAACGCCGCCTCGCAGGATGCTCGTGCTTGGCACTTTCCTGTTGTGGCCGCGGAGGCACGTGCCCAGCTTCGCCCGCCTACCTTCGCCGCCGCTTCTTCTTTACCTCCCTCCTCCACCAAGAAACCCACACTCCTCCTCCATCATCCACCTTCCCGACTGCAGTCCAGCTCCGCGGTGCCGCTTGGTCGGCATCGCGCTCTACTTTCCTGCCCGCGCCGATCCGTCACCAGCGCTTCGCTCTGCACCGCGGTCTTCCGACACTGTCGACCTTCGCGACGCGCTGTTGTGAGGCGCTCGTTCGCTGAGGACAGCACCTGACGCTCCGACATACCACAACTTGCTCCAGCCACCATGAGCGCCCGCCGGTCCGCGCGGGTTCGAGGCAAACCTCCCGTCTCGTACTACGAATCAGAGGAGGAGATCGAAGATGTTGTGACGGATATCGAGGAGGAAGCGGACGAGGAATATGATGAGAGTGACAGCGATGCCAGATCCTCACTCGACCATGGAACCAAGGTACGAGATGCTTTCAGAGCAAAAAGGTCTTGCCCGATTTTGTGTGAACCTCTGTTCCAAGATCTTCACGTCCAAAGCCCAGAATATCTCATGAGTTCCCACCACTAACTTTTCATGTTGCGTAGAAACGCAAGGGAGAAGTATTGGTGTCGATGCTGCAGAGGAAACGGAAGATCGCCAAGCCGCCCACCTTCCGCTGGGCAGACCTGCCGGGAGAGATCAAGAACAAGATTTACGATTACGCTCTTGTCAAACATGACGGCCCTATTCTCATAAGCGCTACGCACCTGTCAAAGAGTTTGACACATAGCAGGCGCCGCGCGGGGCATGAGGGCCCCCTGCTAGCCTGGAGCCTTCTTCTTCTCAACAAGCAGACATACTCGGAGGCGGCTCCAATCCTGTATTCCGCCAACAACTTCTCGTTCCGGTGCTGGCGCGCCATGTACATGTTTCTATTTCCTCTCGGATGGCAGACGAAAAGCTGGATTCGGTCGGTGGGGTTGATCCAGTTCGCCATCCACATGCAAGATTGGACCATGGTGGCCTTGGACGCTCTCATCGGTGCAACCAACCTCCAAAGACTTGATGTTTTTATTTGCGACGAGAGGGAATTCTACAAATATGCCTACCGTTGGCTGGAGGCTGTCGGAAGGCAGAAAGGCGATAAGTATGCAGCGCTGGACCTAATCCGCAGTAGTTACACCATCCAAGGATACAACTACGATGCCAGCAAGCTAAAGGCCATGATTAAATGAGGGGCAGCTAGTGGCTTGCTTGATCTTTGCTCTCTTTCACATCTGCGTGGGACGAGCAGCAGCAATTTTCCGATTCTCGACCATCCCAATTCAAGTGTAGCTCGGCAGAGCAGATAATTCTCTTACGACGGGAAGTACTGGCCATCAGCTTTTGCACTTCAGGGCTTGCTTTGGGTGGTCATTCATTGGACAGCAGAACAAAAAGCACAGTACAGAGAGCAAACCCTGGCATAAGGCGTGCAATGCATGCTTCCTAGGCCGCGGTTTTCAATGCTTCTACGGGCTTCATGGTTTTTGGTTTGACGTGGCGGATCTACAAGGCAGTGCTTTGATTTCCTTCTCGTGGTATTCCGCGAGTATTTACTTCTTCTTGGATGGGATAATGGGTTTAAACTGGCTCTTCTTTGTTCTCTTTTTCTGCATTTTCATGCTTCTTCTTGGTAATAATTGGCCCTTAAGCCTCCTCCGTATCATGTTCCGTCCAGGAACAGTCTAAAGCTGTAAAACAAACCAGTTGAAATTCACACGTGAATATTAGAATACCTTGGGCTCAGCACATGAAGAGCAAGCCCACAGGATGCACTTATGCCACTGATAATATCATGCCGGTACAATGACGCACACCTCACCGCCGGTAGGTAATAAGCATGCCACATCCAGAGCACGCCGCATCTTTCAAAGTTTTACTGCACTGTTCACTTGGACACTCCATCTCGTCCGACTCTCCTAACTTTCGGATCCCCGGTTGGGAATACTGTTCTTCACAGCCAAAAGCCGCCCCGGTCATGTGCGTCGCTTTCCCCTCTTCATGCCCGGGTCCCTCTTTTGGACTCCTCCTTCCCGCGGATTCGTGACCGTACGGCTTGGTTGTGCGGCCTGAAGAGGCTTCCACCCATACCAATGCGAAGAGGAATCCTGATCCTTTTTTTGTTTTGTTCACCCTGAACACGCCGCGGATCCGTAGGCGTTGTGCAGCATTCGTGGTGGGTCTGTCGACGGCAACCGAAGTTTCCGGCACTTGAATGCGAAGCCGCGGGCTTTGGTGACCGTGCCACGCAGGAACTCAGAGCTGGAGGGTGTGGAGAGCTGCGCAGGGCGGGTCCGGCGGCGCGGTTTCTCTGATATGACGTCGTCGTCTGAAAATTTCTGGAATGGTGACTCACAGCCACGCATCTCGGAACACCTGGCGCGTCGTGGACGGGCGTCTTGTCCGGAGAAAACGAGAGCCCTTGCAGATTCTGGTGAGCCTATAATTTATCTTTGTTTGCAGCGGTAGTTGCGATGACGCTGTGCATGGATTTAGTGACTACCGATATACAGACTCGAGTGCTCAACGGTGAGGAACACGTATCTCACCTGATAAAAGTAGACGCACCTCACCCAAAATATACGTATTTCAGGTGAGATACGTGCACCTCCAGCCGCAGGTTATTTCCCATCCCGAACGCCTGCGTGCATTTGCGGCTCTTCCGAAGGTTTTCCCACTGACCGTTGCACTTCAGCTTCTCCACCGCTGACACTTTCCCGGAACCTGGGCTGCTTCGGACCTGGTGATATTTCGAACGACCGAGATGGAAGCTGGGCGCGGGTGTGACTCATCGCCTTGGAGGCCAACGTGGCAAGAGGGAAAAAGACTTCTTTGAACGAGCTGTTCTCACGGGATCTCTTTGCGTTTACAAATTGCGACAGGATGACGTCAGGGTTCCGGTGAAGAAATTTTCGACAATGCCACGTCGCTGCTACTGGAGTACAGGCAGAAGCGGCGGTGAACTGTAGTCAGCTTCTTGGTTGTGAAGTCTCCGTGGGTAGCGGCAGGTCTCTCACCTTGCTGAAGTGATGGGGTACAGGAACACCACGTTTGTTGTCGCCAGCCTCTCGAACCACAACGAAGTATTTCTGACAAAAGCGGACGCACACAGCGGTGCTTTCGAGCAGCGGCATCAAGTACAAAGGACAATGCATGCACAAAGATGAGGAGAACGAAGTGGAAATAAAGACAATGAATTGTTAAATATGTGGTGATGACCCCCGCCGAAGCGGGTTTCCCACCCACCCAGGCTTTTGACGAGCAGCCCTGGCTCGGTTTGCGCCCCCCACTCTCCCGAGCTTGTAGAGGCCCGCGAGCCTCTACCGAGTTCAAGGTGCATGAGCAGTCGATGTGACCATCTGGAGTGACCCAGGAAACCGATGTCACACACCCGCAGCTCGCCGCTGAACGGCCCTCGGAGGTGCAGATTGTCCACCGGAGTTGCCCAGCCGCCAAGTCGGACCCTGTGAGACAATGGTCGCAGGTTGAGAGCCATGGACAAGGCAGCCGGGTAGTTTCCGGATGGGTCTTCCAGTCCGACATCCAACACACAAAGTGTGAGGAAAGGCGCGAACATGACTCGCAATCAGGTGGGAACTGCCCGCCCCAGCACCAGTCCGACCAGGCTTGCTTCTTCAAACGGCGGTCGGCAAGCGTAGGTGGAAAAGGTGAGGGTCACGCAGCCCTTCTGATTGCGTGACGGCGACTCGGTTGGCAAAGAGCCTGAGAGTGAGGGGGCAAACAAGGTCTGACAAACGGGAAGTGACAACGAGCGAGAAGTATGTGCGTTGGTTAGCAAGACTGAAGACGCGAAGAGAAGAGCAGGGGTAAGGGACAGGTGACGGGGTTGCTGGGGAAAGAGCAAGGAGAGGTGGGAGGCTTACTTTGAAATGCGGTTGGAGAGGAAGAGGATGTGGAGGAAGAGGAGCAGGAAGCGGGCGGGTGGCAGATTAAGTACCGGCGGCGGCTGGTCTGTGCGGGCGAAGAGTACCGCTGTTGAACGCGAAGGCAACAGCAGGCCCGGCAACGCCATCCGGTTGCCAGAGTGATTTGAACTGACGTCGCCGAGCCGCACTAATGGCAGCGGGCTTGCAGAAATGATCGAAATTGCTGTTGTGCGCGTCGTTACGCGAAGTAAATCCAAGCAGTTTGTGAGGGCGTTTCCTCTCCGACTCCGACCGCTGGATTTCGGACAAGAGTCCCTATCCTTCCATGGCGAACGTGCCGCCTATGGCATTATTTTCAGTTGTTGAGGAGCTAAAGCAGTGCGGCAGCTGCCACTGTCGGAGATTTGCCAGAGCGGCGACGCGTGCGGGGCGGGCCGGTCCATCACCGCGGGCATGCCGGGCCCGACTGGCGCCTTCCATGGCCAACGTGCCAGCCTTGCGCCCGTCACAACCAAGATTCGCACCTTGTCATTTGTCGCTTATCGCTGACGCCAGGTCTCCTTCCCTTTCTCAGCTCCATCTTGCTCCGGTACCTCCAACCCCCGACACCATTCCAGCTTGATACCTTTGCACTCAACCCCGCCGCCGTCCGCAACATGAATCGCGGGTCGCGAGGTAGGCTCAAATTTCCCGGAACGGTGCCACACCGCGTTCCTACGTCTCCCAAGTACACCCCGATTCCTTTCCGAGCCCATGCGGAGAAATGCGGAGACACTGGTCAAGTTATTGCGCTGTACCAGACCATCACTTTCCAGCAACCTTACCAGGGATTCTCTTTTGAGGAACTGAGACTCCTGGACTATGCGCACGGCAGGGGCTACAGAAATGCAAATGGTCAGGCTGGTGCTTTTGGTGCCATTACATCTTCCAAGTATGATCCGCATAGTCCCGAGTCACATTCCCATGTCTCACAAGTACAGTCCATTCGGTTCCTGGCCGATTGCTACATCATTCAGACCCGAGCCTCTCAGAGCAGAGATTCCCAGGCTCGAATTGGTCGGATCTCCAACGCAGGGACCGGAGACTCATCCTGTCCACCTTGTCCAGATCTTTCACCCCGCCTACCTGGACGATGCGCCACTGTTGACCCTCCACGCCCTCAAAAGTGGGACACATCACGCCACTACGCTCACAGCTTGCCAAATCGTTGCTGGCAATCGATGGGACGGAGTCTTGTCGGAGACACGCGACGGTACTGCCGTGACGGTTCCGCTCGATGCCGAGCTTTGCGGCTCGGTCTATTACTTCCAAGTGCCCGGAGAGTTTGACTATCCTGTCGTGCCGCGCTTCAGCGACTGGCCTTTTCCCCACAATGACCTCCCGCCCGCCTGGGCCAACTTCGCGGTGCAGGGCCCGTATGAAAGCGTCGCTGCGGACGCCGCGGCCGTGCCTGCCAACGTGGAAAACGTCATCCGTCCCATTTTCGCCGTTCCCGACGACCGCGATATAATTGACCTGGTGCCTAAGAGCGAGAGGGACTGGTTCTTCTACAACTGCATGAACAAATACGTCCTCGACGCGACGCGCCTCGGCTTCGATGCCATGGACGACGCCGCCAACCAGATCCACCTCCGCCAGGACCTCCACAGCCATTTCGAGCGGGGCGCCTTCGTCATTGCCCCCCACTTCGACTCCGACACCACCAAGACCGTCCCGGTCACGCACGTGCTCGGCTTGGGCGAGGCTTCCGCCGCCGTGTGGCACAACGGGCGTGTGCAGCTCCCCCAGCGCGGCTGCGCCGTTCCGGTCGAGTATCTCCTCGCGCGCTTCGCTTGGGCGTTCTTTCGGGGAGTCACGCCGTTCCTCACCAACTCTAGGAATCGTAGTCTTATTGTCCGCAGCGGCGACCCTGCTTCGCCTTACGCGATCGTCACTTACGACGGCAGCCAGTGCGCGGCGCTGGTTGGGAAATCGTCCGAGACGCAAGACACGAACCCCGACGACGACGACGACGACGACAGCGACAGCGATAGCGACAGCGACAGCGACGATGATTCAGATTCTGACAGTACAGCGAGCTGAGGCATGCGATAACCAGCTAGACCTGCATGTAGATGCCGCGTGAGGAGCTTCTCCGGGCCGGTCAATCTCAGTTTTGCTCTCTACTACTGGACGGAGGGTGTACATACCATGATCAAGAAGAAGACTCGTTGAGGAGTCTGTTGTCCTGGAGCTCGAGAGTAAAGTCTTCCCATTCATCCACTGGACATCTCTACTGACTGTGCCCCGCAGTGGTTGTGTACCGGAAACTGCACTGAAATGTCCCCAAGAGCAGTACCCATCAACCATGACGAAGGAGGGACAATCACAGGCGCATCTTCCTTCAGCGGGAAATCCCGGATTAGAACTCCTTCTGGCTCCCAGCGGCGACGTTTTGCTTTTGCTTTGCTCGAGGAACAATGGCACACTGTTGGGCCATCATTTAGTTCTTCCAAAACTCATGGCGAGTCTGGCTTCCACAGGCTGCTCCAGATATCAGATGTTTTTTTCCAAAACAAATTCCATTTCTCATGTTTTTATTGCTAAATACTTCATTCCCCTTGTCCAGTAACACATCATGGCGATATAAGACTAACAAGACACATACTCACCCCTCCCTCCACACCCAACCCCCAACCCCTCCCCACCATCCGAGGACCGCGAGGTGTGAGAAAAAGCACCACCACCACCACCAAACTCAAATCCTCGCCCCCGCCCTTACATCCCCCAACACGACCCCTTGCCGCGCCAACCCCTCCACCAACCCCGCGAGCCACCCATCGCACCCCCTCCCCGCCATGACATTCACCGCGACCGGCAGCCACTCCGTCCGGCCGGTGACGCGGCTCTGATACGGCACCTCCCCGATCGGCAGGACGACCTCGGGCGCGCCGGCCCACCCCGCGATCGTCCACTCGCCGAATCCGAGCGGCGGCGAGACTTGCGGGCCGAGGTACTCGTCGCGATAGCTCGGGGTCCCGGCGGCGGAGTCGGGGGATTGCAGGTAGACGTACAAGTTCCGCGACGAGCAAGTCGGGAGGACGGCGTCGTCGTCGTCGGGGGGAGAGAACGGGGAGGCGGCGGCGGCGGAGAAGAACGTCCCCGCCCACCACTCGCGGAACGCCGTCGCGTTCCGCACCGCGTCCGCGTAGACGGCGCCGTTCGTGGACGCGTTGCCGGTGACTTGCTGCCCCCACGCCCAGCGCTCGCGCGGGTTGGGGTTCACGTAGGGCAGCGCGCCGGCGTTGGCGGCGGCGTGGTCGGCGAGGAAGGAGGCGCCGAGGAGGGCGTACTGGTCGACGGCGGTGAAGACGCCGTAGGTGAGGTTGAGGAGGGTGTCGACGTCGACGCCTGTGGTGTGGGTGGCGTTCCACTGCTCGCGGACGTCGACGACGGTGGCGTTGGCGCCGAGGAAGGCTTCGAGGCGGGCGAGGAAGGTGGAGAAGAGAGGAGAGAGAATGGCGGGGTCGGCGGAGGCGCGGGAGACGTAGATGCTGCTGCTGCTGCTGGACGACGTCGAGGAGTTGGCATCGTCTCCGAGCTGGTACCAGAGACGCGTGACGTTGGACCAGAGGGCGGCGCTGCGGGTGAAGACGCCGGCGGTGTCGAGGCGCGGCGACAGCGGCAGCACGTCGTCCATGGCGACGGCGCCGGTGGACGGGCGGTTGCCGAAGACGCCGTCGGAGGCGGCGGGCCCGCGCATCGAGCCGCCCGTGTCGGTCCCGACGGCCGCGTCGAGCCAGCCGTACGCCGCCACCGCCGCGCCCGACCCCGTCGACGACCCCGACGGGTCCTGGTAGCCGTCGCCGCGCGGGTTGAACGCCGCGTGCAGGTCCACCCAATCGGCAGTAGGTCGGTCGCCGTTGGCGAACTGCGCGAGCCCCGTCTTGCCGACGAGGACGCCGCCGAGGTCGATGAGCCGCTGGATGGAGACGGAGGTGGTGTTTTGGACGCCGTAGGTGTTGTAGTATGCTCGGTTGCCGCCGCTGGTCTTGAGGCCTCTGACGTGGAAGATGTCTTTGACGGCGAAGCGGACCCCGGCCAGTGGTTGAGACGCCGACGGCGTGTAGTAGAGCCTGGAAGGCACCGCAACGCTTCTGGTCATCAGGTTTGCCGTTGTGGCTGGGAGGGAGAGGAAGCCCCCGCGCTCATCGGTAACCGAGGACTGCGTAAACGCCATGTAATCATCGCGATACAGCCTGTAAGTCTTGAAGACGTTCCCGGTGGCGGTGGAGACGAAGTAAGGACCATTCGGGATCTCGGTGCTCAGAGCCGCGGAGAATGCACCGCTGACGTTGGCGGCGTTCGGGGTCATGAAAAGACTGGTGCTGTAGGTTTCCTGAGAAAATGCGGTGCAGTCGGCCAACGAAATACTGTCCGATACATTCTGCGAAATGTAGACAGCCTGAAGGAAATCATCTTGGAATACATCGTCGTCGTTCCGGAACTTGGAAAGCGTCGTGTTGTAGTCTTCCACGGAGAATGTGAAGCCAACGTTGGCGTGAATCACCGTAAGCGGAAACAGGTCCTGATCTGGCAATGTTTTCTGGAACGTGTCGGACGAAGGGGTTGAGAGGGTCGCGATTGGAACCCCGCTGACGTAATACGGGACGTTGTTCAGGGTTGACACTCTGCCATTGTCGCTCAGGTTGGCCGTGGCCAGGGCGCAGAGTGAAGCTGCAGCGGCAAAAGAAATTGACAGATGCATGGGATTCCACATGGCTGGGGCTTGGCTTGTCTTGCAGCATCACAGCTGCCATTAAATGCTGCTGGGAGCTTCACTACTACCGCGAGTGCGAGCCGTTGCGCCTATGAAATTGCCGACGGACACGAGCAGGGGGCTTAGCCCGCGAGTTTTTACAAGGATGCTGTGGGTAATGTTCCCGCATACCTTGATGTCTGGGGCGGGAAGACACCGAAACCATCAAGCTGCTCCGTCTTGCTTAACGACTTGCGGAATATCCTATCTACGGGAAAGCTCGCTTGTTCACCGCTGCAGCTCCTCTGTTATCAATGGATCCACATCATTTCGGCCGCAGGACCCGATCTACATGGGGTTACGGGGAAGGCCAAATGCGCCGACCATTACCGCTTTCGGTGGACGACGGGACAGCACCAGCGATCTCTGTGCCGAGGCCGTTTAACCCCGCTTCTTGTTTTTATTGATCTCGCCATGATCCCGCAACTGATCATCGGGCTCGCCAAATTCATCGACTCGTATGAGATGCTGGGCTGCAAGTCCAATGCTATATTCTTCAACCACTATGGAGTTGAACAACTTCAATTGCCAAGCTACCTACTACCACTCGCTCCCCATTTACCACCACATCCATTCGTCAACATAACCAGTCCGACTCGTGCAAGAGCAGTCCCAAACCCACTCACCAAAAAGCCCTCCACGCCACTCCCACGTCAAAGCGGATACACGAACCTCAAATTCTGCCTATCCGTCTGATCCAGATCATCATCCCGAATGCCAATGACCTGGCTCCCCGTATCAAACACATCGCTCTCTGACGCCTCGCCGATCCGCTCCAGCAGCCGCTGACGCCGCTCGTTCTCGTGCACGAGGTACCAGCGAATGATGAGGCACATGGCGGGCGAGACGAACCAAAACGCCGTCATGAAGGCCCAGGGGAGGCGGTAGCGGGGTTTATACTGGTCTTGCCAGAACCTGCGATTTTCGTCAGTGAATTTCCTACAATCCGACGCCTGGGGAGGGAGAGGGAGAGGGGGGGAGTGTGGGGTCCTGCGGGAGGCTTACTCTGGCGAAATCATATTCGCGACGGACGCGGCGACGACGCAGCTCGACAGCACGAACAGTTTCTTGGTGTAGCCGGTGGTCGTCGTGCCGGCCCACGACAGGCCGAGCAGGTAGGACGGCTTGAAGGTGGAGATCTGCGTGCCGACGACGAGGGCAATCTTGTTGGACCATGGCGAGGCGAGCTGGTTGGATATCAGTGATAGAGTCACAGGCGTGAGAGACGGAGGGAAGGGTGTGGTGGTCACGTACCTCGATGATGCCGCCGACGAAGCAGGGGATGTAGGAGATGGCGCATGTGTACCCCGTGCCGAGGCGGGTGCTGTACAGCATCCACGCGGAGACGAGGATGAGCGCGGAGCCGATGAGGGGTTTGGCGATGTTGAAAAGGGCGCTTTCGGCGGCCGTGAAACCGAAACCGACTACGATGAGGGGGAGCTGCTGGGAGGTGTTATTTGGGAGTTCGTTGAAGAACATGTGGAAACTAAGGCGATGGACCGGTTAGTGAGACACAATACTGGAAGGTGGGAGAAATAAACGTACATGAACAGCCAGCTCTTCAAGTCGGTGAAGCACTCGCGGACTTGAGACCATTTGAACGTCGAGTTCGAGATACCCGCGTGATCCCGGCGGATCATGGCAATGGTGTGTACCTTCTCCTCCGTGGACAGCCATTTTGCATCTATCGGGGAGTTAGGGAGAAAAATGACGAGCGGGACAAAGACCGCCATAGTGATGACCACGCAGACGATATGCAGCCACTTCCACGACGAGATACCGCCGATGAGGACCCCCACGTTGTCGTCTTTGATGAGCTTGTACGCGACCATGGTGAGGAGCACGTTCGCGAAGCTTCCCGAGGCCCACCACAGCAGCTGCACCCACGGACTCTTCCTGGGGGGAAAAAATGCCTGGTGCACGACGGTGGTGCTGGGCACGATCTGGGATTCCGTCTGGGGGTCGATGCTGTTAGTGCTGAGTCCCACGTAGGGTGATCGGAGTTTCACTTACCATGCCCAGCAGGAAGCGTAGTCCCATGAGCTGCTTCCCCGTTTTGACGAGAGGGTGCATTCCGAGTAGCAGGGCCCATAGGAAGAGAGAAATGGTGATGAAATGTTTCTGGCCCACACGCTGCGAGATGATGGCACCTGGCCAGAGGGCGATGAGATACCCCGTGTAGAAGAGCACGAAGAGGTTGTTGTACTCCGACTTCGTCATGTTGACGTCTTTGAAGATGCCCATGGTGCTGGCTTGGGAGAGGGTCGATTTGTCCAGGTGTATGCAAAAGGCGATCCACCACGTTTGAGCCAGCAGAAACCAGAAGTTCTTGCGGACAAGTGCGCTTTCGGCTTTGGGCGTGAGTGATCCTACCTTGTCCTTGTTGAGGTTGTAGAAGACCGTGGTATCGTCGATGTCTCCGGATGAGACAGCATGCTGGCTGTCCACCGGATCACTGGGGCCGGTCCCCTTCTCAGTCTCTTTGGTTGGTTCATCTTGTATCGCCCTTTGAACGTTGTCATTACTATGCCTGTTTCCAAATGTAAAGTTGCTATGATGGAATTTGAGGGCAAATACTTGTTCGGCAACATGGCGGCGTGAGATGGTTGCTGAGGGGCAGAAAATTCGAGGTGAGGGACAACAGAAGCCAAGGATAGAGCTTCGCAGGGCGAATACTGGCAAGGGAAAAACGCAAAGACTTAGACGCCTGTAGGAAGCTCTTATGAGCGACAGCGGCAAAGCACGTCTCTTTGTGTCATGCATCCATAATCCTCGATTTGGTATATCCTCCTTCGTGTGGTGGCAACGCGAACCGTCATAAACTGCGACCGACTTGGCAGCACCTTGGCGGTACCTCCACTGTGCTCTTGCCAAGCCTTTGATGTGGTTCCGATGCTGGGGAGTCCGATATGGCTTGCCTTGTTTTCTTGGCCCGCTGCACGCCTCTTCTGAACAGGCACTCTTGTGTGGCGGATGAGCAGAGTTTTACGTCTCGGATGCGAGGTTCGAAGTCGTTGTTCGGTAAATCCTACTTGAAGTAGTAAGCATGCCAAGGTAAACTGACGCCGCGCCCGCGTAATCCAGTACAACATGGTGTCCGGCTTCTTGTCCCTTCTAAGCCGAAGGCTTGCGAGGCTTGTCATCCCTTCGCGTCTGGGCGGCGTCTTTTCTGAACCGAGAAGGTCCTTATGTTTCAGTTCCCAGATTGCATTTCCAGCAGACGAAAGACCGTCACGTATGTTTAGACTACACGAGAGTAATGCGACAAAATGCCAGGGCGACGACTATAGTTGCAACGAAGAGAAAATATTTCATGACTGTGTTAACGGTATAGCGGGTCAGCGTCACATTGGTTCGAAAAGAAAATCAAAACTCGAATTCACGCTAGTACTCGTGTGCAAAGCTTCTCCGTGGCGCTTCGAAATTCTCGAATTTCCACGCATCCTTCGCATCCAGGACGGTTTGTTGTAATCTACTTTATGAGGCTGCCAGATCCACCATCGACCTATTTGTCTGCTCCAATATTCCGAGGCCCGTCAGGCCCTTCTTCGAGGCCATTTCCTCTCGGAGTATCATCGCGCCAGCGCCAGAAATGCCGCATGTACGAGGAGCTCCGATCCCTGTTCTCCAAAATATCCGCCGCATGCTGCAAGAGAGCACGAGCCTCGTCAACCAATCGAGGACTCTGGCTTAGCATTTATGTAGGACTGACTCACCTCCCCAAGCACTGGCAGGAATTTGGCGCCGTGTCCACTGCCACCGGTGCAGACGAAAATGGAGCCGTCGGCATACATGGGAACGTAATCGATCTGGTCACGGACAATCTTAAAATGAAATCTGTGCCTGATGCAGCGAGTGGGGCAGCTTACCACGAAGGAACTGTCCAGCGAATCCGTATACCAGCACAGCTTCGTCGAGTGAAAAGGTACATCCTTGAATTCCGGAAGAAAGATGGAGACGAAATCCCTGATCGCAGTAACAGCTGGCTGAGGGAGTGCCAACGAGTCAGCCGGGGAAAGGGGCACAGACCATTGGTTGTCCTGGGTGAACGGAGTACCCGCAGGGGCCGGTCGAAAATTGGTGAACTGGGGGTGGCAGCACGTAAGCACTTGTGGTGGGGCCAAAAACGGAGAACTGCACACCTTGATGCCGCGGTAGCCGATCTTCACAAGACCGTCCGGGGTCCGAGGGAAAGCGTAGACACTGCCCGTATCCTTGCCGTTGCCATCACGGGGTGCGCTCTTCCAAGTGATGACGGGAAATTTCTCGGGGGAGTACTTATCCCACAGGGTTTTGTCGTTCCTGTCTATCTTGAATGTTGCTATACTGCCGCCTGATGACTCGAGGTGATACGACAGGTTGGGGAGCAGCTGCGTAGAGAAAGATCCAGCTGTAGGGTCAAGTGTTAATGCGAGCCGACAATAGATGACGTGGACCATACGAACCAGCAATAACCACCACATCAACTTTGTGCTCAACGCCATCTCGAGTCTTCAAGCCAGTAGCCCGCTTCTGTGCCTTTGAATGCGATACCTCTTCCTCAACAAGGGAGTCGAACGCTCCCTCGTCGGATCCAAGTCGAAATTCTACTCCCTTCTCGGCGGCTGTCGTTTGAAAGTGGGCACAGGCCTCGCTGCATTTGGTGAATCCCGCGAGCGAATCGAGCACCGCTTCATACGTTCTGTGCTCCGAGGCGTTCGGAATCTCGAACTGAAGCAGTTTGGAAGCCCACCCACGGCTGACCGCACGCTCGCGGTCGGCCTCATCACTCTTGACAAATTGCGTGTCGCGTAGGCCGGCGCGTTCCATGTTCGCCAGCGTTTCTTTCTCCAAGGCTCCGAGTCGCTCTGTCGGCTGCACACGGAGCATGCCGCACTCGACGAAAAGATCCGAAGAGACGTCAGCGCCTGTTGGTTGGGGTTGTTTGTGCCGCCGCGTCTCGTTCAGCGAGCGCCAGGCTTCGCGGCTTTCCATGGCGAGGCGTTGGTAGTGCAGCTTCGTCCCGTAGGACGCTCGGAACTTGAAGAATTTGGCAAGGTCAGCGGTGTGCGACAAAATCACTACGCCTGGTTGCAGACTCACAATCTTGTTCTGATCGACGGATGCAGCTTGGACGGCGTCGTCGAGCTTGGGCTGGTAGCCTGTTTCATTGTATTTGTGCTGGTCGAAAACGGTGACTCTGTGGCCTGGGATTCCGTCAGACAGGAAACTCCTCGCCTTTTATTAGGTGCCCACCTCTCTCTTTCAAAGCCAGAGCGAGCGAAAGGCCGAAGATGCCCGCTTTTCCTCGAAGTCAGCTGTAGTCTTGGGGAAGATGGCATTGTGGAGCTGACGGACCGCCGACAATGGCTACTGACTTTGGCTCTCCCATGATGACAGCCGCGTGACAAGTGCGTAGGTAAGTCAACGGAAGATGGTTCAGCAAGCGTGCGCGCGATACTAAGTGGAGGGTAATCATCAGACATCGGAAGTGGAGGCCTCCGGACTTATGACGTCATGTCTGGACTTCAAGGTACAAAAACCCCACCGTCAAGCCCTGCAACGTGAGCAATTAAGAAAGATGGATGCTCCACAGAAATGGATTTGCTCGTAGCGCGCTCCCGCTATGAAGTTCCGCCTATGAAATGATAACGAAGTGTTGTGGGTGGAAGCCGTTGCATGGAATTGCCGCTCGTCGGTGTGGTGAGCCGGCGGGCGCAGCACCAAATATCGCCGGGTACTTGCGGCGCCCGGGGGTATCCTTAACTACTTCCCTTTCGGGCACCACTATCGCATCAGCACACCCAAAAGATACTCTCGCGAGCTCCAGCGCGCCGCAACCACCACCGCCCGCGCCCACTCGCAGAAGCTCACTACTACAGACACCGCGCCCATGACAGACCCGACAAAAGGGTCACCGCGTAACTCCGCCCGATTGCAGGCAGTCCGGGCCGCGACCGTCACCGACCTCGTCAATGCACTGCCGTCACCTCCGTCCTCCAAACTCTCGAAGTTATCCATTAATCCGTCCACCTCCCACTCCTCTCTATCCGAACAGTGCGCTACTACCATCCTGATTAGAGAGAGACCTTGCCGATATTGAGTTCGAGGATTGCTTCAGCTCCGTCGGCATCTCAGATTGGCCCCACGGCAAGCTGGGCGGGAGAATGGACAAGTTGCGTGAGAAGATTTGTCGCATCGAGGGCGGCGCTGGAGTAATACCAACAATCGTAAAGGTATGCGTCTTCCTTTTAGATACCGCATTCGTGCTGATGACGGTTCCAAGGCTTCGATTGAGCAGCATCCCGACCCGACTACGAATTATGAGTACGACGAAATACCGTTGCTGGCCAGCTCACAGAGCTACGAGATATCTGCCTGCCACCACTAAACGGAGTGGAACTGGCGCGTGCATGGCGAGGTCTTGGACTTGGCACTTCGAGACATATCTTCCGTCAAGAGGTTCAACATGTACGCCGTCTCAATCCACCCATCACTGCAATACGCTACCTGATATCCAACAGGACCCAAGCCAGAATCTCTCCGCCCTCTCTCGTCCCTAAGCACAGCATTCGTGGAGACATACTCAAGAGCAAGATGGTCAACTTCGTCATCACCCTACAGCCATCCGCAAGTCTGCACCACAAGATCAAGTCCACCCTCCGCGTCGAGACCACGCGAGCGCCGCCCGACACCGCTGTCCCTCGATCCGCCAACCACACGGCCTATCCGCCGCTGCGCTGCCTGTCCATCTGCGTCAACATCGTCACCGAAGCGCCGGACGGCAAGGTGAGCTACTGGAAAGCCCAAATGGCCATACGGGACACTGCGCGTCTCAACCGCGTGGACCGGCTGCGGCGGGAAGTCCTAGAAGAATACGCTGAGCGGGTCAAGAACCATGCTTCCCATGCGAAGGAGCGTGCCAAGCTTGTCGGGGAGCGTGCCAATCGTGCTGCCGTAAGAACACGCTGCCCTCATCGAAGAGCACGACAGACGCGGCAAGTGTCTCGAGAAACCCGGCCAGCTGCCACCATCCGCCACCGCCCTGCTTCCCACTCTCACCTTCATCCTCGCAAATGCCGCGCAGTGGGAACTTGTGGTTTCTCAGGAAGAAGGATAATGGCGAGTTCGTGATGATCGGGAGCTTGGAAATGGGTTATACGAGGAGCATTATGGGCATCTACAGGCTGCTCTGCAGTTTGCGTACTATTGCGAGCTCGGTGACGGAAGTCTTCGAGGCGTGGTGGGATGGGATTGCGTTTAATGACGGTGCCCCAGCAATTGGGCAGGACAGTTGCCTGGCTTTTCTCTCTCGGTAGTGGTGGATACCCCTTGGCTGGCTCGAGCCAGTTGAACTTTTGGACAGGCGGCTGGTACTAAATGTCAGCCTTGAAGAAGTTGTCTGATTGGTGGTGGCTGTGAAGTATCATTCAGCTGCCGTGCTTTGTTCACCGTTATGGCGATTTTGCACCGTCATTGTGGGTCGCTGCATACCTGGAGCATCTCATCCGTCTGCGAAGTGCGATGCTTAAGCTGTTGCTCTCATCATCATCGATTGCGTAGAGAAAGGCCATCGACATCGAGGCAGTCGAGCTTTTGAGCAACGAAGGTCGATTAGGCTTCCGGCCCATGCAACCGCTCTCGCCCGCACAACAACGCACCCCACCATGCCCCCGACGTGCCAGAACACTGCGTACAAGGAGTGTCTCGTCCCCACTCCCATGCTTCTCCTTCTCCCCCTCTCTACAGCGCCATTCGGCGACAGCTGCGCCTCCTCCCTAGTCACACCCGTACCGGCGATGGCCAGGGCCAGCCTTTGGGC
Source organism: Diplodia mutila (assembly GCA_022560015.1). Lineage (NCBI taxonomy): Eukaryota > Fungi > Ascomycota > Dothideomycetes > Botryosphaeriales > Botryosphaeriaceae > Diplodia > Diplodia mutila. Next base: position 59,655 of record JAFISB010000081.1, on the reverse strand, counting down.
AAAACTCGCCATGTTCATTGGATCCCGGTGGCTCACGACACGCCAAGTGTGTCACGGAGTCAACCACCACTGCAAGTATCCCCACCATATCAGACACACACCCGCTGTTCTTGGACCTTGATCAATGATGGCAATGAAGACTGACTGGACTGGGTGGACACCTACGTGAAGCATTATGGACACTCGTGCACAGCGACGATAAGCCCCGGACGTCAAAAAGTCCTTGGTCGAGGACGGGACGAGGGCGGCGGCGGTCAAGAAAAGTCGAGTTAAACCCTCGAAGCCGGAGCTGGTTCTTCCAGTGAAATAGTACAGTATTTGGAGCCTTTGAAGCTGTGAGACCACTTTGTTTCGCCATGTAAAAGACTGACCCTTTTGGAAGTTGAAAATAACAATGGTGAACCGGGAATCGAATGCTCCAAGCCTAAGCGTGGCTCGATCTCCGTAGCCCGCGCGTCCAGAAAAGGCCGCAGGGTAGGGAGGCAAGCTGGAGCGCTAACTACAATGGAAGTGGAACCCCCTCTCGGATCCCGGGCCTCTAGACTTGAGTATGGACGCACGATGTGCCGGCCGACGGAATGGCCATCGGCTCGGCTCACTGGACCGCACTGCGTCTTGTCTGGTGTATGTCGGCCAGATTATGCACATTCCTTAGCAAAGAATGAGAAATTTTGAGTACACACAATAGCGTGGAAATGGTGAGAGACTGATTGCCATATGAATTTCTTGTATTTTGTATGGGGCTAGCTACGTCCCGAGGGAAGAAAGCAATCCCACCATCCTACTTGTAAGCGGTATCTTATGAGTCCTATTGTTGTTGTTGCCTTGTCATCGTAATTTGTTTCAATCTCTAAAAAAAAACGTGCAGACCAAATGAGTCCTACTTAGACTCAGTAGTCGAGCTCTTCCATGGGAAGGGTCCCTTGAACTGGACGCAGGTGAAGTATCCGGTGTTCCTGTCGTTGACGAAGAGGGGCTTGATGTCACGCTTAATGTTATCAAGCATGCATTTCAGCTGGCCCATAATAGCTGATCTCGTCACATCCAGCGCCAACCCTTGGTCAATATTTGACTCGTAGAAACGGTGCATGTCCTCACGACGATCTTCTGCACAAATCAAATCCACGATGGCATCCTTTCCCGCACGGAGGCTGCACTCGAAGTCGTCCACCTCAGACAGCACGTTGGGCTGAACCAGGGCTTGGGAACTGTCCATGTGGTGTAGTCCAAGCAAGACACGGTACACCTCGGGTCGTAGCGGACTTCCCAGCGCGCAAGGAACATGTCTGTCGAGGTAGGAGCGTACCGCTGCTGCTGTGATCGCGTGTTTGATGGCGTTTGCTTTGCAGCGGCTTGTAACAGCCTCCCAGCACTTGCTCACCTTAGCTTCCAACTTCTTAATCTGACTAGTTACCAACTCCATCGTCGCGTCCGATATGTTTTCATTGGCGTTGCTCTTGAGGCCACGTCCGACGATGTGCACCAGCGCCTCTGAGAAGATCGTCTCATCTTGCAGGGAGTCCGCGGCTTTGAGGAGGGCCCAGGGGTCGTCGCGAAAGAGTGTGGTGCCGAGGCCGGCCCTGAGGATTGCTGTGGCCAGAGCTTCCCTGATTGTGTCCACGCAACCGTAGGCGACAGTCAAGGCAGCAACGTCGCGGAAATCAGCTGGGGTGACGCATGCGAGTGGCTGGCGGTAAATAAGACGGAAGACGGATTTGTTAGCGGCGTAGGCGCGGTTAATGAGGTCATCGTTGACGGGAAAGCCTGCGTCGGATAACAAGGGCCGAACGAGAAACGTCTGCGAATCCAGGGTTTGTGGCTCAAAGATACGGGGCTGAATACCAAAGCAAAACACGGGGAACCTGGAGTCGGCAAAGTATTTGCAGTTGTCGCGTAGAGTCTGGCGGTGCAGCTTCAGCTCCAAGCCGCCAAGATCGATGGAGATGTCGCTATCTTCGAAGCTGGGGAAGCCGCGAGCCGGCTTAGACTTCTTCGCGGAAGAAGGGCCATCACCGGTTTGGCTTGCGCTACGCTTCTCGCCTGCCATGTTGTCAGGTTGCGGCGGTCGCGCAGCAGTTGAGTTGAGGCAGCTCGTGCCGCGGCAGAGCGAGGGGTCGAAGGTAAACACGGTGATGTCGAATGCCTCTGCCAGAGTCAGCGTTGGCAGCGGCTGTGGTTGTCGCAGGACGACGAGTTGAAGGCGCCGTCGCCTGGGTGCCGACAGGTGGAGAGGATAAGGGAGAAGTGAAGGGTTGCGGGGGTAGACAGCGAAAGCGATAGTGGCCCAGAGAGGAAGCGGCGCAAGCGGGTGTCGGCCAAAAAAGCAGTGGCGCGCAGAGACAGACCCTGATCCAAAACAGGCATCAGCCACGAAAGCCGAAGTGGACGAGCGAATAAGCGGCGCCCATCTGCAGCTGCCGGGCGGTTTCCAGCCTCCGCGCTCAAGCTCGCTCTCAACTTAACACTCTAGATATTCTGCGTAAGAGAGCTAACGGGAATCGAACTCAGAATCGAGCAGAAAAGGAAAAAAAAAAAAGGTTGCGGGACTGTGACCCCATCGCCCCCGTTCCAACCTAGGCCAACTCTTACAGTGGTGACCCTGATAAGGCCCTAACCCACCTTCCAGATATCTTGTCAATTACTGAAAGTAAGATCCACCCCCATAGAATATATACATCAAAATCCAGATTTCGTAACGTACCTTGGCCACCATACCTTCTGAGCGCATTCGCTTCACAGCACTACGGATGCGCTTTCTCGGCATGGTATCGCGTCCTTGGAGTCCCTCTGCACCTGCATGTCATTTCAGCGTGGAGTGGTCGCCACATTCCAGAGTTGAGACTCTGCCGCGCTCCCGTCGCGAGACATGCCGGATGCTGTCGTCGACCCGCCGAAACAGCCAATCACAGCGCAGAGCAGTTGCGGCGGTGTCGCTCTTCTGCCGCTGCTCTCCTTCGGCCGCGCATCCACCCGCCTCAGCTTTGCGGGCGCGCATTGCCGGCATGAAACCCCGCGCCCTCGATCCTCTGCACCAGCCTGTCGCCGCAGCAGGACGCTGACACCACCGATTCGGACCGAAACTCGGACGATATAAAGATTCTGGACCATGAGCACGAGCTCATCTTCTTCTTTCTCGTTGGCTGTTTCCTCGGTCCGAAGCCCGCCGCGTGCCGCCCATCCACGTCTGCCGTATTGCCACCAAGGCCGGTCGGGCAGGGCAAATGGAGTCGTGGCCTTGCTGTCTTTCGTCTCCGCCCTGACCACAGTCATCATAAATGCTCCCTGTCAAGCCCTAATCCACGCTCATGAAGGCATCAGTTGCTGTAACGATATGGCAAAGATGTCGGTAGGTGTTTGCATCCGCAACCACGTTTGGTGTGGCGGTGATGACGGCGATGTTGATGATGACGTTGCCACAGGTTCCTCCGTCTCAATGCTGCGTGCAGCTCCGAAAGAAGATGTTGAACCTGACGGTCCGGTCCGACATGGAGGCCATGTCGTCCTGCTCCTTTGGAACCCTCCTTGAGCTGGCGGCGGAGACTGTGGGTGGAAATGGCAACGGTAGCCTCAAAAGGAAAAAGGACACGGAAAGGATTCGGCCCCGTTGTCATAATTCCCGGTGGTTTCAGCACCTTATTCCGCGTCAGTCCGCCCCATGTGCAGAGCCGCCATCCACGCTCATGGGATCACGCTGTCTCACCGTCGACACAGAACCCTCCCTCTCCATCGGGACATCTGAGATCGAAGGCGCCTGCGAGCTTGCAACCGGAGCTTCGGGAATTGCGTCGATCGCCTGACACAGACGGCGATGGAGATCCGGAGCCCAGAGCTCGTACACATTCCGGATCACATTCCACGCCCACCACGGGTCCGACGTTAACTCTGGCGAATGGGAGTATCTGTACATCTGGTGTCGGCAGATGTGGATGTTGGCTGCGTCCACAACGGGGTAGTAAGCGTGAACATACGCTTGCTGGTGATCGTACGCAACTGAAAATGCGAGAACCTCGCCGCTAACGTTGTATTCGGGCATCGCTGCTCGGAAGAGCTCGAGCATGGCGCGAATGGAGACGAGCATACTATAGCCGTTCTGGTTCTCGGCCAAGTCAAGGTTCTGCAGGTGCGACTTTGCCTCACACGTAAGGAATGGGAAGTACATGAGATCGTCCGCCGTCAAAATCCTTTTCTCCACACCAAACTTACGGATTTTGCGTAGCTGAACGTCGGAAAACGCGCTGGGGGAGAAGCCGACGCAGTAGTCTGGTTTTGGTCTAGGAAAGTCGGGCAACAATGACGACTGCTTAGTCCAGGCCGATCCCCAATGATCCGTATAGAGGCGATACCTGTCCCACAGTCCTTCGGGGTCGTTAATGTAATGGTCTGCCAGGTCTTCGACTATCGGGCAGATGATGTCTTGCAGAGAATGGCAGACCGCCCTCTCGTTCTTGGTCTGCAGTCGTTCCAACTTAAACCCGAGTGCTTCCACCTGGAATCGAACATCTTCATAGCCCTCTCTTCTGTTCTCCTTCAGCTTCCTCAACCACGTCTCGCTCTCCTCGGTCATCTTGGGCCATTTCGAAATGTTTCTGTACATTTCTACCTCCGACATGAAAAGATGTACGCTTTCAGTACCGTCTCTGAGCTTTTGGCGACAAGTATCCTTCTTGTAGATCTCGTTCATGCGAGAAGTCTTGGAATTGGCGGTCCCATTCTGCTCAGACGGAGATTCACTCGGTGGATTTCCCGCATTACTGCCTTGGCTGCGCAACGGGGATGGCTCGGCTCTTTTACGCTTCTCTGCGCCCTGTCTCTGCGTAGCTCGCCTCTTTGGGGGAGGTCCCATGGTGCTCTTTGACTGGGCCATACCCTCCGGGTCGGGGTTGTTCATCACCCAGCCCAGGGTCAGGTTGCTGGACGACGTATACGGGTATACACTCGTTCGGTCTCCGGGGTTCCCCGGGCTACCTTGCCCGGTTCCGGCCGTCCGTCGTTGGCGTTTGGCAATCGGCTCTTCGACTGCCGCCGGGGCGGTCGCGGTGGGTTGCTGGTCGTCCACGAACGCCTTTCGCTTCCTGGATCGTGTGTTCGGCCTCGGCCTCTGCTCGGGGGCTGGCTTGGGGGCCGGGGGCTTGTGGTTTCGCCTCGAGGGTTTTGCGGCAGTGGCACCCGTGCGATCCTGCTCCTCAGCTGGTTGTTGCTGTCTCCCGGTTGTCAGCGTGACAGGGACAAGAGACGAAGGGACAAGTATCAGAGGCGCCGGGGCTCTGACCTGCTGAACACGTATTTTAGCCAAGCTGTTGTGTTCAATTCCCTCAGAATTCTCGGCTGGCAATTCCTGACGGCGGCGACTCTTCCTCGTTGGCTCTGCCGTTGCGATTTTGAGCTCTGGGGATATGATCAGCACGGTGCCTTCAGGGTTTCGAGGTGATGCGACAGACCGACAGGCTTCGTCTGCTGCTTGCCACGGCTGGCTGTCGCGGTCTTGGTGGATCTTGGGATAGGATTGCGCCGGGGTCCTGCTGGCGCTCGCTTTCGCGGAGCCATGGTGGGCGAAAGTGTATATGAGGAGATCAAGTGGGAAAAGAGGCTCTGTCGCAGCGAAACCGCCGAGGGAGATCTCTCGCTGGCACAGCGCCGAAGGGGAGGGCCAACTACGTTTAGGTAGGGGCCAGCGAATGGCCTTCTCGGATGCAGGGTAACTTTCGAGGCGGGAGATCAATCCCGTGAGATTGCGGACGTCGGAAGCGCTGGGTTCGGCATGGGTGCATAATAGATGTCCGATTTGATCATTGGCGGAATGCCTTTGACCGGTCGGCGGCCCGACCCATGAGACTCCTTAAGCGAGAGTAGGCGCTCCCTTTGCCCAATCGGATGGGCCCGCTCACCCTCGAGACATGGGGGCACACCGTCTCGTTGTTCATGCAGCGCGAGTCCGTTGATGGGATGCTGTAAATGTCTCGAGGTACGGATCCGTAGAACAGAACCAATTGCAAAATACCACGCTTTGAAAGTCATGGCTTTTCGCATGCATAATGCCTCGGTGCCGCACACGTCAGCCAGTGCTCCGCGTGGGGCAGCTATTATGGGGGTGATCGACACGATGTTATCACCCGACGTCCCGGCTTCCTCGCTGCATAGCCGGGGACGCCGAATTCACCGCCGTTAGCGCCGTCATCTATGAGTATATCCCTCGTCCTATTTAGAAAACTGGCAATGGTGATGCTCTGTATGCTCTTCCCGTGTGAGCATGATGGAAAAGGTTGGGTGGACTGACCCGTCAGCTTGTCACAGTGCGGTTTGTTTAAGCTCTCACGCTAAAATATGCAAGCCTCAACTCTACCGGCCGATAGATGAAACGGATGGTCTTTGCGTGGGTGGCTATCATGATTGGAAGCACCCGAACGCGGAAGCCAATCAACGCGACATGCCACGCCTCAAAATGCTCCGCCGCCCAGTCCGCACAAAAGCCCATGCGCACCGTGCAGCATCCTCTGATTGCTCCGATCGGGGTGGTGTGCTTGATCGCGTATCTTGATAAAGTATAGCCTCTAGCGCGTGTCCACAGCACGGATCATGGCGAGAGTGGGAAGAGGGCCGTGGCTTGACGGCGGCTTCTCCGCATTCTGCTGATGTTCACTGTACTCGGAGCGAACCGCGATCTGCAGACGGACGAGGCGACCGAGGTACACAGTACGCGACGTCCCCCGCACTGATGTCGGAAGCGGTGGTGATCGGAGACTTCTTCCTTTTCGCCGTCCAACAACTCCTTTGTCTTTGGTCATTCAGTGCACCTGCGTAAATGAAAATGACTTCCCACACCTAAAGCCACAATTGATGTCTGCTTGGTCCTGTTCTTTTCGCCTCTTCCGTTTGTTCTCTGATGTGAAATTATAGATAGCTGCGTTTCCATTGTTACCTCTGAAGAGTTGAGGCTCGGGATCGGCGGGCCAAGAAGCGGGAAGGATAAGATCTTCGGAGATAATCTGCTTATCTGCCCGACGAAATTTCTATCACGTGAATTTGCTGGTGAAGCAGACATTCGTCCCATAGACGCTACGCGTATTTTCAGTCAGTTGAAGAGAAAGAGACCAGTTCCCTCTTGCTATATAAAGTGTTTTACACTGCCGCCAATCTGGGGCTGGATGGCATGCGTTCAGGCAACGGTCCGCCTGCATCATCCAAACAATGAGGCGCCAAGACCAGCCGGCGACTGGCTCGGTGAGGCTCTCTCCTCCTCCGACACGCCGTCCCGTCCACCTGCATGTACAGAATGCCCCCACCGCCCACCCGCAACGGCCGCCATGCAGCAAAGCTCGCTCGACACCGGCCCGGCCTTTGAGGGTCTCAACCATCCCCGCGCCAGTACGCCTCCGCCGTGCACCCTTCGCGCCCGCTGCTCACGCCTGTCAGGACGCCGGAAACGCTCCGCCACCGAGCCTGCATCGGCCCCCAGAAGAAACGCGCCCCTGCAGAAGCTCTTTGAAACACGAAACCCTCCCGCCGGCCCCTCGATCCCAGCGGTAAGCAACAGTCGCTCACCCCTACCTCCGTAAGTCAGATACAATATGAAGGTAGAGACGGTCAAATTGCTTTGTCATCCGCTGTGCTCCCGCCTCCAGTATATCGCTGACAACCAACTGCCACAGCCGGAAAGCGCGCAACAGCACCGGCTGAAACGATGATCCGATGATCCGCCCGTCCCCCGAATCTCCACGCAAACGCCTGCGCGAGCCCGACGCCGCACCCTCGACCGACCGACCGATTGACCACTGGGTACAACACAACACCTGGTCCAAGGGAATCTTCGAGCCCGAGCCCACCATGTCCAATCGTCTTCCCCGGAAGCGGTCATCCGCCTCCCTGTCCGGCTCCGCCACGAGTCCTGGCATGGACCAAAGATCTGCAGGCGCGCGAACCACCAAATACATGGCGCCGGCATACCCGCGCGAGCTCAAATCGCACGGCGTGTACTTGGAGCCGGGAGAGCATGGACCCGCCGAGGATGATGTGGAACAATGCAAGCTATTGCTCGCCGCGGACCAGGAGTTGCCCCAAGGGTCGACCTCGACGATGATCGATTCAGGAATGCTTGCCGGGAGCTACAGCATGAGAACGAAGCCGCCATTCTCCTCCACCTGACCCCGCTCATCACGCCCATCATGAAAGACCTGAGGATGGGCCGCGTGCAGCATGCCGAAACGGATCGCATGAGCGCCGTCAATTGCCTGATCGACGGCGTGAGCAAATCCTGGAGCAACTCGAGTCCAACCGTGGGTCCCCGCCCGCAGCCTGACTATGCCGTTGGATTCAATGAAGATGCGTTCCGCGAAGCTCGGCTTCAGAAGCTACGGCCGTTCTTGGGTGATTTCACGGACATGTTTCTCTTCCGCGCTAACTTGGACGTGTACTTCCCCTTCCTCGCGTGCGAGGCAAAGTCCGCGGCCATCGGTCTCGACATCGCCGACCGACAGAACGCGCATAGCACCGCAATCGCAGTCAGGGTTGCCGTGGAGCTATTCCGGGAGGCCCGGCGCGAGCGCGACGTCAACCGTAGGCTCCTCGCCTTCTCTTTCTCCCACGAACACATAAACGTCCGCATCTACGGCCACTTCGCCGTCATCGACGAGCAGAACATGACCTACCACCGCCACCTGATCCGGGACTACAGTTTCCAAGCTGTCGGCAGTGAGGAGAGGTGGGCGGCGTTCAAGTTCACCATGGGTTTGTACCAAGACTGGGGACCCAGGCATCTGGAGTGGTTCTGCTCCGCTATAGACATGCTGCCGGACCCGAGCCATTCTGGAACCACGCAACCGCGTGAATCATCTGTACAGGACACGCCTCTATCGGCTCGGAGCGTGGAGGCAACCCCAGCCAAAGGCCACGTTCTGGAGCATCCCAGTTCCAATACGTCTCTCTCACGACGCGGGGAACTCGAAGCAGCGGAGAAGAAAAGTCAAATGATCTATGGGGATGTGTCATGCCCCAGGCCTGGCAGCCCTGCCGCCTGGCCGCGTGTGGCCGCCGCCCCTGCTGGAGCCGCCGCCCAGTTCACTGCCAGCAGCCATAGGCGTGCTAAACTAGCCGACTGTCCTACTTGGGCCAGTCGTATCCCATCTCTTGTGCGAGGCTGCTGGGTGGTTGTCGTAGTAGGCTCACGGGATTTTTGGTGCTTGATGAGTTATTGTATGATTGTGATACCCCTGAGGCGTTTGTTTGCGGAGTCTCCCTCTCCTGTTTCCCTTTTATTCCGGTGACCCCGCCTCGTGACGCCTGCGGTCCTTTGAACGAAAAGTGTGAACGCATTGAATCATTGCAACTTGCTCCCATTCACACACGTGGATCTGTCTTTGCACGAGAGATCCCTTGAAGCTTGCACTCGAGAGCCCACGCCATGCCCTCAACCACGCTCTGCTTCATCCCCCGCTCATCCACAATCCTTGGGGCTCAAGTGATGGCACAAGAGCCTGCGGCAGTTAGCACGGCTATTCCCAAGCAATCGTCAGGTGGTGCAGTGTAATGGGAAGAGAAGAAGATAGCCCTACGTAGTAGTACGCCACGCGCGCGGGACGAACCGAGCCGAACCGAACCGATGCAGATCGTCCTTCCGGTCCCGGTTCCGCCGGTGGTGGCGGCAGCGGCGGCGGTGGCGGATCATTCCGCCCTCATCTTGCTCGGGATATTTTACCCGCTGTGTACTGCTTCGGGATATCTTGCTGTTGCCGCGGCTAGGCCGAGCAGTGATGCAAGGCCTTTGGATATTATGCCATTTTTGTGGTTCCAGTATTATTTGGATGTTCTGCGATGAATTGATAGGTATATGACGATGTTTTTCGGTCTCAGGAGGCGTTTGTGTGCATGTACGTGATGGTTTCATTGATGGTTTGTCGTGATTGCCGACCGCCCGAGGAGGAAGGGGTACGGCGTCATTGGAGAATTTGTCACAACAACAGTATCATTCATGCCGCCAGGTTTTATTCGTCAAGCTGCATGGCAGTTGTTTGGGCAGCCAGTTGGCTTGCTTGCCACAGGCTGAATCCAGGTGCCGACTTCCCATTTACACAATGCTGGACCACTGGGTTTGTGGTTCCACCGGAGCAAGAAAAAAATGACACCTATGGAATCAAATTCTTTCAATACGTCAACATCATGGGATCATGCGTTTCCAAACCAGAAACGCTTCGCTACGTACTCGCACCCAGGCTCACGTATCGCTTTTGTGATATGCCTCGGGCCTTTCCCTGAGCTGCACTGAATAGGGGAATCCTGCAAATTGTTCACCATGCTCGACAGAACGCAGGAGCTGAGCGCGGGAGGACATCGTTGGCAGAGCCGAGAAGAACGCTCGGCCTCGATTTTCATGTACACAGCCTTGTGCAGCAGCGTCGATGCCATGTACATACCTGCAACTCACACCGTAGATCCAGCAATGCAAGATCTACTGGTCAGCGCGGCGGAGTAGTATGTTCACGACCGCCTTTTATATGAAAGACATGCTAAGTAGGTAGTCAAAATAAATTTCAGTGTGTCCAACTCTCAATCTGTGTATCGTACAGCTCGCCTTCGAGGACATTCGTCTGTCCAGCCCTCGCCGAACAATTTCAACAGGCTCCCAAGTCATACAACCCCCATAACCATAGCCAATATCGGACCCTCAGCCAGGCCTCCAAAAAGAAAGAAGAAAAGTAGAGTACAGTCTGGAAAAAAAAAATCACGAGTAGCAGCCGGTCACTGCGGTCTCTGAGGTATCGGCGTCGTGGACGAGGACTTCGCGACCTTCTCCTTCGGCACCCACTCCCGCTCCGGCTCCCTCGCGGCCGCGGCGCGGACTCTCGCCTCGACCTGCTCGTCCACCGGCTCGATGATGATCTCCCACTGAGGCGCGTAAAACACGCTCTTCCCGTCGCGGCTGATTTTCGCCTCGCCGGCCTGGATCGTCGCCCCGCTCCTCACCACGATCGGCTCGTGCGCCCTCAGCTTCGTCCACACGGACGAGTGCGTGCCGATCGGCTTGTCGAAGCGCGGCGCGTTCGGCGCGACGAACGTGCCGTTCATGGATCCCAGGTCCGTGATGGTGACGCTCTAAACGAAGAAGCGTTTTCACGTCAGAAATGCACGCCAGGGGCATTGGGGGAGGGGGGGTGGGCGGGTTGCGTTTCCCACTTACGTAGTTGTCCACGCCGGTGGAGATGCCGAAGTGCGGCCCGCTGACGACGGGGCTCCAGGTGTAGAGGTTGGTCCTGCCAGGCTGCTCGTGGCCGTCGTAGCGGTCCACCTGCCCGAGGGCCGCGTCGTAGCGGTCCACCTGCCTGAGGGCCGCGCCGTAGCGGGGGAGGAAGACGAGCTCCCGGTACGGGATGTTGTCGACCGGAGTGCCGCGGTGGTCCAGCTCGTTCATGCCGTCGCGGTTGGTTTTGGAGTTGAATCTGACCCCTGCGTCCCGATTGTTAGCGCGCGTGTGGAGGAGAAGGATGGCTGCGTCGGCGTACTGATGGGCTTGGTGGGTTCCTGCGGTGCCTGCGACATCGTGTGTGTTGCAAAGTTAAAGGTTCAGGAGAGGTAGGATCTTGATCAGAGTAGTTGGGCTTGGAAATGGTTTGTCGAGGAGAGGATGCTGTGCAGGAGCTGGTTGATGCAGAGAAACGGAGCAACTAAAGAAGCGTTTATATACCTCAAAACTCTGCAGCTCGGGTCGTCAATGCTCATGCATGATACTGAGCCATCAAAGGCTTCGACATTGCTTTGATGCCAAAAGAAACCCCATAGAAACATGTCGACCGGGCGAATTGTCAGTGATGACGCGTACTTGGAGAGTCCATTTGAATGTGGAGACCGTTGGTGTACGTACATGACATAATGCAATTGGAATAGTGCTTTTTTACGTCTTTGATGCAGAGTTGGAAGTGGATGGAGCTACGGGCCTTGTTGTGATGGAGGTATGTACAATGGACAGGCTTGTCGGTCAACTCACGAGTCCAGAACACTTCTTTTTAGTTCGAGAATGAACTGCTACATCAGTACCGGAGATATGAAAGGGCATTTTATTGTGTTAAAAGAAGAGTGCATACGTTGGTGTGATGTGGTGGCAGGTTCCTTTGTTAGGGATATCGCAAAAGAGTTGTAAACATACAACACATCCAAGGAACTGAGGTTGTTATCCAAACAGAACATTGATCGTGACAGTTGTGCAAAGCATTCAAGGATTACAATTCCGTCGAGTAAAGGCTAACAAAGAGACTTTGTTCTTCCTGGGAGGTAGTTTGCTTATGTTAAGTCACGTTTGCTTTGAACGACTCTCTAAAGAAGTTCAGCGCCTTTCGATTTCAACCCTCCTGTGCTCTTTATGGAAAAGCTTACGCCACCCTACTCAAAGATACTCTCCGCACTACGATTAGCGGTGGAGTAGCACAGTCTGCAGATGCAACATTACTTCCGGGGCTCGAAACGGCATCTTGCATGGTTCCGCCGACGCCGGCGTGCGCCGAGCCATAGGGCTGTGTCGCCCAGCAGTCCCGGGCGACGGAGTAATTGGTTATAGCGAAGCATTCATCCAGATACGTCTGGTTTGCTCACACGAAGAGGTTGGCGTTGAAGTCGCGGCTGAGACAGTACGGAGTGTTGTTGGTTGCAGGCGAGATGTTTAGGGTGTGGTTCGCGAACGGCCCGTCGACGACGTAGCTGTTGTCTCTAATCCCGTTGCAACCGAGCCCCGTATCTGCATTCCGAATCTTTGATGCAGTCAGGTTGTTTGCGTCTTCGACTTCATACCAGTACCTGCAATCTGTCAATCAAGTAGTGAGAATGTGAGCTGTATCCTTACGGCTTTTATCCAGTGTAGTTGCACTCGGTCCTCAAGATGTTTATGGAGGTTCGCGTAGTAATGCCTGCACATGGGGAGACGAAGATAGAGTGCCTACAGGATCGTCACGCCTTCAGAGACTCCGATACTGGCAACCCCACAGACGTCGTCACCGAACTCTTCCACTCTCGCGCCGTTGAAGACATGGCCGGTGTTCTGCTGTACATGGACATCCAGATGACCGAAACGAACACCTGCAAGCCCGTAGCCCTTGGTTTCTGGTTCATCTCTCCCCCATACAACGTCCATAATCCATCTTCCCGGGCCACTACACTAGCCGCACGACGCACATCCACGTCGCCGCGCATACGCCGGATACGTGGACGCCTCTCTCCAACGGCACCATCACCGGCGGTGCCGGCACCACGCACGTCGGCCAGTTGTTCTTCGACCAGGATCTGATCCACGATGTCGACGCTGTGGAGCCGTACAGCACAAATACGCAGACGTTGACGCTGAACACCGAGGACGACATCGTGGAGGGTGAAGCGGGTGAAGTGGATCCCGTGGCGGGGCATGTGCTGCTGGGACCTGGGGTTGCTGATGGCTTTATTTGCTTGGATTGCAGTGGGGATGAATACGGCTAATGATTACACTTTAGCTACTGCGGCGTACTACCTGGCTAACGGGCAACTACGCGAACTCGGACGGTCCCGGTGCTGGTAGCGCTCTTCCCAGCGATACTCCCGGTAAGCGTTTGGCTATGATTTAGCAGTGGTGATGCCGTAGCAACGATTTGGGGTAACATCTTTCTGTGCCCACATGAGCAATCTGCCGATGTAACGTGTGGTAGTTTGTCCATCAAATTGAATCTCAGAGTAAATTTGCCGCGCCCGAATGAGGACGATGGCCACCGATATGAATCGGCCTTGGAACGACATCAGTGAGCACAACCTGCATTTTTCACCGGTCAGCACATTGAGACCGGCGATAGGGATGGGGACGAAGAGAGAGGAAGTGCGGAAGTCCACTGAAGAGCCCAGATAATGAATGGTCATTACATGATAGTCGATCTCACACTTTGGCAGATGTGTCATTTCGTGACTGCCTTTGGCATTTTCTGCTGACTGTCGTGTTATGACAGGTATCATCAGTACGTACGGCATAAGCTAACTTCGGACGCACCAGCAAGGGTCGTGGTCATATAGCGAGTGATGAGAGTTTCGAGGTTACGCAACAGAGTTAAAGTTGCTGACTATCCCAACCTCCGCCCAGGCAGCAATGCTTGTCGGGTAGAAGGAATAAAAGAACAGAAAACCCACAGTTCGCCAACGGAACCTCCCCACGCTTATAAACTACATCTATAGTTCTGCATGCAGCTTGAATGACTGTTTTACACATTAGCAAGAGCTGTCGTCTTCAGAAAAGTCCAAGTCATAAACCAAATGACCTACGGATTGCTTCGGAGGCGCATTGATCCAACCGGCCATGCGGGTACCCTCTACATCGGCAGGCCCGAGGCGGGTGCTATATGGCTTAGTCTCGGACCCATACAGGAAATCCACGGGGAAGAGCGGTACAAAGGCCGAAACCTCATGGATCGCTGCAACCTCGTCGTCCGAAAGCCTGACATCCACAGCACCGTTCAGCGCCTTGACGTGTTCCACCGTGTGCACACCGACAATGGGAACGACATAAGTCGACTGCTGGTAGAGATACGCAAGCGCCTGGGTGTGTTCAGCGTCGATATCCGAGACGGAAGGGAGAGAAAGGCTTACAACGGCTTGAAGCGTCACACCTTTGGCGTTCGCGATCCGCTCGAGCACCTCGGAGACTCGAACGTGCCTCTCGTCCTCCCCGTAGCCTTTCCGTGCGTTTGGATTCTTCGAAGCATCCTCGCGCTGCTTCGCCGTCATCAGCTGGCCGCCGTCCAACGCCCCCCAAGGCACTATGGCCATGCCTTGGTCCTCGCACATGGGGATGATCTCAGCTTCCATGTCGCGGTACGCAACGTTCCAGCGACCCTGGTAGATGGAGAATGGGGTGTATCCGTGGTGTCGGGCGTCTTGCGAAAGGGGCGTTTGGCGTTAGAACGTTGACAATCTAGGCATGTGAAAGGAGAAGGAAAGGAGAAGTCATACAATCGTTGGCCTTAACGACGACCCAGGCCGGCATGTCGGACGCACCCAGATACAAAACCTGTCTGGCCATGACCAGCGCATGCAGGTGTGTCATGAGCTCCTCGACCGACGTCGCGGCGTCCCACCTTGAACGCGATGCATCAGTTCCCGAACGAAAAAAGAAAGCGTCGTGCTTACCAGTGCACATATAGTATATCAATGTAATCCGTCCTCAAGTTCTTCATGCTCTGTTTCACCGAAACATGCAAACTCTTTGCCGAGTTGCCGGTGAAGTTGGTCTGGTGCAGCGGCACCTTGTCTCTCTGGTACCGCATGAAGCCGCTCGAGAACTTGGTCGCCACGACCATCTGATCGCGGACACGGCGGTCTTCCATCCACTCGCCAATCAGCCGCTCCGACTCGCCGGCGTTGTAGTCGTTGGACGTGTCGATGAAGTTGCCGCCGAGGCCGTGGAAGGCGTCGAGCAGGGCGGAGGCATCCTCGTTCTGCCCAAAGTAGGCCGACCACGCGCTCCCGAGACTGATTCCCCCGAGTGCCACGGGCGAGACCTTGATCGAGGCCGTCGGCGAGAGGATGCGGTGCCAGGCTAGTGGCGAAGTCGGCTTGGGAGGGGGCTGGAAGAACGCCTGCATGTCTGACATGGTGATTCGCTTCGCGCTTATAACTTGGCCAAAGTTGAGGAAAAGAAGATTGCGCAACAGCGAGCGGAACGCTTTCCATATCATTATATCCACAATAACCATGACGCGTCACGTCTGCGCCGAAGTTCTTCCTCGGCCGACCAGAGCCGGCCACCACATGTTCGCTGCGCCCCTGATACACGTATGTGCTTGCCGAATATCAGCCATCGCCTTCTTCTCCACACCCTGGTAGCATCCAGCACGTAATGTGCATGATGGCATGGGCCAACGACACTGGGCTTTGCTCCGAACACGTCAAGAAACTGGACAATCACCGCATTCACGAGACGACGTCGTAGAATACGGAGTGTGCCACGCACTGCGCATTACGGCTCTGTCGTCCTCATCGACCGTGGCGCCAAGTGCCGGTACAAACCATCAACGTGGGTTTTGCGTCGGGATCTCAAGGTGAAAGCACCCTGAGTATGCAGACCTGCCGAATTAGACGAACGAGAATGGACTCATGGGAAGAGTGGACTAAATAGAAACAATTAAAGGTCCAACTTCAGCCATCTGATCCCTCCGTGTTGGTGACAGCAGCCTCAGAATTTATTTCACTGACGTCTTGGCTCCACTACTGTGCCGTTTGTCCCCGGTAGTGGTTCCAGCTTAGTGGCCCATACTCTCGGAATGACAGGACGACCTACCACAACGACGGGCACCAAAGGCTTGGCGAGTATGCTGAGGTGACGTCGCCCTGGTCTGGCGTGCCTGTGGCCTTTTAATCGGCGTTGGGTCTACTTAAGCTTAGATTTCGATGGCGATTTTAGGCGCCACGTTCCCGCTGATCTGCGCAAGCATGTATCCCTTTCTCTTCCGTGGCGGCCAAACCTAATACGCTCAGTTGCGCTTTTGCGATAGGATGTCGACGCACTACCGCAAAAGGCAGGGCTTGCAAGTAAGTAAGGAGAGATTGGTGGCCATTCACAGTATTTCCTGATCTTCTATTTCGTTCGGTGATAACGAGGATCCTGCCCCCCATGGACTACTGTTTTAGTGGGCCAGGCCGGGAAATAGGCGTTGTCACAAAAAGAAGTATCGGTTTGTAACAATGACGTCATTAAGCGATAGACAAATCATCTCGTGATTTCCGCTGTCAATATCTGACAAATATTCTGAGGCCCGTTGATCTATTATGACAGTACTATAAATCAGATAACTCGCCATCGAACCAATGTGCTCTTTGAGTATCCTAATTCTCTTAAGTACTTCGAAAGGCAGAGAAACTCCAAGTAATTCCCGGACCAGACAAGTCAGCCTTGTCATGCTCTATCAAAATGTGAGTCGATGAAAGGGCGACCCGTCCCAAGTTGTAAGTCTTCTTTATGTATGGAAAGTATAGCCTCCCCGCCATGCGCCTTGTCTTCCCCGGGCCTGGCCATCCAGCCGCTTGTACAGTCATCTTCAGTGTCAAGCTCATTGGAGAAAAGCACACCCGTTGCCGTGACCGGCTCAAGCACTCGGCCGATGCCTTGCCCAATCAAACAGAAGCCATCGACGATCAATCCCCCGTGCCGAAATGCAATCGCAACAACGTAGGTGGGGAAGTGGGGATGGTACCTTAACCTGCAACTCGGGTGCCCTGCCTTGGATTGACGCCATCCAAGCCCCGTCGGGACGTCATCCGCTCTGAGCTTGGTAAAACGCGGGGTGGCTCGATGGCGCTAGTGCCCGTGGGCTCGGTCTAGCCGCACCCTCAAGTCGGAGTCCTTTCCGAAAAGCGGGGCGCTTTTATCATGCCCACCATCGGCGAGCAGCCTGCCGGAGGCGACGTCTTGCCCTGATGAGCCACGGTGATCGTAGAACTCCGTCGGGATCGACGTAGTCGCTCTTTGGCCTTGTTCACAACGGTTTCGATGCTGTCTTGCGGCCCCATCTGACGAATGCGTGTTGACTTCACCTGCTTGCACTTCAAACGCGACGATGACGGCACCACTGCATTGGAAAAAAGAAACATGGGTAGGTAGTAAGGTTCTGATTATAGGGACTCGGTGTTTTATTACGCATGGCAGAGGATGTGGAAGAGCGGTAGACAGGTGTCACTGTTGGTTTGCAGATCAGGGAACAGGGCGCGTCCGCTCTGGAACCTTCGATGAGCCGAAGAAGGCCTGACAGATGACCGAATAGCGAGACAGCTCTGCAAGGGATGTGTCAGGGCTAAACGTTGGCGCAAAGCCAAGCCAGGTTTCTAAGGTAGTGTGCCAGCCGTTGCAGGGCGTAAGCCGTTAGCGGTATGCAAGTCATCGACGAAACCCTCACTTCTCCGGTTGAGCAGACCTAGGGCATCTTGCGCTGCGCATCATCGGAGTGCCTCCCGAACATATGTGCCTGCTATGCCAATGGCTTTGCGAACACATGGCACTTCACCACTCTCTCCCACCTCCGCTTGACTCGATCGAGCCACAAGGGATCGGCACTGCCGTGTAGCACTGCACTCGTCATAACTGACTGGAAAAACTTGTTTCAATGCGCGGTCATGGTGACGAGCCAGAACTCACAATAAAGGTGTCATTCAGAAGAGATAACCACATTCAATCAACACACGTTGTCCCAACCTCTCTTCATCTCTTTCCACCCTCTCCACACCCCGTGACATCCTACACTATGGCACGAAGCGACAACGATCAGACCGGGTTACTTACCCGTTGCGTCCCTGAAAGTCTGAAAACATCCTCCTTCTACCGCTGGTTCCTTCGCTTCACGCGCGTCCTCCAATTCCTCTCGGCAATCATCTCCCTCGGCATCTTCTCTCAGCGCATATACAAAGTCTACCGGCTCGTTAACGCCATCAAAACGCGCCACGGCGCCAACCACTCCTATGGCGCCGTCGAAGGCATACTCGCAGCGGCCGTACTGTACACGCTCATCTCGATGATCCTGGGTTTCCTCCTCAAAGGCCGCGGTGCGAAGTGGCTCCGCTGGCTCTGGGTCCTCCTCGACCTCGCCTTCGTCGGCGCGTTCATCGCCGTCGCCGTCATGACGCGTCCGGCTGGCGGCAGCGCCGGCCCGAGGCACTGCTACAACTCGGCCGACACGGACAGGACGACGTCGGGCAACGGCAGGACGGGACCGAGGGATGACAGCTGTAATCTGCCGTGGGGCACCTTCATCTTGGCCATCATCAGCACGTAAGTCTACCCGGAACCCTCTCTGCTCTACTACATCACCACCACGGCTCACGCACTGACTGAATCTATAGTCTCCTCCACGCTATCACGGCAGCTTTCCACGAGGTTCGCGACCATCGCCGGAAGAAGGCTGCTGGCGACTACGAGAGCTCCACCGGAGCGTACGAGGAGTCCAAGCGCAGCATGGATCCGCATGGGCGCCATAGCCATGCTGACAGCCACCTGGGCGCCGGATTCGACGGGCATGGTGAAAGGGCGAGACAGAACACTGTTGACAGTGACGAAATGATTGGTGTCCGTGGATCGAAGCATGGCCGCGTGGGGCGTTGAGAAATTTGATTTGTTTCGAGAGAAACGTTGTACGAGTAGTAGCGAGCTATGATCGGTGATGGGCGCTCTGTGCGTATTACAAGTGTTGTAGAATATTAATTATTCAAATAAAACCGAGAACATGGGATTGTGAGCTTCATGTTGTCGTGCAATTATTGAACATTGCGTCGAGTGAATTTTCTTCGTTACCAATGTTCAAAACACACTGTTGTAGACTTAAGCCTGCGGCCTTTAATCACCTTCACTGGTGGTGGCTGAATCGATTGTCTCGCACCCCTGTCGAGCTCACCTGTACTACTCCTTCACCAGAAGCAAAAGCATCCCATGGTGTTCCCGCTAGCAAAGTGCTGAATCAAAGTTCATCCACGTTCATCAAGCCCGATAGAAGCACAAGAATGTCCACCACTAACCACTCACAGGAACTACAGCTACTCACGATACATAAGAGTAGCTTGAAGACATCCATTACTCTTTCATGTCTACTACACAAGGGTCCGATCTCAAATGCGCCTCTACTTCACCTTCACCTCCCCTTCCTTCCTCCAATCCGGTCCTCCTTGCAAACAGCGCCCTCACAACCACCGGCCTCTACTCGTACAAAATCCACACAAACTCCAACACACCACCACACCACGCCGTCCACGCAAATGCCGCTAACTCCATCCCCGCCTTCACCTTCCTCGTCGTCGGCAGCCGCAGCATCCCCTCCGCCCCCAAAGCGGTGGGCGGTGAAGGCGACGGTCGCGGAGAGGATCATGAGCGCGCTGAGAGGCACGGCGATTTTCAGCGAGATGCGAACTGGACGAGGAGCCTCATTTGTTCTGGGTTGCGGTGTCCTGCTTGATTTCTGGATAATGTTTGTCCTGAGTTACAACTCAATATTGTACGGTGTCCTACGACTCAACAACAACAACAACAACAATAACGCAACGCTCCGTCTGTATCACTTTCAAAATTCAGGTGTGTTATTCTAAACATGGCGAGCTGTAGAGTTTGAGGGCAATGGTAGAAAGTCCAGTACAGGAAAATATTAATTCTTGCCGTTGTAGTAGCCGAGATTACTGATCGTAGCAGTTGAGTACCGAGCAGGCTCTGTTGGAACTCACCTAACTTATTACAGCTGATCCGAAGTAGAGTTTTCTCGCATGACTGATGGGCCTCGTATATTGTCCGCTCCTGTGGCTGCCACGCCGCATACTGTGAAGTTTCAGTCCAGATCGGACAATCGGCCTGGATACAACACCTCTACATGAACCGTATAGGTGAATGACTGGCATCCGCTTTCGGACTTGATTTGCAGGTGATTTCGTTGATGGGACAGTCCCCCGCCACGGTAATTTGAAATCCGGACGAATGGCATCGACCTCCGCCGCCCAGCAATTCCGCCCCGCGCTCCCCCACAAATCGCAAATTCCGATTGGTCACCACGTAGGAGCTCATGCACAGCAAGCCTCGTGAAGAAATAGAATGACCGGGAAATCGAGGAACTTATCCTGGACCTGATATCATCCCATACTCCTTTCTATTTCTATTTCATTTTGTTTTCCCTTGCCCTTGTTGCCATCACCCCACCATGGGGGACCGCTTGGCTTTCAAAGGTGCTGTGGTTTTCTTGCTTAGCGACGCGAGTGCTTACATGACTAGCTCAAACATGCTCATCACTGGAGGAATGCATGCTGGCAGGATATAGTAGCCTGGCTGGTGTAGTCTCTGCTTGTCATTGTACATGTATCAGTCTCTGGGTAAATATCTCATGAGCTTGTTGAGGGAGCCGTGAGCTGGCCGATTCGTCTCTCTTACAGTATCAGTTGTTTTTTGTCGAATAGCAGGATGGATTACCGTTGTTTCTTGTCATCCGCTTTGCTCATTTAAAACTGTCTTACAAATCTCGTTCATTCCATCTGCTTATGCCACTACTGGGTGATTTCTTCTTTCTTATCGATGGAAGTTTGTGTACAGAACGTGGCGAAGATATTCAATGGTGTTATGTAGTACTAAGAGATGAGCGGCAACCGTCACCTCTCCTCAAAAATGCCATAGTACATGTTACTGGATGGTAACGCCATAATTCCACCATCATAGTGCAGGGGACGGATACTTGGACTCCGGAATTTAAAACCCGGACTGCTTACAAATGCTGAAGTTCAAGTAGAGTCATTTATATAGCACATCGGACACTCCATTATAATACTCGACAGATAAGCACGACAGCCGAAACCGGGCAGAGCGAATTCTCACAATGGCGCACGCACTCATTCTCGGAGCCTCGGGCATCTCCGGATGGTCCCTATTAAACCAAGCCAGGATCTACCCCACCCCGACGACATTCGCACGTATCACCGGCACAACGAATCGTCCCTTCACCCTGGAGCAAGCCCGGCTTCCGAGCGATCCTCGCATGCAGATCGTTTCTGGAATTGACTTCACCAAGCCAGTCGAAGAAGTCGTGCGCCTGCTCAAGGAGAAGATTCCAGACGTGCACACAGTCTCTCATGTATTCTTCACCGGTAAGCCATCACTCACAACCTGAAGCAGCCCCGTGACCAACCTGACAAAAACGAAGCATACATCCAAACCGGCGACTTCGAGAGCCTAAAGACCGTCAACACCAACCTGCTGGAAGTCGCCGTCCGAGCCATCGAGGCCGCATCGCCCGCGCTCCAATCCATCATCCTCCAAACCGGCGGCAAAGGGTAAGCCACCGCATCCCCCTCCCACCGCATACACCCCCAACCATCTAACCCCCTTCCCTCCCTCCCCCACAGCTACGGCCTCGAATTTCCCAACGATGTCGCCATCAACCCCCCGCTCAAAGAGTCCCACCCCCGCATCCCGGAACCCCACGCCAGCAAGATATTCTACTACACGCAACACGACGCCCTCGCCGCCCTCTCCCGCGGCAAGCCCTGGACCTTCACCGAGATCCGCCCCGACGGCATCGTCGGCTTCGCGCCCACGGACAACCCGATGAACATGGCGCAGGGCATCGCGCTGTACCTGACCGTCTTCCGCGCGGTCGAGGGTCCCGGCGCGACGTGCGCGTTCCCGGGCAACGCGCGCGGGTATCGGTCGACGCATAGCGACACGTTCCAGGACGTGCTGTCGCGCATGGAGATCTACGCCGCGGTGAACGCCGGGAAGTGCGGTGGCGGGCGGGTGTTCAACGTGGCGGATGGGCGGGCGGTGGCGTGGAAGGAGGTGTGGCCGGCGCTGTGCGGGCGCTTTGGGCTCGTAGGGGAGGGGCCGCCGGGGGAGGGCGAGGCGGGGAGGAGGACGTCGATGGAGGAGTATGTGAAGGGGCATCGCGGGGCGTGGGGGCGGCTGGCGAGGGAGCACGGGCTGGATGAGGGCGTGGTGGAGAGGCAGGGGTGGGCGCATGTGCATTTCATGCTGGTGGACTTTGATTTCGATAGGGAGTACGACGTGTCGAGGTCGCGGGAGGTGGGGTTTAAGGAGGAGATTGATACGGTGGAGGGGTATGTCAAGGCTTGGGAGCGGATGATGGCGGCGAAGATCCTTCCCCCATTGTAGGTACGAGCTGCATCTAGCTCTCTCAGATTACACTGTCGTCGATGGGGTGGGAATAGAAGCTGCGATCATGATAGCCACAGTTTATGTCACACGAATATGTTGCTGTTTGCTCGCTGCGTCGACAACGGATTGGAAATGGAGGAAAGCAGGTGTCAGCGATGACACGGACTTGAACCTGGTGGATGTGGCTGATTCCATTGCCGTTCTAGTACTAGGGCTGCCGCTTACCGTTTCTCGGAGTTTAAATACCGAGAAGCGTTGCTGATTGGGCGGACGGGCGGACGCGCGGACGGGCGGAAAAGTCCTGGCTTCCTACCGATGGTGCACTATGTTCGTCATTTTCCGGAAGAGTTTTCGTGACCTGGAATTTGCGAACAAACATACTACCCAGCGCCGCTCCACCGTGGCAGCACCTTGTCGCTTCTGTCGAGGTATAGATAGGCATCGAGGCAAATGATGGACGGCAGAATGCGGCCCGCGCGAAGTCGACGCCACATCACCACTGCCTGTTGGCCCTGCCGAGAGGACAAGATCAAGGTACTGCCCTCCTAAGCGCTGGCTGATTGGTGACTGGATCTCATGCCTTCTCCCCTGCAGTGTGACGGAGCTACGCCGGAATGCCGCCAGTGCGCCGCAAAGAGCCGGAAGTGCAGCTATGCCGGTGTTGATAGGAGAAAGTAAAGCTTGTCTCAGATCGGTTGGCACACGGTAGCTGACCTGACCAGACTATCCCTTCGCAAGGCTGTCGAGGCCTACTCGCAGCGAGTGACACAGCTCGAGGTCTTTATCCGCGCTCATGGCCTCGCTGTCCCTTCTACCAACCAAGAGCACGAGGCAATATTGAACGAACTCTCAACTCTATACGTTCCCGAGTCAGGATCCCAGCTCGGTTCTGGGCAAAAGCATTATTCAGAAGCTGCCTTGAACAGGCAACCATGGATTCTGCCCGACCTTGGATCCACTCTGAACACTCCAGCCGCCCAAACGACGGACAGTCTCCCCATTGACCCTTTGAACATTTCTTCTCCCTCTCTGCACGCCATCCTCCAGCCACCCAAGCATGCTGCCCAAGCACCTTCCATGGAAATACCCGCAGACCTGGACTTTTCGGAGAAAGCGCTACCGTTGAACAGCTGTTTCGACGTCGACTGGGTGTGGAATCACTCGATGCCGACACACCTGGAAGGCGATGTCAACATGGACGAAATTGGTCTCTGGGCATCCAAGGCCGACGATCTGTCATTGCGAGCCGAGCCCGCGTGCAGTTCCGCTGATGACCCTTCTCCCTCGACGCTGGTCAACGATGACGACTCCACCGACGACGAAGACCAATCCGCCGTCACCAACCAGCTCTCGGCTCGCCTGGGCTCGCTGCTGACAGGAGACAACGGAGAGCGGCATTTCTACGGAGCGACGTCTAATCTCAACTTGGCTTGCGGCAAGACCGTGTCGGCATTGTACGCGAAACGCAGCGAGAAGGGGCGACAGGCACACGCCCGCTTGGAGGCCGCCGGCGTTGATCGGTGGATAAGCAGCGAGCTCGAGGAACATCTCCTGCAGCTGTTCTTCACGTGGCACAATCCGAGTCTGTACATTGTTGACCAGGATATCTTCAGGAAAGCCCGCAAACGGTTCGAAGAAGGAGATCACGGGACCTCGTTCTATTCTCTCTTCCTTTTGAATGCCATGTATTGTTTTCTCGGCTCTCTGGTTTGGCGGCAATATTGACGCTTTTCCAGGTGTGCTGTCGGCGCGACATTTGAGACGCGGAAGCACCCGAACCTACCCACCCCGTTGGCCGAGTTCTTCGCAAGCCGAGCTACAATCCTGCTCGACATTGAGTTGGAGTCCCCGCATATTGCCACCGTACAGGCGCTGGCGATACTAAGCAGCCATGAGGCGGCATGCACGCGAGACACGCAAGGATGGCTGTTCGGCGGTATGGGCCAAGGATTCATCTGAAAACCGAGCATTGTGATGACTGACGTCAAATCGTGGCTTTAGGGATGGCTATCAGGCTCGCCATCGACTTCGGTTTGCACACCAGCACGAAGCCTTACGTCGAGGCTGGATCCATGTCTACGGAAGAAGCACGGGGCCGGAGCGTGACGTTCTGGGGTACCTTTGCCACGGACCGGTAGGGCCTACCCGCGTACTCGAAGCTCTTGAGCTGACAGGTCTCTCAGAATGTGGGGTCTCTATCTGGGAAGGCCGTTTTACGACATCTCGGCGGCCGTCACCATGGAAACACCAATCTCGTTCTCGGAGCATCGGGAGAGATACTGGACAGCAAGCGGCCTCAGCCCGGAATACAAGATGCCGGACCACCAAGGGATCCTAGTTGAGCAGTATATCCAGCTCTCCAGGATCATGTCTCCTCTCGAAGGCACCTTGTACGTGGTTCACGCTCCCCATCTCCCAAACAACAACACCAACTCACCCGTGCAGATACTTCCAAGCCAACGCATCCAAGACGGAGCTGCAGAGCCTCGGCCAAAAGACATGGGAGCTCCTGCTCACCTGGCGCCGCAACCTGCCTCAAGAAGTCGACGTCGACCTCGACGGCCCCACGCCCGGCCGCTGCGTCCCCCACATCCTCATGCTCCAGTAAGTCAACGTCGCGGCCCCTCCACTCTCTACAGCCGACATCTCACACGGCCGACACCAGCATGGTCTACGAGTACCTCGTCATCCTCCTCCACCGCCCCTTCGTCGCCAAACGCTACATCCAGCCGCACCCGCGCGTCGGCCGCGGCCCGCAGCACGCCCGCGACACGTGCGTCGCCGCCGCCTCGCGCATCGCCACCCTGCTCTCCTGGCACGAATCGCTCTTCTCCCTCGCCGCGACGGTCAACGTCCAGGCCGTGCAGATCGCCTTCAGCGCCGCCCTCGTCCTCGTCTACGCCACCGTGTCCGAAGCCGATGCGAAGACGCACGCACGATTGACCGCGGGCTTGGATACGTGTTGTCGCGCGCTGGCGGAGTTGGGGGCGACGTTTGGGAATGCGTCGAGGGCGCTGGATGTGCTGTTGCATGTTAAGAGGTCGTGGCAGGCGAGATTGGTAGTTGCTGCGGCGTCGGCGACGGCGACGGGGAGGGGGAAGGGGAAGGGCAAGGGGTCGAAGCGCCAAGGCGGCGGCGGCGGACGGGAGGTGGCGGACGGGGGGAAACGACGGTGTGTGGGGGATGCGGGGACGGGGATGTCGGAGGTTTGACTGCGCGGAGAGTGTGGGAGCATGGGGCGTCGAGGTAGGAGCAGGTGAACGGTCTCGTTCGCGACATCTTTCCAAGTTCTCTACGACTTATACCTTCATCATCAACTCCCGGGTTGACGTCGTTCGTCCGCGTGGGCCAACGAAAAGGCATTGGAGGGGGAAGATCCACTCTCCAGTCCGCTGAAGGGGGTGAGTGATCGATCAAACTTCCCGAGGCTCGGGGGGCAATTTCTGATCACTCGATCTTTCTCGAACATATGAACCGCTCCCGGCCCGCCCCACGTACGTAAGTACGTCGTCGCCCTGCAAAGGTGGGGGAACGTTAATCACATGCATCCCGTTCCGCCCACGTCTCGCACACCTCACCCGGCTTGAGATCGTGCCCGGTCCCCCGCGGAAGAGTAATCAACCGCCCCCTTAACGACGAGCGCCGGCGGTGCAGTTCGTGCTCCCCGTGGAGACGGCAGGCCCGCGGGAATCGGGAATGTCGCCGTTTGCGGAAGTGCGCGTGTGGCAGAGCAGGTCCGAGCCCCCAAAGGGTCGTGGTGGTGCTTTTTCATGGCTATCTGGACTTGCTGGGGGGTGAATAGGCGGAGGTCTTTTGGTCCGTGGAGCACTTGGGCTTGGCTTGTGTCGAAGGGCGATGCTGCTGTCGTGATTTTTGTGGTGTGAGGGCGTAGGGCGGAGGGGGTATCTGGCACGGAGGAATTGGGTTTTATAGTGAGTGAATTTTTGTAGTGAATAGAGGTGCTTTGAGATTAAAGAAGGGGAATTACGGTAGCGTACAGAGCTCAGGTCCTTTTAAAAATGCAAAGGCTGCTGGGAATAAATATGTTTTATCACTCTCCTTTTCCGGGTCGGAATTGTCATGCAATGCTCGTGTTTTTTCCAGTGCTTGTACCGATCTCAGTCATATCTTCCGTGTGTTCGGACACTAAAATCCGATACTTGATCGCCAGCTCCCGTTGCCTGACCGTGTGACCACGACGGGGGAATCGACGGATTCGGACGGTCGGCATTTAGTAATTGCATCAGCCGGAATCATTATCGACGCGAGCATTCAACTATGAAATCCGATGACGTCTCTATCCAAGCCATGCTTCATCGATTTGTCCCTTAAACAATGACACTGAGAAAACTGGCTACTGGCTTTCCATTCAACCCCCAAAACCCCGCGTCCACAAGGTGAATCAACCGCCATCGTTATTCGCCCAGGCCCGTCGGAAATCGCCATGCTGCACAAGTCAAACATGAATTGGGGCTTGAGACTGGAGGGCATGAAAGACGAGCACATACCCCGACTAGTAAGCTACGTCCCCAAGCCTGACCCATTCCTCTTGTTGATGACGTACCAGCGGACCCGACAACCCTTAGCGCTTCTCTTCATTTAGAGCATATCTGAATCTGGACCGGTCAAAGCAAATCGCCGAGCAAGCAAGTAGGGATCTTGTAGTACATCGAAGATACGGTGGACAAGTTCAATCTACATCAACACGTCAATGGATTGCCTCGACAGGCGCTGGGCCTCCGCCGGTGGGCAGTGGACTGTGCAATTCCCGAGACTTCAGTACCGGAATCATCTTTGCCCGCGGAGCTACCGTTCTGTGTCTGCAGTGGGAGGCATCTATGCACCACGGGATATAAGTGTCAGGATGCATACAACCGGCTCGCATACATCAACTGATATCGACACTTTCCAGGTCCAAGTCAAGGGGATGCAATATTTCAAAGGTGCCATCTTCCACACCGCACGCTGGCGCCCAAAAGTATCACGACGCCCTCGTATCGGGCTACGAGCTTGACTGCAATTGCCGGATCGCCGACCCAGACTTCTTCACGTTGCTGCACCGCGACAGCGTCGAGCTCCTCCCTGAGAATCTGCAGAGCATTACCACGGATTGCACTGTCAGCGAGTCGGTGCGGGCGGACGCATACGACATCATCGTGCTGGAGACAGGCTCCCAAGGTCTCGCCGTTCCTCGCGCCCATGGAAGTCGTGGACGTCAGCAACGGCGCCTCGCTGGGGCAGCAGTGACTCTCATCCCAGCAGACCGTGGTCACGGTATGACACAGATACAGACTTACACGGAACGAACCTAAAAGATATTGAGAGAGATATGCATACTTAAGAACTCTTAGAGGCAATCATTCTTCGATGGCTAGCAGAGCCATCGGTGTCAACATTAATAAGCGTCGGGGCCAGTAAGTGGAGCTAGTAGAGCGGAATTGCATACCAAAGGTGCACGGGCATCCGACGCTATACCTATCGCCAAGCAATCGGAAGTGGGCTTTCACCTCTTAAACCCGTGATGATAGCCGATTTGTTTATCACTCCTGATCTGCCCTTGGGCGCCTGATGAATTCCCGGTAGTTTGTCATCCCATCCATCTTCTTACTCATCAAGCCTCCACTGGCATTGTCAACCCACGACGGAATGTTTCCGAGCCACCACCCACCCCGCTCGACCTTTTGACCTCCGCTCCGCCCCGCCATTTTCATCCAACATCCCACTATCTCTTTACCGAGCCACCCGACCATCGCGCGTGCGCGCCTGCTCACAACTCTCCCCTCACCACCACCATGCCTCCGCCAAAGGTCCACGGCCACTGCGCCCCCCACCTCCAGCCCGTCGCAGACCTCCTCCAACACCACCTCTCCACCGGCGGCGAGCTCGGCGCCTCCCTCGTCGTCAACGTCTCCGGCCACAACGTCCTCGACCTGCACGGCGGCCACGCCGACGCCGCCCGCACGCGCCCCTGGGAAACCTCCACCATCGCGCCCGTCTGGTCCACCACGAAATGCGTCGCCGCCCTCGCCGCCCTCGTCCTCATCTCCCGCGGCCAGCTCGACCCGCGCGAGAAGGTCGCGCACTACTGGCCCGCCTTCGCCGCGAACGGGAAAGACGGCGTCGAGGTGCGACACGTCCTCGCGCACGCGTCGGGCGTGTCTGGGTGGGACGCGCCGGTGACGCTGGAGGACGTGCTGGACATCCCGACGGCGACGGCGCTGCTGGCGGGGCAGAAGCCGTGGTGGACGCCCGGGACGGCGTCCGCGTACCACTCGTTCACGCTGGGGCACCTGCTGGGGGAGCTGGTGAGGAGGGTGACGGGGAAGACGTTGGGGGAGTTCATCGCGGAGGAGATGGCGGGGCCGCTGGGCGCGGATTTTCAGATCGGCGCGAGGGAGGAGGATTGGGGGCGGGTTGCGGATGTGGTGCCGCCGCCGGGATTTGCGAGGCCGCCGCGGGCGAGGGAGGGGGAGGGCGTCCCGGCGTGGACGATGCGGAATCCGACGTTTGATATTGCGATCGCGAATACGCCGACGTGGAGGAGGGCGGAGTTGGGGGCGGCGAGCGGGTTTGGAAACGCGAGGGGCGTGGCGCGGATCATGTCGGCGGTGTCGCTGGGTGGGACTGTGGACGGGCACGAGCTGCTGTCGAAGGAGACGGTGGAGCTGATCTTTGAGGAGCAGGTCAAGGGCGTGGATTTGGCGACGGGCGAGTATCTGCGCCGTGGGGTTGGGTTCGCGTTGACCGGGAAAGATACGAGCACGAATTGGATACCGGAAGGGAAGATCTGCTTTTGGGGAGGGCTGGGTGGCTCGATTGTGATTATGGATGTTGAGAGGCAGATGACGATCTCGTACGTGATGAACAAGATGGAGATGGTGGGGCTGGGGAATTATCGTACGAAGGAGTACGTGAGAGCTATCTACGCTTGCATGGGTGTGGATTTCTGAGGGCGTCCTGGATCCGTTCATAGGCATTCTATATTGTTTCAATTGTTTTGCGTGTGCCGATGAAGAATGAACAGACCGGAGGGATCCGGTGCACTACCCGATCAATGACGCAACGTGAGGCGTGCTTGGCTGGCAGCTTATCAAGCACGGAAGAC
Organism: Diplodia mutila; assembly: GCA_022560015.1. NCBI lineage: Eukaryota > Fungi > Ascomycota > Dothideomycetes > Botryosphaeriales > Botryosphaeriaceae > Diplodia > Diplodia mutila. The sequence goes on along the minus strand of JAFISB010000081.1, from coordinate 29,938 downwards.
CTGAGGCGGGGTTCGTCCGCTCATCCGCATCTCTCCTGATATAACGACTACTTAACGGCACGTAGCTGTCAAGGGCGAAAATTGCAGTCCAACAGCTGTTGCAAAATGCCGAAGATATTCGCGTAAGAGTTCCGTCAACTGGCCCACGCACGAACGATGGAATGAGCTTTGACGGAGAACACCAGTTTGGGAGTCACCGGATACATTGGCGGCGACGCCTTCGCCACCATCCACCAGCACCATCCCGAGTACGAATGGACGTTCCTCGTCCGGAACCCCGAAAGCGTTGCACCTCTCCCGAAACAGTACCCCAACACGAAGGTCATCCAAGGGGACCTCGATAGCTACGACCTCATAGTCGAAGAAGCCTCAAAGGCCGACATCGTCCTCAGTGAGTCCACACCCACTGCCTCCCTCCCGCACGGATCCCCTAACCGCTCCACCCACCCACAGACTGGGCCGACGCCGACCACGCCCGCGCCGCCACCGCCATCGCCGCCGGCCTCAAGACCCGCACCACCCCCACCTTCCTCATCCACACTTCCGGCGCCGGCATCCTCACCGTCGCCGACATCCACAACAACGCTTTCGGCACCGAGTCTGCCACGCTCTACGACGACTGGGCCGGCGTATCCGCCATCACCTCCCTCCCCGACGACGCCGCGCACCGCGCCGTCGACAAGATCGTCCTCGCCGCAAATGACGAGTCTCCCCTGATCCGCACCGCGATCGTGTGCCCGCCGTGCATCTACGGCGAGGGCCGCGGGCCGGTGAAGCGGCGCTCGATACAGGTGCCCGAGATGGCGCGGTGCGCGGTGCGGCGCGGAAAAGGGTTTCAGGTGGGCGGGGGCCGGAACAGGTGGCGGAACGTGCACGTGGCGGATCTGAGCAATGTGTACTTGAGGCTGGTGGAGGAGGCTGCGGAGGGTGGAGGGCGGGCGACGTGGGGGGCTGAGGGATACTATTTCGCCGAGTCAGGGGAGCATTACTGGGGCGATGTGGCGGCGGCGATTGCGAGAGAGGCTTGCAGGTTGGGGCTTGTGAAGAGTGCCGAGGTGGATAGGCTGGGGGTTGAGGAGGTGGAGAAGATGGCGCCGACGGGGATTTATTTTTGGGGCACTAATTCGAGGCATGTGGCGGTGAGGGCGAAGGAGGTGTTGGGGTGGGAGTTGGCGGGCTGGCCGTCGCTTGAGGAGGAGATTCCGCGGGCGGTGGAGGCGGAGGCGAAGAGGATGTAGGCAGATTTGCAGATAGGTTCGTGCGTAGGAACTGGATGAATGCCTCTTTCAATTATTCTTACGCAAAACTGGGTGTACATGATTCTACCGTATCCAAGTCATCCGATCTCGAACGTCGGAAGATTTGGTAGCTGATTGTCGGACTACCAGGGAGATTAGTAACAAAGCTGTTAGTAGTTTCCGATGGCTGACAAATGGGCTCGGACCGATTGCCCCTCCGGTGCAATATCCGACGCTCCACCCAGCCTCTCATTGGTAATCCCTCATGCTTACTACATGTCTGCGGTTTTACCCCGCCAAAATCGAGAGACGCCGAGAACAAAACCCAACAACTGAACAACGTCGCAACCGTCACAGAGCTTCAGCCATCGGAAAAATGGACGCGACGGCGACTACCTTGTCACAGGGAGACCTGGTGCTCGTCACTGGAGCCAACGGCTTCGTTGCAAGCCATGTCGCGAACGAGCTGCTATCGGCGGGCTACCGCGTGCGGGGAACTGTGCGCGACGTCGGAAAGAACCGATGGCTGCAAGACCACTTCGACAACACATACGGACACGACAAATTCGAGCTGTTCGAGGTCCCTGACATGGTCGCCGTGAACGCGTTTCACGATGCGGCGAAAGGTATGTCCCATCCCCAATACAAGGATAATCTGACCCGTCTCAGGCGCTGCCGCCGTTGCTCACGTGGCATCCGTCATGAGCAACGAGTCAGACCCGAACAAAGTCATACCGGACGTCATAGCCGGCGTTACCAACGCTTTGGAGGCCGCGGCAAGTCACCCTTCCATCAAGAGCTTCGTCTACACCTCTTCCTCGGCTGCGGCCACCTCGCCCGGTGTCGGTGTTGGCCACGATGTCCGCGAAGACTCGTGGAATGAAGAAGCCATCAAGAAGGCCTGGTCTGATTCGCCCGACACCCCAGGACATCATGTCGTCGTCTACTCCGCCAGCAAGGCCGAGGCGGAGCAGGCTCTCTGGAAGTGGGTTGGCGAGTGGCATCCAAACTTCAGGGTGAACGCGGGTAAACTGTCACCGAATCTTGTCGTGAGGGCGAGTGCTCATCGTGTGTTAGTCCTTCCGAATGCGAATTTCGGCCGTGTAATCTGCCCCGAGCATCAAGGCTATCCATCCACATCAGGCTGGGTCGAAGGCCTTTTCAAAGGGACCATGTCGCTTGATCTCATGAAGCGGATTTCTTCCCGTGCGTGGCGTCTCCTGCTGACACTCACGCGAATATCGACGCTGACGGATTGCAGAATACTTCGTTGACGTGCAAGACACTGCACGTCTTCATCTTGCCGCGCTGACTCGCCCGGACATCTCCAGCCAACGGCTGTTTGCTTTTGCCCGTCCGTACAACACGAACGATTTGCTCCAGACGCTACGAAAGCTGTACCCTGACAGGCAGTTTGCGGAAGACATTCCCGGCTTGGAAGATGACAAGAACAGAATTTTACCAGCTGATCGTGCGGAGAACATACTCAGAGAAATGGGAAGGCCGGGGTGGACCAGTCTCGGGGACAGCTTGCGGATGAACACTGAAGAGCTCGCCCGGTAGATCAACATCGGTGTCTCAACCAAATCATTACACGGAATTCATACCCCGGACTCTTGTGCGTTGGTACACGAGGAACGGGTTCCTGGAGCTTCAGATATTCTTGCGGGAAGCTTGCCGAACAATGGCCTTGCGCGAGGTTGGATTGTTTCTCAACCTAGAATTCGGGCCGATGATTGAGCCATAGAAGAGGAAGCTCCATGTCAAACGTAAAGAGTCACAGAGTGGCGGGTTCTCTATGGAAATCTCTATCATACGGCCAAAAGTCTGCTGCCAAGACCGCAAGGCATGCCCCGAGTCACTGCTCTTCTTGGAAAACAAGAAAAGAGGCGAAACCCACCTTGGCAATAAACGCCCTCCATCACTAAGCCTTCCCGTCACCCAGCCTCCTCAGTCGTAAGGCTCTTCGATCGACCAAGCTGTGAATAGTACTATAGCGTGCGCGTATGAGTTGGGCAGGTGTCGGTGCTCTGAAGCTTAAGCAGGTAATAATGACATCAAAAGCACGCGCTCTGGTGCTCTACTTGTCTACCAATAGTATTCCAGGCATTTCGGATTTGCAATGCGAGCGCACTGCGACAGATGACCCTATTACAGACATGATCGGCGAAATTGCCTATCGTAAGTTGATTCATACACCAGTGTCTCGTATTGACGTAGATTAGTGCTAAAGTGGAGTCGCCGGCGTCCATGCGTATCTCCACAATCATCTGTTAAATAGCAAAGCTGATTGTCTACTATCGGTAGTCAGACTTTCTCACAACAGCCGATGGCTTTCCCATTGCAGACAGAATCCGATCCAGAAGAAGCTTATTATTTCCTAGCGGGAGGTAGTAACCCACATTATAGCCACGCACAGATGCTGACACCCACCGCCACCTTTGACCATGTAAGATCCCCCCCGTCTTAATCCACTATACATCGCTTGTCCGTGCTGGTGCTCGCCGTGGCACCGTCGGAGGCGTTTCTGATACGATCGGAACGCTGACAGATTCCAGAGCGTATTCCGTCCTCCGGATTTCTACACACAGAGCATCCCGCATGCTTACGGGATCGCTCCGACGCCACAGCCTTCCAGCCTGCACAGATACGAGAGCACTCTCGACTACTCCGCAGACGGCCAGCCACACGACAGAAACGCACTGCCCTACCACACGTACGACACCACGAGCGAAACCCCCGTCTCCGACCACCACGAGTCGGACGCAAATGAACCCAGCTTCCCCGTCGTCCAAGCCAACAGCGGCGGCGACGACAGCAACCCATCACGCGACAGCTCCTCCCTCATCATCCGGCCGCTCCCGGCGAAGCCGAAGCCAGACTCGGCAGCGCGGCTACGCCGACAGGCGCAAAACCGGGCCGCGCAACGCGCGTTCCGCGAGCGGCGGGAGCGCTACGTCACGGAGCTGGAAGAGCGAGTCAAGGACATGGAGGCGCGGTGGGACGGGCTGCAGCACGACAACGAGCGGCTGCGTTCCGTCATCGTGTCGCTGCAGTGCACCATCAGCTCGCTCTTTGGCAACCACCAGGCACCCGATCGGCAAGGTGCGGGCGGCAGAGGCAGAGGCTCGTACGAAGATGATGATGATGATGATGATGATGATGATGATGATGATGATGATGATGATGATCGTGCGAGTTTTATCGCCCCCGCGGCGCTCCCGCGTGATATGTCAGCGGGTTATCGCGATGGGGAGGATGACGACGCCGACGATCGGCTGCTTAGCTTCGCGGCGACGTGGAACCTCGTCCAGGGGCATCCGGAGGTGAGGGACGGCCGGGTCGATCTGGAGGTCGTGTGGGACCGGTTGAAGGCTCAAGGGGTGCCGCGGTCCACTGGGTACATGTTCAGGCGCTCGGTGGTGGAGAGGGTTCTCGCCTTGATCAACGTTAAATGACATTTGAATATATGCTCGATACCATCATGGCTGGATCCAATGCGGCTTTCCGCCAGTACGGTCACTGATGAAAAATGCAGGGAAGCCATGTCGACTGGGCCGGGCCGTAGAACCCACTTTGCGAAAAACTGTGTCGGCATCTCGGTTGCTGCTATCGTGTGGTCGGGAGACGGTTTCGGCAAGGAGATAAGGGACATAAGCGCCGAGACCACTTATTCAGTTGTTGGTCGCCAGGAACGCGATACCGATAGCGAATCCGAGATATACGATCGGAACCAGCTCAGTTACGAGCTCAAACTCGGTTCCCACTCAACTCCACGCGAAGAAGTCAACAGAGAAGGGCACGAAATAGAAGTAATTCTTATGGTCTTTCCTATCAAGCTTTAGAAGCTTGTGCAACCGACGTCTCAACAGAGACGAGAACTCGGCATTTTGCTACAAGTAAAATTTCTGATCCCATGTCGGAAAAATTCCGCGGAAGCGCTTTTCACAGGATGATAAATCTCGATCTTGCGGATACTTACCCGACGTGTATCACTGCCTTGGCAGGCGTGTTTACATCATCCGCTCGCGGAGAAACGCCCGGGGCCTCTGGAGAGCAAAAGAAACTTGGCGACCGAGCTTTGGGATACGGACTTGCTGACAATCATGATTTTTTGTCATCTTCACTCACCCTGAAGGGCACTCGGGGTTTCGCCGCAATTCCGTCCATTGGCTTTGGACTTGAGTCACGCCGGATGAGGTTCAGGAGAATGGTGCAAACTCGAAGGGCTTATAAATCTCTTGATGATCAAGGAGAACTATAAAGATGAACGCTTGGTATGTAGCTTTCGAAGTCAACAGCCTCTTCTCCAGGGCAACAGAGAGAAACACATCTTTACAAAATGCGGTCTTATACTCTTCCCCTAGCCTTGAGCCTTGCCTCTGCAACCCTTGCTTTCGATCCATTGCTGGGGTTCAACAATTTCGTCGAGGTTGAAAACCGTACTCTGGATGAACTCCATCAAGCAGCCTTGGAAGAAGGAGGTGTTGTGACCGTCTGGCACGGAGGGTACGTCCAGAACCATAGAGTCAATCTCCCCAACAACTAACCTCCCCCTTCCCTCAGCGACGAAGTACACCAACAAGACGGCCTCAAGCAAGCCTTCGAAGCCCGCTTCCCCGGCATGACGCTCAACCTCACCGTCGACCTCTCCAAATACCACGACGTGAACCTCGACCGGCAAATCGCCACCGACAACGTCTACGTCGACAGCATCATCCTGCAGACCCTCAACGACTACCCGCGCTGGAAGTCCCAAGGCGCGCTCCTCCCCTACAAACCGCTCGGCTGGGAACACGTCTTCGGCGACTTCAAGGACTCGGACGGCGCCTTCACCGCGCTCTTCATCTACAGCTGGTCCAACGTGTGGAACGCGGACCGCGTCGACGCCGCCGACGCCCCGAAGGAGTTCACCGACTACCTCAAGCCGGCGTTCAAGGACAAGCTGGTGCTGACGTACCCCAACGACGACGACGCCGTGCTCTTCGCTTTCGACCTGATGCAAGGCTACCCCAACCAACCACCCCGTCCGCACCACACAGCGTACTGACAGGCGAGCAGCATGAAGCAGTACGGCACCACCTGGTTCGACGCCCTCCTCGCCCAGAACCCGCGCTGGGTCCGCGGCACCGCGACGCCCGCCACCCTCGTTGGCTCCTCCAACAGCTCGCGCATCGCCAGCTTCACCACGACCCTAGGCGGCGCCGTCGGCGCTCCGTACAACATCTCGTACCCCGAAGCCGGCACGTTCGTCAGCTGGCCGCAGACCGGCGCCATCGTCCGCGGCGCGCCGCACCCGGAGAGCGCGAAGCTGCTGCACTCGTTCATGCTGTCGGAGGAAAGGCAGCGCACCATGGGCGTGTGGAGCGTGCGGACAGATGTTCCCGGACCCCAGGGGTTGCCGAAGATTTTGGATATGCCTGGGACGGATCCGACGCTGTTTGGCAGGTGGATGGCGGATCGTGCGGCGGTGGAGCGGTTGCGGTTTTTCTTTGAAGATCGCCTTGGGCCCGCGGATGCTGTTAGTCCGCTGGATGATGATATTTGAGCGGGTGGGGGTGAATTTTATTTCCAGGACGACTGTTTGGGCTTTCCCGCGAGGGAAGTTCAAGGCTAAGTTTGGCTATATCTTTGGGGTTGAATACTGTAAAAAGCTATAATTGAATAGTTTTGTGGGGTCATGTCTATCAAAACCCGCTGTGGATGGGACGTTCAGACTGATAGAACTAACACATGCTATTCTAGTATATTCTAACGACCGCTGATGCCGCAGTCCAAGGCTTTTTTAAGGAAAGAGAATACAAATACAAACTCTGATAACAAACATCTTGGTTTGTGAATTCACTATTCGTTCAAACCACACAGCTCGATCAACCGGTGCTCGTAGTCTTCTTTTAAAAGATTGCAATTCTCGTCCTTGAAGAGGAACTTCCGGCTCGGCTCCCGGCAGCTGATGACGTCAAGCAAGTTCCCGCCACACCGTGCACGGAGAGGGCGAAGAAACCCCTCGCCGAGAGCACGCCATTGCCACCGCTACCAATCCGATTCTGCGGCGCCTTGTACTTCTCGGGACTTCTTGGCTCGACCACTCACAGACCTTTTCTCCGCCGTACAGGTAGTTGACGGATGTCAGGTCTCATTTCTCGAGGCGGATTGCATACGGTGCCCCGAAGGCTTCTCCCGATACGTAGGCGTAGGGCCTGTGGATTCCCGGCACAGCCACCTTTGTCTCAGACACTCGACTTTCCACCAGCGAGAAGATGAGCGAGTCCTCAAGAAGGCCGATCTGTTGACGTCGCGGGCGCCCAGATCGCAGTAGTAATGAACATCTCCAAGAGCGTCAGGATCATCTGGGAGTGACTCGAATTGCTCAATCAAGTTGTCCATTGAAGGATCGGAAGGAGACTCCACCCCGTTGAGTAGGAATCTGTCCCGTCGATCCTTTCCGACGATTTCGAATGTGCCTCCGTCTCGAGCGTGGATGGCGAAGCGGTTCACATGAGCCTCAATGTTCTTATCTGGTGTGGACAGAACGTAGTCCAGCCCATGATCATGTCAATTGGATGACTTGAGTTTTTGATATTTTCTTTTGGCAGCTATCAAAGACTGTACATACATAGGAAACTAGACTAAGGTGAAACCGAAACGCTTACGCGATAACTCGACAACCCAATCCAATTACATTACTCCTCAGTCTCCCCCGACACTTTCATGACCCACCTCTTTCCCACGGGTTCGGAAAGTATCAAGATGAATGCCAGCAGAATCTTTGATGCCTGTCAGATAAACCGTGAATGACAGCCGCCAGTCTGGCTTTCTGTGCCATCGACAGCTGCTACAATTTGCGCTTTCCTCTACCACGTCCGGGTCACTCATGTTTTCAACTTTCGTAAAGGTCCATGATAGAGAGCCTTTGGCAATGTTTTCCGGAAGTAATTCAGCAGACTCAATCTTCTGCATATACGCGTGGCAATGCTTCGCGTTCCATCCACAACGACAGCTATTCGGGTCTACGCAGGCTGGTCTGTAGAGTAGCTGCATAAGGTCGAGGCGGACACTGTTGCGCTTCTCTTCCAGTCTGACTGCGAGTACGGTTCAGCTACAGTAGCAAGACTTCAGTGAGGATAGGAAGGGGCATACATAGGATATCTGATGGCATAATATCTCCAAGCGGTAGGTCAAGGTCAAGGAAAGACCTGTTGTAGCCAAGAACGATGGTAGCAGTTGTGTCGTGGAATGATTCATCGTCTTCCAAGATGTAGGCCGCAATCATTGCATCCCAAGAGTTTTCGATGCGAAAAGAGTGCGGAGCCGCCTTGTTCGCCAAAGAAATCCATTGTGATGAAATGGTACTCAAGGCGGACACAAGGTCGTACTTGTCGGCCGCGTAGGCAATTGCTAGCAACTGCTTTGGCGAAATCGTATCTGGAAGTTTTCCGTGTCGGGAGTGAATGACATTGCAAATGGCTCGTATTGCGAATGGGTCGTCTTCCGGTAGGGGAATTTCTCGAGGTCCGCCATTGGTTTGTGGTTGTCCTTCGCGAAAGTTTGGGCCGAGCATGGCGGTAAACACTTCGGACACATTCGTCAAGAAAATCGAGTGGACCAGAAGCATCACCTTACTCGGGCCACAAAGAAGGAGAACGTCGCCGCCTGGATAGATTTCATGGACCACGTCCACAGCCTCATCGGGGGCTGGACTGTCCATGGTATAGAAGCTTGAGAAAATGGATAGTGCTCACAGAGAAAGGTGATGAGGTGCAATCAGTTGAAGGATAAGTAAGTATCAGTGTTCATCATCCCTTCCTTCCTCTCCCTCACGTCCGCTCCTCCCTTAATACTCTCTCTCCTCCTTTCTTTTCCTTGCCCCTTCCTTTTGTCTCCCCTCGTTGTGTCATTTCCATCCATCCCACGCCCTTACATCAGAAGCGAAACTCTCTACCATACTAATCCCTCTGAGTTGGAACATAGAAACTGTACAATACTCACTGCACAGGTGAAATAGCACCGCGTTTTTTTTTTCTTTCTTTTTGCCTCACGAGTAGCTACTCCTCAGCGAGAAGTTTTACAAATCCGAAAGCTGAGCTGTCAGAGAAAATGATTATCTCCCAGGTGGTACAACCGTCATTCCCGTGCGTGCGTGGAGGCGCTAAAACACAGTACATCCAACAATGACAGGCTGATTGGCGCGCGACGCGCGGAGCTCACGACCTTGCCCATCGACGGCAACCGCGAGGAGGCAAAATAACCGCCCATGACTGCGTTCGCGGGCCAGGAGTGCATGCCGTTGAGCGTGTGGACGGCTTTCGCCATCGGGCCACGTCGACACCACGCCATTCCACGCTCTCCTTCTATCGCCGCCACCCTTTAATCGGCGCCATGGTTGCAAATCGCCCAAAAGGAGAGACTGGAATAACGCTACGCGTCTCCAGGAGCAGCTCTTGTGGTACCACCTGCCCTTCATCTGCTACGCCGTGCTGTCCTCACCGAACTCCCGACAGGCTCTTCGCATTGTGCCCCTCGTTAGCTTCAACCGCCAATGACGGCTTCTGCCGCACGCAGGCCATTGATGGGCACTGCGTCCCTTGCCACCTTTGCCGGGCTACGTTCAGCCTGCCCAATGCAGCGCCAGACGCAGGACTACCATGACGCGCATGCTCACAAACAGGAACAGAGAGGCGATGGTCCCTTCGACAATGGCTACACGGTGGTGGTGCTGGCCAGGTTCGGCTGCCGACGCGCCGCTGGTCGCGCTTTCTAAAACTTTCTGGTTCATATTTCCTACTAACTAAATGAGGCGACAAAACGTGAGGGTTTTGCTCGACGAGATAGGACCTCTCTCGTTTAGTCCACCAAGCTTGCTAATACTGAGTAACATGCAAAGAAATGTTTGTTCGGTCGAGTCGAGGCGAGGAGCTGTGATAGATGTCGATTCTCGTGATAGTTTACGCTGGATGCGTAAGCTCCATAATTGTTTCACATCCTTTTTTGATACTTCGTCTTGTAAATTACATGCCTAGATTATAGTGGAGCAGTGGAGAACGGTGGAAGTTGCATTTGCGAGACAGTATTTTTTGAAAGATGGGCAACAGGTAAGTCTGTTTGATTATTCCATGTAATGCTTTTTGAACTTTAACAAAGTCCAGGCAGACGAGACAAAATACTTCTTACCGCGACAGCTGCCTGTAGCTGCTGATTGGTTACGAAGTCAGCATTCGAAGATCGTTCCTTATTTCGAGTTGCAAGACGAAAATCTACACAGAGCTAAAATCACCATCGATACGCGTTCGTATTTTCTTCGCATGTGAAAGGTCACCAAAAAAGGTCGGCGAGCAGTTGTCGCTCTAGCGCCGGTTCTGCCTAGCTTAGCGTCATTCTGCCTAGCTTAGCGCTGTTCGATATTTTCTCTCGACCTTGCGGGGTTTAAGATATCATCTCTCCATCATCGAGCCCATCAACCTTCATCTTGCAAACATGGAATTCATTTTTGAAACTTTCAAACCAGTCGCTCCGGAGCCTTCCCTGTTCCCTGACCAAGACATTTTCCTGCCGGGGTTTGGCAAGCCCCTCAACACACTGGCGGCATGGAGCCAAAGAGACAACAAGTGGCGCTTTCCTCACGCCATTTCTGAGTTCGCTATTAGCAATGGCATTACGCTACGTGAGCGACGTATGCTTGATTTCATCAACAAAATCTCAGACAAGCCCGAATGGGATCGCAAAGTCTTCGACGAGGCCATTGTGTCCAAGTGGGAAGCAGAAGCCACGCCCTACAATGATGAACTGAAGGATGTCTATCTTTCCAAGCAGATGTTCGAATATGTATGTCTTTTCTAAGATCTCAACAACAGCTGGGGATTAATTGATATCTTAGTGCATCCTAGAGCTCCGAGAGAAAGCCCTGATGTACCAAGAAAAAGGCCTGGTCGCCGTCCTGGATGCCGAAGTCACCGTGGTGAAGTCCGATACTGCCGTCCCTGAGGCTCTCCGGCAGGCCCTCATCGACCGTATTCGGCCACTGGAAGATGTTCCGGAACATCTGAAGGACTGGCATCCCCATTCGAACAAGACGGTCCTGGATCTGGTCCACCCTTCCCTGTTTCCCGTGGTCTTTGGCCGCACCCGGGCACTTCCAACCGGCCGTGTCCCTCTGGAAGACTGCGCCACATACATTGGAAAGGGTGAGTTGGTCCCAGCGCACGATACTTACGACTACGAAATAGCCGATTCCTGGAGCAACGAAGCCTGGGACCTGTCGGCGTGGGGCAAATTCCAATGGCTGCCGACCCAGATCGACTTCACACCAGACGGCCACGCCAAGATCGCGAGCTACATCAACAACCTCCACCCGAAGGACCACAGCGACTTTTACTCTGTCCTCGAGAAACTCGTCGACAGGGCTATCCCGCTCTGGAACGAATGCCTATCGTGGTTCCACGACCGCACCCGCATCAACCCCGGCGAACTCAACGACAACAACTGGGACGTCCCCGTCTTCCCCGAACGCGCAAAACACCTGGACAGCCAACTCCCCGGCGACGAACCCTGGTCGTCTCGCCAGGATCGCCTCTGGGCTGGCGACCACGGCCTCGACGCCGCCTACGACCGCTGGTGGCACGCCCACCGCGTCCTCAAGCCCATCGAGCCGCGCGCCTTCGCCCCCTTCAGCACGACGACCAGCCGCCCCGGCGCGCGCCCCGTCGATTTGAAAGCCGACTTCGCCGGCGTCGCTGGCGGCTTGCAAGTCATCTTCAAGCTCGCCACCATCCACCTCACGCCGGACAACCCCTCCTACGCCGCCAGCAACTGGCACGTCGAAGGCTCGCTCAACGAGCGCATCTGCGCCACCGCCATCTTCTACTTCAACTCCCACAACGTCACGGCCTCGCGTCTGGCTTTCCGCCACAGCGTCGACACCGAGGATTTGACGATGAAGCCTGAGCAGTACGAGCACTCGTCGTTGCGGGCGTACTACGGCGTTGGGCAGGAGGAAGCCGCCGTGCAGGACCTCGGCCATGTCGTGACGGGCCAGGGGAGGATGGTGGCGTTTCCGAATGTCTTGCAGCACCGCGTGGAGCCGTTTGAGCTGGAGGATCCGACGAAGCCGGGTCATCGGAAGATTTTGGCCATGTTTTTGGTGGATCCGAGGCAGCGCGTGCTGTCGACGCAGAATGTGCCGCCGCAGCGGAGGGATTGGTGGGTGAGGGAGGTGAGGGAGGTGGCGAGTGGGACGAGGTTGGGGAGGCTGCCGGAGGTGGTGTGGCAGCGGGTGGTGGCGTGGGTGGATGCGATAGAGGGACAGGATGAAGGGGTGTGGGGTTGGGAGGAGGCGCTGGGGGTACGAGAGGAGCTTATGGCGGAGAGGGGAAAGATGGGGGAGGAGTTGGAGGGGATTGTCACGGAGGTGAGTGAGATGTTGGGTGCTGAGGTCTGTCTGAGGCTTTTTACTGACGAGCTTGACTGTGACAGAGGGTTTTCAATTTTTGCGAGCATTAAGGTGCACTTAAGTGCACCCTTCATTCGACCGGTTGGCTTGATTGTCTACATACTGAATGCCGCGGTATACAATTTTCGCACTGCTGACATTATGAGTTGTCCACTGCTGCATTGCCTTCCCTCATGCCAGGTGGCACTTCCCTTATGGCATGCATACCGCTCTCCAGGCTATCATTCTCAGGAATTATTCGACGCAAGGGACCTTTCTCAAACCCTCAAAGGCAGCTTTTCGAATGTCGCTGGAGTGTTGGATGGATTCTCGGCAATGCGAATAGATTCCTCATTCCATGTATCCTTTGTGACGGTGACGACCGAGCCATTTCGTCGTGCAAGGACAGCATACCTTTCACAGCTGCATCGAACGCGCCTTCCGCAGTTAGCGCTGGTACCCTGACAAGCTCGAAGCGGCCCTCCCCGTAGGTCGTTGTGAAAAGCTCGCTGATCCACGAGACTTTCTCGGTGTCTCGAGTCGTGCCGCGAACTCGATATCCCAACTAAAGAAATTGGTCGGCGACGTGAGAGCCTATGAAGCCATTCACGCTGGTGACCAGCACGGTCGAGTCCCGGGGAATGGCTGGATTCTGGATAATTGTGGTCATGGTCGATGGGTGCGCAGGAGTTGGAAAGTGGCTGGTGACGGGGCAGTTCGAAAAGCCAAGCGGCTCACGTTGCAACGGAGGCTGATTATTCTACTCTTTTAGTTTCTACAAAAATATGTGTTGAGGCTGCTCGCTTCGGTGGCAGTGACAGACCGAAAGCGGCCGGGAATTTGTCAGCACACTTTCGCGCTCGCTTCCCGTCCGACTCCCGAGCGAGATCCCACCTCCTCGATCCGCACTTGCTGGAACACCACCATGTGTGTATTTGGGGCAGTTTTCGAAACGCGCGTACCATGCATCCATGAGGCTGACTGCTTCGGCGACGCTGGCCCCCACTTTGTCAGCACACCTCCGCGCCCGCTTTCGTCCGGCCAGGCGCCCAGAGAAATCCTCCCGGACCAATCTCGTCTCATGCCCATCTTCTATTTGGCAGCAAGTCCAACACGACTGTAGTATAAAAAGCCACAACCCCCGAGTCAGACAGACCAACCAAACAACTCACTCACTGCACAACTCAACTCCCCCACCATGACCCTCACCGTCGGCATCGCCGGCATCACCGGCAAATTCGCCCAGCTGCTCGCCTCCCACCTCCTCGCCTACCCCGATGTATCCATCCGCGGCTACTGCCGCAACGCATCCAAACTCCCCGCCACCCTCGCCTCCTCCCCCCGCGTCTCCATCACGCAAGGCGACGCCCTCGACACGGACCAAATCCGCTCCTTCGCCAGCGGCGGCCTCGACGTGGTGGTCTGCTGCTACACCGGCGACGCCACCGTGATGGTCGACGGGAAGAAGCTGCTCATCGACGCGTGCGAGGAGCACGGCGTGCCGCGGTACGTCGCCAGCGACTGGTCGCTCGACTACACGAAGCTCGAGTTCGGCCAGCTGTGGGTCAAGGAGCCGTCGATGCACGTGAAGGCGTACCTGGAGACGAAGAGGGCCGTCAAGGGCGTGCATTTCATCGTCGGCGGCTTCATGGATGCGGTGCTGAGCCCGTTTTTCAACGTGTTGGATGCGAAGACGGGGACGCTGCGGTACTGGGGCGAGGGGGATGAGGCGTGGGAGGGGACGTCGTACGGTAATGCTGCCGAGTACACGGCTGCGGTCGTGAGGGATGCGGATGCTGTGGGGGTGCAGAAGTGTGAGTACCGGTTCGGTTCGCTGAGTTTCCCGTTTGGTCGTGCTGATTTGTTACAGTTATCGGAGGACGGACTACTGTTCGTGGCATCGCGGAGTCGTACGAGAAGGCCTACGGCGTGAAGCCTACGCTTGAACGGCTCGGATCGCTGGATGACCTGTATCAGCGTATGCACGAGCTTCGTGAGGAAGAGGATCCTGCGAATATATTCGTATGCATGTCCATGTAAGCTTTTACCCCTCCTTCTCTTCAGCCGTGGCACCGGCTTGTGGCTATCTGCAAGCTTTTTGTCCGACTCCTACTTATACGACTTAGGTTCCTGATGTACTACTGGATCAACGGTCAAACTCTCAGCGGTTCCGAGACGGATAACGCCAGATATCCGGATATAAAGGCCGTCTCTTGGGAAGAATTCATGAGCAGCCAGGCGACGAAATAGCTGCCGAAAGGATATGGAAACCTTGCACTGAGCCTTTGAGCGAGGGATTCGAAGCAAAGCGTGCGATTCCTTACAGAGTATGAATTCAGTCTAGGAAGCTTGCGAAACAAACCAATTGAGTTCGTTCAGAGGCCACCCGTGATACGTTGTAATTGCGGCCGACATGTCATCAATAATAGACTTCAACATACAGACCATATCTTCATCTGCCCACGGACCCTCCAACGCTCTTGTCCTTGTTGGGCCGGTGAACAGTGAATCATCCCCTTCATCCCAATATCGAAAATCTGCAGCGATGGAGGCGTGCGGCTTGCATTTCTCGGTATATTCGCAATCCTGGCTGATTCCTTTGTGAGATAATTTAAAGATGTACGCGTGATGGGGAAACCCGAGGGGAATATCCAGATTTACCAGGCGGTCCGATTAATCCAACTGCTGCTCTTCGAGATGCGCAATGGTTGTTAACGACAACTCCAATCTTCTCTCATCGTTCGACGGCTGCCTGGATAACCTCCATGTTGTCTTGCAGTGCTGAAACATTCTTCCATGATGGTAAAAATGGCAGTTCCTGGTCTATCTTTTCGATTTCCGGTCTGGATTTCCACAACGGAAAAGGCAAGAAGAGAATGCGGGAAAAGTATCTTCGCCCGTGCGTGGGATGAAAGCCTTTGAATCACTGATCAAAATGTGCAAATTACCAAGTGACGTAACAACAGGATTTCGAGGCGTTGTAAGAAAATCGGGTGGAGCTGTTCTTTCTGGCGATTTAAGAAGCAAAATGCGATGGTTGTGTACATGAGATTCGTCGCTGGCGTTGCTTAGGTGAGATTACCATGCACGTCCTGACGTCAACTTTAACTCGGTAGCTCGGCCTTCGGATAAGCCCGAATGATTAGGTAGCAAGCGGGGCATGATCGGGAAGGATCGTTCCGTGTCCTAGCGATAAGATCCTACGGTTCGGAGATCCCTTATATCTCCACGCGCACCGGTTTCCCTAACAATATTTTCCAGCAGTCCTTACGACGATCCTATCCGCCTGCATCTCTGTATCGCCATGTCTACCCGCGTCCCCATCATCGTCTGCGGCGCCACGCAGAAAGTAGCCGCCATGGTCAAGTCCAACATGCTACCCGAATACGACGGTGCGTCCTCGGATCCTCCTCCTTCCTTCCCCTCAACAACAACCCCGGACCTCCACAACCAATCCCCACCCCCACAACATCCATTACTAACCACCACATCACAGTCGTCTACGCCGGCCACTCCCTCCCCGACTCCGCCCGCGAAGTCCCCCTCATCCTCGCCGGCACGCCTCCCCCCGCCGGCTCCCTGCACACGCAGCTCGGCTCCAACGACTTCTCCACCCCTCCCCGCGCCGTCGTCACCGGCGGCGGCTACAGCGACGACGCCTTCCAGACGCTGTTCCGCGCGTGCGTCGAGGCCTGCGGCGGAGAGAGTGCCGTGCCAGTGCCGTTTTTCCGCGTGAGCAACGCGATTACCACAAGGTTGGCGGAGGAGGGCAGGGGGCCGCCGCTGCCGGCGATCGGTAGCGGAAGACCACCGAAGGAGGGAGAGGTGGGGGAGTATCCAAAGGCGATTGCGAGGAGGCTGAAGGAGCGGATCAGGGAGGTGGAGGAGGGGCAGGAGGGGGGAAAGGTGTTTTGGGTTTAGTTTTTGGGTGGTTGGTTGGTTGGTTGGTTGTTGGGATGGGGTAGTACGGTGATTTCTGGACGCGACTGCGCTGCCAGGGGTGGGTGCTTGGACTCGGGAAGTCCGGGAAATGGGTGCTGCGCGTCATGTGCGTGCTTTCTTCACGCGAAGAATCTGGGTACAATGTTCGAAGGGGACAGCGGCGGGGAGCTGACTACAACTGATTTTATGAGGGAAAAGTGGCGGTATGGTGTAGAGTACGTATCTGACAATATTTACGCCAGGAATCCTAGCCAAGCATAAAGGGCATCGCGTGTGTCTAACTGCCATGTGTCCTGCATTTCCAGTGCTACGTACTGGATTCTGATGTTGATCGTTTACCCAGCCGTGCCAACCATTCAAAAGAACTTTTTTCGTGGGTAGGTGTCGGCTCACCGTCATCAAGGGCAGGTTCCTCCTTCCCTACCTTATCGGGTTTCGATTGCGTGTTCGGAGGGAACCAATCTATCTTCACAATTTCGGACTCTGTGAGCTTCCTGCCGTGGCAGACTGGACATGGATAAAAGCATTAGGAGCCTGACTACCTCGCTCGGCAACGGGGACACCCACTGAGTTCAAAGCGTATGTCGGATGCATCGATGATGACTTGGATGTCATAGTTCACTTCCCAGTAATGCTTTCGCATTGTGAACATCCCCTTGTTTCTCTCCTTTAGCTCGGTCTGATCGACATGAGAAAGCTCAGCAGTGATGGTGCAGAGAACCTCGGCGTCTGAGCCCATCTGGATAGGGAGGTGGTCCGCGGTGACTTCGCTCTTCACAACGCTGGTTGAGAAAGGTCGAAGAAGATTTGCAGGGTCGGCCTTGCGCTTGAAGTGACGTTCAATCGATTGACTAGTTTCAACCGGTTCACCCTTTAAGACCTTTAGCTTGGTCTGATACTGCATTTGGTTGTAGGTTGATATCTCGTACTTGCTTGATAAACCACTCTATGGCGTCTTTAAGGTAGACCTTCCCGTCACGTTTGTCTTTGAACCTCGCTTTGTCCTGGTGCTCTACTTATCGTCAGTAAACGGCCGTAGTGTGGCTCATGGCTGAAGAGCTCCAAAGTATACCTGCATTGCTCTTGTCGAATTCCATTCTGCACATGGTGCCGTATGACGATCGACACCGACGTGTATTGATCACACTCTTCCCGCTGTAAAGTCTTCTCTGTGTGTCGATGATGAGGCCTTTGCAAACAGCAAGCTGTGGATCCGGGGCCACTCTGAACTCAATATTTTGGTCGTTTATACCGGAGTATTTCTTTGCGAGTTCCGATTGAACGTAGAGAGAATTTCCCAGACCACCAGACAGGATGACGTAACTCTGAAGTGTTCTGTCAGAAACCATATTTATCTTCATCAAACCAATCAAATGGGTGGTCCGCAGAGGGAACGGATGCTTACCACTTCTTCGAAGGGATGCTTCTCCCTAAGTTGCATCAGCTGTTTATCAATAAGATGACCCATCCTCCCGATTTGTTTGTCGAACATCATCTTCAGATCTTCTCTACATCAATGTCAGTTCCAAAGCTCTAACAATACAGCGCAAGCGAGTACTTACTCTTTGAATTGGAGTTCTCCGTTTCTGATTCCGTGTTGTTCATTTGTATAGTCGGCGTCATAGGTCGGAACTGGGATACTGAATAACGGTGCAACAGAGGGCGATCCGAAGTCGCACTTCACGCTCTGGAATTCTTTGCTTTTCATCATCTGCCAGGCTTCCGTTGAGCTGAATGTGGTATTCGGCATAGAATGGAGCTTTTGAGAGGCAAATTCCTCAAAGTCTTGGTCGATGGCTGCCGAACCGATGGTTTCGCCTGCACTTGTTAGCAGCAATGATAACGCTCCAAGGAGAAGGAAAAGAGGAGAAAGCGGGATATGAAAAAGAAATCTGGACTTACCGAGCACGACATCCAACTGTTCCAGTTTGATACACTCACCAAGAACATCAGTGACTCGAAGAACTGTGAGATCCTGGCTTCATAAGCACTTTCGTTGTGCGCGGTGTGTGAAATAATTGCTTACTGTGGTAACCCCCCCCCTGAATCACACACAAGGACAATATCGCTTTCCTGATACATTTCAATGACGTTCTACAAGCCAGTTGCATAGCGTACCTTGAAATTCATGGGCTCCTCTGTTGATGCGAACACAGCCGCCGCTTCGGCTTCCGTCAGACCAGTCAAGAATTCATGCTTTTCCTCACTGCCGAACCCTGCATCCTTCGCTTCGCGATAGCACCGAATCTTCTGACGGTGTGGAGATCCCAAGTAGACGGAGCACTGAAAATGAAGTTGATAGACACGTCGGACCAGCTTTTCCCCGTGACTGGCGTCCCAAGGCGTTGCGGAATGTGGCTATACAAGTTCGAAAGGTAGTCCCTGTAAAACCTTTCCACATCGTCCATGTTCGAAAACAGGGCGTTCTGTCCTTTGTTCCTTTCCTCCTCCAGCCCTGCCGGATCGAGGAAAATCTTGAACCATTCTCGGTAGTGACGTCCTTTTCCGAACTGCTCCGACTTCTCCTCGCTCTTGAAACCCCACGATGACGGAGTTTCCGAGCCTTTGGGATAGACCAGGACGGTTGGGACCTTGTTTTCGCTTGCTTGCGCTCTACCAGGCCATTTCTGAATGGTCCTGACGAGCTTGTTGCCCGATGGCAGGTTGATATACCCCATTCCTGTACCTGGTGACGGTAGCGTTAGCATGCAAAGTCCTCTCATCACGAGATCAACAGAGATGGTAGCAGTACATGTCATGCCAAAGTCCACCGAAATAAGCAGATTTGGCCTGTTCGGCCCCTTGCATGTCCCCTCGTGATTTTCCATTGCGGTGTTGCTAGTCGAAAGGAGAAATTTGGTGTCGTCGGGATCGGATGAGGCTGAATAGTTGAGGGGAGGGACTTTCCACGCGATCGTCCGATGCCATGCTCACCCCGACGCTCTGTTGGCGGCGCAGCTCGAAAAACCATGCAAGGCTGAGACATGGATAAGCGTGAGGGGTTGGACGACCTGATCGCCCAATAAGCACCCCGGCGTGTCGACCAGGCCCCTTGACCCATGCAACCCACCCAGCAGCGCCAACCTGCGGCCAGACAACGCCTCGTCACCTGAAATTTCCGTGATGATTTTTCATGAGCAGGGGTGATGTGATCTATGCATGCGCCGTACGACTATGGGTGTTGCCGTACCAGTTGGTGGGATGCGCCAAGATCAAACAACGCCCATTCGTTCCGGAATGAGAGGTTCCTCTCTCCGGCCTTTCAGCCTCACACCTTGGGGACTCAGCCGTCCGCCTGTTTTCTTGATTTTACTTTGCGCAGCTCATTGTCCATTTCAACAGCAGCTAACATGGCATCTGCAGAACTCGATAGGAATTTCACATTGTTGGCCGCCACAACAACCGGCGCAGACGGCAAACCCACAACCGCGATTTCTTTCGTCGGTACGAAGCCTCAAGGTTCCCTCACCACAAGCCCCGTCAGCGTCACCGGCGCTCAATGGAATTACACCCGGACTGAGTTCACGACCTGGATGATCTCCTTTGACACCAACAGCACCACGTCTGCCGTTGCAACAGCCTCATCCACGCAATCAAATGGCACTGATGCTTCGACAACAACGACTCGACGGACCTCGAGTGCGGCAACTCACTCGTCCTCCCCAAATTCCAACGGGACAGAGCCTGGTGGCAGCGGGAATCCATACTCAGCCGGCGCAACCACAGGGATCGGGGTCGCCAGTGCCATTGCCGGAGCACTCTTCGCCTCAGTCCTACTGTTTCTCTACTATCGCTACTGGAAGAGGCCATCTCAGCAGGCATCAGGTCATGTGGCCATTGACGCCTTGCACGGCCAGCTGCTCACTCCTCTTGAGAGCCTCGCGGTTCACTACTCCGTCATATCCCCACGAATCCATAAGAAGCTATACATCGATTCTGCTACGCTATTTTTCACAAAGCACCTGCGTTGGAACCGGCCTTTGCAAAGCCGCATTCGCAGCATGTCTTCAACCTTCGACTTTTCATCCTCGTACAGCTCTTCGGCACGATCACCGTAAACGACTTTGTCCCCATCAAGCACACCCGCATTCACCACATCGAGTTACGCCTACACGACCGAGCCCATCTCCGCAACGTACACAACAAGCCCGCACGAACCCTCCCGCGGCCTCAGCCCGGGTGCCAAAGCCGGAATCGGGGTGGGAGTCGGCCTCAGCGCTTTATTACTCATCATCGCCTCGGCTTTCTGGTCCGTAAGAACCAGAAATAACAGCCGAAGTGCCGAGAAGAACGACGTCGCAGAGCTCAAGCCGGATGCCGATAATCGCGCGGGCGAGAGGGAGATTGATCACGACTTGGGGGTGGTGCAGCGGTCGAGCTGAGGTAAGGGGGGCTGAAGGATTCGGGCGCATTTGATTTGGTCGTTCATTGCTTGCGAACCTTGCGCGGTTTTTTTTTTTTTTTTTGGTTTTTGGTTATTGGCTTTCTGCAGAACAGGGTCGATCAAATGGCTGTGCTGACCACGTGCAATGTTAATCCGCTTGCTAAGAAATGAACAAGTGACTACAGCACATCTGAAGAAGAGAAATTTGATGGTGCAGCGGGTCCGCGAGGACAGTGCCGTAGGAATTCTGCGGGACAGCCTTGTTCGGTGAGCTTCCCCCTCTTCGTCATAGGTGCTTATGTCATCTGGCATTGCCGAGGGCATATCGCAATTTTAATTCCCCTCAAGTCATATACCAGCCTTGCCGCCTGCTGCATGCACAGGCGATATGCAAGGCCGACCGAGCTTGATTCTCTTTCGTGAATGCGTAGTCCCTGCTATTGGGCCGCCAAAATTCCCCGCAAAACAACACTCTGGAAACGGGAACAAATTTTGGATTTGCGCACTCAACAAAGCGCATCAATCCCGCCATATGCTGGGAACCTAGAAGGCGTGTTCGTGCTCAAATGCAAGGAGGGCTGGCTGAAAATGTGGCGAGGAGCTATTGGCTGATGGTTACCTGCGCCTATTGGTTCCCCGCACTCTTCTGCAACCAATCGACCGATGACCTTCCATCGTCGCGACATTTAATCCTCTTCACTTCAGTAGACTTGGAACTCGTCAGTTTTACCCCAGACCAACTCCTCATCCCGCAACCTTCACGGCAGATCAGTCAACACCTCAATCATGTCCGCGGTCAACATGGAGTATGCATACGCCTTCATATAGCCTCGAGTCCCGCTAACACTTCACACAAGAACTTTTCGTGCCGGAACCTTCGACTTCTACCTTGGTCCTGACGAGGTTCACTTCATCTTGTACAAGAGCCTCGTTTCTCGTTACTCGGAGCCACTCGGCAACATGATGTCGAACGGGATGAAGGAATCTCAAGAGGGCAAAGCGTTCCTGAAGCACGTCGATCCGGATACCTTCTGCCGATTTGCGGAGTTCATTCATTCAGGCGACTACAGCGCTGCTGCGGCGGTCGAGGTGTTGCCCACGCCCGAGGACATTCCTCCCCCTGAAATCCCGGATCCACCTCCAGAGGCGGATGGGGACTCGAACGAACCTCCTGCCGGAGATGAATGGGGATGGGGCGGAGGCTCGTCCAAGAAAAAGAAGAAGAAGAAGAGGACAATTCCATCGTGGGCCCAGTCGGATGATGGGGGGGACCCCGATAATGACCAAAGGTGGGAGAGCACCACACACGCTTCGTATCTCGCTGCGGGGACCCAAACCACGCTGCCACCACCGCTGCCATTTCCAGTTGATTCAGCGCCGGGATTGAACGAATCTCCAACCATGTGCTACACTGAGACATTCGCCTGCCACATATCTGTATGCCACTTCGCCGAGCTGTATCTCGTGTCGGGGCTCAAGGAGCTGGCCACACAGAAGCTTTCTGAGACGTTGGCCATGTTTCAGTGTTTTCCTGAACGTACTGGAGACATCTGTCACATTGTACGGCTGGTATACAACCACGAAGATGAAAATGCGCATCCGTCGCCATTGCACAGTATCATATCAGACTACGCCACCCACAACTTCAAAACCCTCACTGCCTCGAGCCATTTCAAGGATCTGCTCGCAGAAGGAGGGTCGTTTCCGCCGGACCTCTGTAGTAAGGTGGCACGCCTTCTGCGTTGAAAAGGGGCGTGCAGTACCTGGAATGAGCCGAAAATCGCCGGGATTGTTTCGAAATCTCAGATGTCTGAACAAAACAACAACGGCGCAATACTTTCTAGAAGCCTGAAGCTCGGCTGCAATTGCGTTTTTCTATTGTTTGCCTGTTCCGCGTATTTTTATTCCAGGTTTCTTATTGGCTTACTCGGTAATTTACTACGGAGGGATCTTTGCAATATAGTTGAAAACACAAGAGATTGGATCAGTAAGAATCTGCACTATGACTTACTATTATAAGAAATCTTTCATGGATACTATATAATTGAAATCACACTGCACTAAGATGTGGGCTTGTCGGCATGTTAGCAACCTCCGTGACGTAATAAACACGCGAGTGCAATCAGTGAGCGTACGCCACGCGTAAATAGCACTTTACCCCGCTCGTCGACCTTGACTTCCCGCAACTCTCCATCTGACAAATATTCGGGATCCAAGAAGCACCATACACATTATCAGAAACATCTCTTTTCTCAGTACCCTGACCTCGAGTCGTAGCATTCTGCTCCAGCCACATATTACTGCAGCATAGTCAATGGATCCAAAAGATCGCGGGAAGGAGGGACGATCAGGGAAAAAGAGGGCCGCCGACAAGAGGGCCTGGATGAAGAGCGGGCTGGGCAAGCAATTGGCAAACATTGACGCCAGCGCCCTTATTCCAGGATCAAATGAAGTCAGTAGTGACTCCGCCTTCGAATAAGTCTGCTCCTACAACTTGGCGATGGCCAAAAAGCTTTCTATATACGTGCCCGGTAAGTGAGCCGAACCTCTCAAGCTCCGTCTGAAGAATAACCAAATGGTATCCATTTTCACGAGATGCAAGGCCCAGTATGATCGGGCAATTGCTTACCAGACTGACGCAGGCGCACCTCCCAGATGGACGGCACCAGCAGCCCCGCTCACAGTTCCACGAGACTCCGGCGTCCATTTCATGGACCTGAACGCTTGGAAGATGCCGTCTTGCCCTTTCATCCCCCTTTCCTCATGCTTACGCACGACGAACCCTTCATTTTCATTCGCCGACGTCGATCTCCTCACAAGCTGTTGGACTTCGCCGGCAATCGAGTCAGCCAGAGCTTCCGCATCGACGCGAGTCTCGTGCAGGACACGCTGGTCCTCTTCCGCCGCGAGCGCAGCCTCCGCGAATTGTCGTCGTCAAAAGGCGCGACGCAGCACGCCAGCTACGGACACAACTTCGAGGCGGCCGTCACGGCGCCGGAGCCGGCCCTGACGGCAAGCACCGGCCATCACCGCACCATCTCGTACCATCTGGGGGCGCTGAAGTGCGTCGTCCAGTTCGAGGTCGACGCGTGGTACGAGGATGGCGAGCCGTCAGACGAGACATCCGATGTGACGACTGCTGCGGAGCCGAAGATGCGAGGCGAGGAGGAGATCGACGACGACCCTCTCGGAGGCATCGGGAGAGGTTTGGCCGGGCTTTCCCTTCGTCCCGTTGGTCGCTCTGGATCTTCCTCAGCCCCGCAAGAGAATAGCCGTGCCTCTGCCGCTCTCTCGGTCTTGAAAGGGGGTTTCCAGCATCAGCCGCCGGGCCGACAGCTTGCCGAGGTCAAAGTGCGCAGCAAGAAGGCGTTCCAGTCCTCCAAAGCTATCCCACAGATGTGGTTCGGCTGCACCCCGTACCTGATAAGTGGAGTTCACAACGAAGGGGTCTTCAATGATGTTAGGGTGGAGCACGTTGGAGAGGAATTAGCCAGGTGGGAGGATCGCAACCAAGAGTCGTTGAGGAAGCTTGCGGCTCTCGTTACCTCTTTGAAAGAGTTGTTGACCGCGCAGCGGCAGGAGACAGAGACTAGTACAAGTCCGGTGTGGGCGCTTACGTGCAACCACAAGGTGAAACCCGCTAGATTGGTGGTACACGAACTGGTGAAAGGGGCAAAGACTGCTGCAGTCCCTCATGAATATGAGCAGGCTTTTGGCCTCCAAGTTGATCAGGTCTGGAATGTCGATCTTTCTTACTCATGGATAGAACAAGGAATCTTTCATTGTTTATTTTTTGTTCTCTTCCAATATCCCTTTCTCCTAGTGTGACATTCGGGGTCGAAATATGGCTCGTATGGTCGCGACCTGGTAACTCGGTGCCAAGCAGTCCGATAAGGCTGTTGACTTTTACGAGTTCACCAATAGGAAAGTTCGGCAACCGAGTGGCATTCTGAAAGCTCACACTCTATCCATGCAGCTCCGATAGAGCACTAGGTCTCATGATTTCCGACGTCATCGGAGAAGAACTTGGTGAATACACCAGGTGCCGGTGGTCCGAGATGGCCTTCAACGCTGGACGGGAGAGGCACACCCCATGATCGAAAGGCGTCATCAGACCCTTCCAGCCCGGCTAATGGAACCTTCATTCCATCCCTGGGTCTGCTATCAATACTAGATAGGCATCTTCGATATCCCGAATACCCTGTGCCCTACCCTAGAATCACCGACCACGTCTGGGCCTGTATCTTGGCAGGCCCTCGTATGATAAACGTGATAGGGGTTTCACCTCACCGCCATCTCATTCCATAACTGGCATGTAGTTTTCTGCCAGCTTGGCGGTGGTATCATGCTATAGATTTGACTTGCGTGTTCAGTGCTTGTCGGTCCTCTACATCTCGCTCAATGGCTGCTGCATGTTTTTGTTTGGTGGTTGTACGCCCCTTCTGCGATGTTCACAATATCTGACCTCCAGTTGACTATACTCAATCAGGCATTATGTTCCTGAATCTCAGCGCCATTGCTTCAACACTGATCTGAGTCGAGCAAAGTGCGCTCTAGAGTTCGTATAATTATGGCAACCAAACTGCTCACCGGAAGGGTGCTACTTGGCAAGCCACCACCAGATCAGAGGTCCTGATAATATTAAGATCATCATATAAGGCGTTCAATCGTGGGGTAGGAGCACGCTCTCAGAACTGACTCGCAAGCCGGCAAGTAACGCCAAACCAATGCAGGTGCCTATCTTGGCAAGCCTGAGTAACGGCTTTACGAGGCGTGGCGCACACCAGGCTGACTCTGCCTGGCCTGGTAAGTGACAGCCCTACGAATGACGCGCTTGCCAATTCCCCGCATGTTCACACGACAAGTGCAGGGGCACAGAAGCAATCTACGGTCACGCGCATGCAGACAATAACTGAATTTCACAGACGATTACGGAGAATATATGCATTCGCTTAATTGAGGAAGCCGAGAAGTAAAACCGAAAGCAATTTATTTGAATCTACGCCAACTACTCTGTGGTGTTGGCAGCCATGTTGCAATCCACGGCAATGCGAAGAAATGCTCACAGTAGTGAGTGCACATCAACCGATATCCTTCGTCATGATCGTCTTTAGAGAGCCCGTTATCACAGCTCATCTCCCCCTTCCTTTCCCCGATGCTCCACTTAGAAAGGGCAGTTATTGGGGTCCTCGCACGGGTTCTTTCCCTTGGGGCAAGGCTTTCCCCAGCCAGTCCTGGTATCGCAGCAATCCGCATTCTGCAAAACAATCGGTGATTAGCAATCTTCCGGACATGTGGCAGAATTCATAGACAAGGGACAGAGAGGCTCTTACGCATTTGCTGTTCGGGATGCCCATGTTGACGCAGAAGTTCTTCTTCTCGTTGGGGTCACGGCAGGCCTGGCTCTTCGCTTGGCGAAAGCAGGCGTCCATGCCGTTCTTGCCGCCCCAGCAGCAGTTGGGGTCGGTGCTGTCGATTTGCATCGTGCACTGTTCAAA
Organism: Diplodia mutila; assembly: GCA_022560015.1. Taxonomy (NCBI): domain Eukaryota; kingdom Fungi; phylum Ascomycota; class Dothideomycetes; order Botryosphaeriales; family Botryosphaeriaceae; genus Diplodia; species Diplodia mutila. Next base: position 3,451 of record JAFISB010000081.1, on the reverse strand, counting down.
AGTTTGCCGTCAGTAAGCGGATCGGGATGGGGAGGGGAAGGACGTTGACTGACAGCAGCAGATGCGCTCATGGCGAGAGCGAGGGCGATGATGGCACTGGTGAACTTCATTTTCGTGGAGTGTTGGAGTCTGAGGCTGTTCGTGAATGGGAGATGAGAAAGGTGTCGATGACGAAAGAATGGTAGTTGTTTGCTGGAGTTTTTCAAAGGGAGATAGAAGATGATGACTTTTATACTTAATATAACCCAACGCCGAGGCTCTTGTGTGTTCGACTTAGAAGTTCACCATGTCAGCCCAGCTGTAAGCGTTGTTCTGACTTAAGAATAGCCCATACGAGCTATGCTTATTTACCTTAAAGCTTAAAATGTAGGTACGACGGCTAGCGTGAGATCTAACATAGATAGTTTATAGATCTAAGAGCCAAACGGAAAGGGATAAGAGAAAGCGATCTCTAGTAACGCGCTTAGCGTAAAGTATACTATTAATCTAAAAGTTAGTACTAGCCTTTTCGCGTAATTAGTTATATTAGCGAGAACGCTAAACTTTCTCTATTACGTCTATCTAAACTTATCGTATCGCGTTAGAGAATATAAAAATCTTCTCTACTACTACTAATCTTTTTAAAATTATTATCTAAAGAATTTCTATAATCTAATTATTCTAATTAGATAATAATCTTAGTATTATAATATCTTCTTCTTATTATTCTTATCGCGTAAATAACGCGGATTTTATTTATAATATCTCTATTTATTCTATACGTTTAATAATATAATTTACTATTTAGATTAGTTCTTATAATTCTCTAGATAGCTCTTAAGATTTTATAATTAATTCTTCTACTTTAAAAGTATTATTAACGTATATATAGTCTAAGATAAGATTTTATTTAACGCTATTACTATATTCTTAGCTAGTAATATCTATAATAAACCTCTAACTAATAATTATAACTTTAATCTTAATAAGAATACTTCTCTAATAACTTTTATATCTTTAGTAAATTCTCTAGTAGCTTCTATATCTCTAGTAACTCTACTAATAATCGTAGAGAAGAAGTTAGAGCCCGCTAAAGATAAAAATAAGCTATTTATTTTATTATCGTCTAGTAGATACTTCTCTAGACCTTTTATATTCTTAGTAAAGATTAGAGCGATAGCTATAACGCCTTATATCTTTAAAAAGTCTTATAAGTAGCGGCGTAAGCTAAATAACGCTATTAAATAGATCTAGAATTATATTAATAAAATTACCGCGGAGGTTATAACGTTTAAGCCGTCTAAAATAACTAATTTATTTTATTTTATTTATTTAGTTTAACGTCTCTCTAGAGTCTTAGACTATTAGAAACGAGGCTAGACTTATTTTTATTTATCTATTTTACTAGGCGTTTAGTGCTAAAGTTTAAGGCTAGTATAAGAAATAGTACGCTTAAAAGCTTATTACCCCTTATAGTAGGAGGAGATAGTAAAAGAGAGTATAAAAGAATAGAAAAATATAAAAGAAACTAAGAAAAACGTATAAAAAACCCCTCTTAAAAGCCGAATATATAAAAAGTAAAGTAGTAGAAGTCTACTTCTAAGGTAGACTCTTATACGACTAGTAAGTAGATTTAGCGTTTTACGCTCTAGGCGGTACTAGCTTACTAATTACTTAACTAGCTAGAGTATTACTATTAGCGAAGCCGGCTATATAACTTTACTCTCTTTAGTATTATTTAAAAAGAGCTCTAAATAGAAGCTACTCGACTAAAGATTAAATCTAGACTTTTTTACTCTATTAACTTAGTTACTAACTATATTAGATAGTCGAATTTATTAGTAGAATTAGTGGATTTTACTTAAATATCTATAAAAAAAGGCGGTTTTTTTTATTTTTCCTCGTTTTTACTTTGTTTTTATTTTCTTTCGGACGCCGCGAGGGTGCCTAAGATAAATAAAGATAAAAAGAAAAAAATAAAAAGATAAAAGAAGTAGAAATAATAAAGAAGTAAACGGCGGTACGTATTTAAATCTTATTAGATAGGTCGTTTAACTACTACCGTCTAGTAGTAATCTTTATTTTTTCTAGAAATCTAGCCGTTAGACTAGTTTTTAGAGACGTAGAGAAGAGATTCGTTAATTTAAGTTTATACTTCTTTAATATATTCTTAATCGAGATCTATAGATTCTAATAAAGAGCGTAATTTAAAAGTAGATAGCGCGGCGTTTAGCGGGCCGTTTAGCTATATCTATATACGTTATTCTTAGTATAGTTAAAGTAATAAAGATAAGACTTAAAATAGCCGTATTTAATCTTTAGTTAATAGAAGACGAAGGCTATCTCTTATACTTTTTAATAAACGCGAAGGATAATCGATTAGAGAGTAAAGTAAATAGTAGTAATAACTACCCGCCTACTAACTATACTAAGCCTAATCGAGTATAAAGTAAATAATCTAGCTATAGCCTAATCGCTAAAGTATCGTTTAGCGATATCGATTATACCCTTTAGACTAGTAAACCCCCTCGAACCTACGCCGCGGCTACGGTAACGAATCTTTCGCTATTAGCCCCGAAAACGACTAGACCTTCTAGTAAACCCACCGCTAAAGCTACTCTAATAGCTAAGCCGCGGGTCTCTACTACTAGGTAACTAGTTCTACGCGACCCCGTCCTCTCGCCTCTCTTTAACGCTAGAGAATTTCGAGACGTTTTTAACGCTCGCTTCTCTAGTATCGAGAAAGAACTCGTTCTCGCCGTAAGTACTATTTCTCTTAAGAGAAACTTAGTACTTACGACTACCGCCTTTTTCTCTAGTAGTTTTCTACTAGAGAATCGTCCTCTATAAGATAATCTTATTCTATTTAGAGCGATAGAACGGCCTAAGACGTAGTTTAAGGTAGCTGCCTATAGCCTCTCTACTAAGAAATACGCCTCCCCGGAGGTACTTTTCTCTATTAAAGAGAACGTAGCTATCTTTAACGACGGCTTAGAAGTAGCCGGTACTTTATACTAGCTAACGCGAGAAGAGAAGCGGGTAAGTTAGTCTACGGGCTCGATTTATCTTAGCTTTTCTACTAAATCTAAGGTAAATAAGACTATAAAAAATAGTCTTTATATCGCCGGCCTTCGCCTATAGGTAGAAGGTCTACGTCTCTAACTTTTATCTCTTTTATCGTAAAATTTCCTCGTCTTTTACTTATACTTTCTCTTATTTTTTTTTCTTTTATTTTCTATTATTAAGTCTTTAGTTAATGGGTTTTCTCTTCGGAGTTTTTATCTTAACTTTAGACGCTATTCTCTTTTTCTCTATATCTAGAGGTAATAAGCTCTTAAGCGTATCGTTCCTTATACGAATTCCGAACCTAAGTACCGAACGCCTACTTAAATAAATAGATAGAAACGGGCCTAGCCCCGTCTCTAATAGTCTAAGACTCTAGAGGGACGTTAAACTAAATAAATAAATAAAT